>CM057225.1:56728235-57328235 GCA_029891385.1 Erythroxylum novogranatense | reverse complement strand
GATTGACAAACAATATTAAAAAGTATTTATGTTAGCAATAGAACAGGAGTTAAGAGTTGAGAGAGAATCGACACAGCAATTTTATACTGGTTCACCCCAAACCGTGGGCTACGTTTAGTCCTCAGAATCCCTTCTGAGATTTCATTATACTTCACAATAGTATAAGTATTCTTTTCACCGAGCCTCTTCAGGTCTCATACAGCAAGTATTTTTTTTCTCACTTAGCCTCTTCAGGCTCTCAGTTGTTCCTCTTTCTTACAGAAGGATATTGCGAGCTTTGTTACAAAAAATATAGCTCTCATGTTTTCGCACAAATACAGTGTTTAGTTTTTGAATATCATTAAGAAAAATCACTAACTCAAATTGCTAACTTTTTCAGTCTTTGACTTTGACTCATATTTATAGTCTTCATCTTCAACTGCTTCTTGATAACTGCTTCTTTCTTCTTGATTCTTGATCTTTAAAGAAACGGTTAATCAGTTGAGTTTTGTAACTAATTCAGACTAATTTGATTCTGTATCTATGACTCCTTCGTCTTATTTTCACTTCGCTTCCGTCTCATTTTTCTTCGCTTTCGTCTCATTTTTGCTTCCGTCTCATTTTTGCTTCTCTTCCGTCTCATTTTGCTTCCGTCCCACTCTGCTTTAGCTTCCGTCTCATTTTTGCTTCTGTCTCATTTTGCTTCTATCACATTTTTGCTTTACTTCCGTCTCATTTTTGTTTTCGTCTAATTTTTCTTCACTTCTGTCTCATTTTTGCTTCGCTTCTGTCTCATTTTTTCTTCCGTCTCATTTTTCTTTGCTTTCGTCTCATTTTTGCTTCCGTATCATTTTTGTTTCGCTTCCGTCTCATTTTTCTTCGCTTCCGTCTCATTTTACTTTTACTTCCGTCTTACTTTGCTTTAGCTTCCGTCTCATCATTATTTGGTTTTCATCAAAACTAATCATAAATTCATTATGACTTAACAATCTCCCCCTTTTTTATGATAACAAATAATCATTAAAAAATTTATCTTCTCCCATCTTCTGTTGTGTTCTCCTTTTCTTTTCTTCTTCTCCCCCTATCTTTGTGATTTTTTCTTAGTCTTCTTTCTCTCCCTATTTGTTATTTATCAAAAAGAATCATGATCGCAGATGCTTCATAACTTTAGAAAATATTTTTTTCATCTCAATGCGAAGTGACTTGATATCTTGGCGAATATCTGCTACTTCTTTATGTAAGTCACCCACAGAAGCACACAGATAATCAACCTTTTCTTCAATATCTTCATCTGGCTTCTGTTGTACGACTCCAACATCAAAAGTCGTAGCATATGCATCTGTAGATGTAACATCTGGTTCAATTATTGTAATGGTAGGAGGTCGAACAGATAGGTTAGGTTCTGGAAGATCAAGATCATAAGGGCTAATTAGATGTAGAACTTGTCTTCCCAATAGGTGTGGAACATCACCAAATGAAGACATAGTTGATAACGATCTAATGTGCATAATGAAATGCACAAAAAACTCTACTAAGTAGCTTCGGTCCCCAATCTTAATGGTTCTGTATGGCCCTTCTGAAAGTCTTCTACCTACTTGAAAAGAATCTTCAGTGGTTTGTTGACCACATTTGCTTTCTGACGCTGTTGAAATGAAATGGGAAACATACGTTCTAGTCTGTTGGTCTGCATGACATGCTTCATCAATGTTTCTCACTTCAACTTCAATTTGTTCATCTGTCAGATCATTTATCTTTTTAGGATACATTTTCTTCTTCCCTTTATCCTCATTGCGAACAATGAAAGGTCGACGTTGAATATCAGGCACAACCTTGATCACAGTTTTCCTTGTGATTGGAAAAATAGTGTACTTCTGTTTTGTCATCTGTGTGAGATATGGTCTGGTTCCTTCATCCTTCAGACCATTATACATAATTTTCTTGTCCTCACTCAACAGATGCATGGTACTACTATTTGCCCGTATAGGTTGAAATTGTACCTTAACTGACCTTTTTGAGATTTCTCTGATTATTATTAAATTGCTACTCCTGACAGGTTGAATTTCTTCAATATTCTTGAGTCTCAAGTCTTCTTTTCTTAACAGTCGAGAAATATTGACCTGTCCTGGACTGCGTTCCACTGTCTTCTTCTTCTTCTGAACAGTAGTAGGAGTGTTATTCTCAATACTGATTTTCTCCTTTTTATTCTCCTTAATCAGTCTGGAAGTCTGCTGAGGTTGAGGTTTTACTTTCTCAAACTCCAATTTCTTCCTGATTTCAGTCACTTTAGCCAATTTTGGTGATTCTTCTCTCAAAATTGAAACTAAGGACCTGGTTGCCTGAGATGTTGTCTTCTTAGAGTCTTCACCATTAATCAACTCTTTTCTTTTCTTTTCTTCTTGTTGACGCAAGGTTCGAACTATAGGCAACCTTTTTTCTTGCTTTACGTTCTCCGAAAGTAGCATATCCCCTTTTATTTTCAGGGTTACTGTCTCTTTTTGCTACATCTGGCTTCCTTCTTTAAGAGATGTCGTCCTTCCCATTGATTGTCCTAATGATTCCTTTTCTCCTTCTGCAGGTATCCTCTCCACAGATCAAGATTTTGATTTTATTGAGGGAGATTCTTGTCTAACATGCTCCCCCTCAATCCTAGCATTCTTCTTAGAATCAGCTTCTACTTTCTCTAGATTCTTCAAGCCCAATTTGCCAATTTTTGCAAAGTTGATGACACTTTTGATATTCATCATCATCCTGTTTCCCCTATCCAGACGTACTCTAGAGTCTCTGAATATCCTTGTTAGTATCATTCCGTATGGTAGAGCAGTTGAGTCTTTCTTAGACTTTACCATATAATGAAAGATAAGGAATGGTAGGTTGATGGGGTGATGATTTAGTATATGAAATAGGCATTGTTCATCTAGTGTTTTTACCAATTGCCTTGACCCTGTTCTCGATAGTACACAATGAAAAAGAAGTGAGTGTAATACCCTAGCCTTTGGAACAAGATTGGACGCCTTCTTTTCTCTTGGATCATTGCCTCCATATAACTGCAAATTGATCTGGGTTTCCTTCATGCTGGTTGTGTCATCCATCTAGCTTTGCTTGTGAGCTTCTCTCCTTCAAATGGACACTTCTTGACCTTCTCAATCATCTTCATGGTCACAATAATCGACAAGTTATCTACCGAAGATATAAACGTATCGGCTACCAAATCCCTATTCTTTCAGAAATCATAAACTTTGTTCATGTAGACTGTTTCTTGAATTTGAAAGAATTCCTCCATCTAGCTGCTATAATCTCTGGTTCAATATCCATGTTGTCCTGCTTCAGGGATTCAAAGTTAACAAGTCTTTCGTTTTTCATGGCTGTCTCCATTTCTTGTAGTTAACAACGAACTAAAAACAAAGAAGTTTTTCAAAGAAGTGAAGTCGATTTGTAACGTTGAGAGTGTGAGGAAGGAAAGTTTGAAATCCAAACAGAGTAATGAAAGGTTTTTGTTGAGGGTTCTTCAAAGGTTGGTTTTCAGAATATATCATGAGTGTTCTAGAATAGGTGATGTTCTAAAGGCTGTGAGAAATCTTCCCTCCAAAACTTTCTTCTAACGGACTTTATTAGCTGTAACTCATAGTTACGGTTACCGTTAACTCTTCCAACCTTTTCATCTGGGTCATGACTTGTCAGACGGTTAATTACTTAACATCACCATGTTAAGATTTCGTCTGATTTCTCTGAATCTTTCTTCACTTGATGGCTTAGTGAAGATGTCCGCCCATTGATGGTTCGTCTCAACAAACTGAAGACTCACGATCTTCCTCTGAACGTAGTCTCGTAGAAAATGATGTCTGACTTCAATATGTTTAACTCTCAAATGTTGTATGGGATTCTTCGACAGATTGATGGCACTTGTGTTGTCACAGTAGATTGGGATTTCTTCTTCTTGTACTGCGTAGTCCTTTAGTTGGTACTTAATCCACAACGTCTGTGAACAACAACTTGCGGCTGACATATACTCGGCTTCCGCTGTTGATAAAGCAATTGAGCTTTGCCTCTTACTTGACCATGAAACTAGATTATTGCCAAGAAAGTGACATCTTCCACTCGTACTTTTTTTATCAATCATATCTCCGACTTAATCCACATCACAGTAGCCAATTAACCTGAAATCTTTACCTTTCTCATACATTAAACAAAGATCAGTAGTACCTGATAGATATCTAAAAAAAAATTTAACAGCAATATAATGAGATTCTCTAGGATCTGTCTGAAATCTTGCACACAAGCAAACATTAAACAAAATGTCAAGTCTGCTTGCTGTAAGGTAAAGTAAAGAACTAATGATCCCTCTATACAGAGTTTGATCAACCTTCTTGCTAGATTCGTCCTTGGACAAATGGTTTGAAGGATGCATCGGAGTTGACATTGGTTTTACTTTTCTCATATCATACTTTATCAATAGTTCCTTCACATACTTCTGTTGATGAATAAAAATCTTTTCTTCAGTTTTCTTAACTTGAAACTAAGAAAGAATTTTAATTCACCCATCATGCTCATCTCAAATTCATTTTTCATCAAATTTTCAAAATTAGCACATAACACTTCAGAGGTAGCACCAAAAATAATATCATCCACATAAATTTGAACAATAATAAAATCATTCTTCATTCATTTTCTAAATAAGGTTTTATCCACCTGACCTCTAATGAACTTATTCTCAATAAAAAAAAGAACTCAGGATCATACCAAGCTCGAGGAGCTTGTTTCAAGCCATACAAAGCCTTATGAAGTCTATAGACATGATACAGTTTCTTGACATCTTCGAAACCTGGAGGTTGCTTCACATAAAATTCTTCATCTATAAAGCCATTTAGAAAGGCACTCTTCACGTCCATTTGAAATAGCTTTATATCATGACAGACAGCATGTGCAAACAATATCCTAATAGCTTCTAGTCTTGCTACAGGAGCATAGGTCTCATTGTAGTCTATTCCTTCTTGTTGATTATAGCCTTGTGTTACTAATCTTGTTTTGTTACGACTCACTCTACCTAATTTGTCCAGCTTATTCTTAAAAACCCATTTAGTTCCTATGATGGATTTTTTCGTTGGTCTGGGAACTAAGGACCAAATTTTATTCCTAGTAAATTGATTCAACTCCTCGTGCTTGGCTAAACTCCAAGCTTCATCTTGAAGAGATTCATCATTTTTCTTAGGCTTTATTTTAGAAATAAATGCATTATTTGCTTCTCTTCTGAATTTGGACCTAGTCCGCACACCTTCTGAGGTCTCTCCTATAATCAACTCTTCTAGATGAGAACTCTTATATTTCCAATCTCTCTTCAAATCAAGAGTCTCAGGAATATCTTCAACTTTGTCTAAGGAAATTTTTAATGGTGATACTTCTTCATTACCATCCAAGGGTACTGAAAGGGTTTCAATATTAGGTCATCTTTCCTACTTGGTTGAGAACTATAATCAAACTTGACATGAATGGTTTCCTCAACAGTCTTAGAGGTAAGGTTGTAAACCCTACAGGCTTTTGAAGATAGAGAATAGCCCAGAAAAATTCCAGAAGAACTCTTAGAGTCGAATTTATCCATACTTTTTTTTGTATTCAATATAGAACACTTGCAACCAAACGAATGGAAGTAGGATATATTGGGTTTCTTACCATTCCAAAACTCATATGGAGTTTTCTTCAACAAGGGTCGTAGAAGTATTCTATTTTGATTATATCATGTTGTATTCACAGCTTCTGCCCAGAAGTACTTAGGAAGATTCATCTCACACAGCATAGTCCTAGCCATTTCCTGAATCGTCCTATTCTTCCTTTCAACAACTCCATTATGTTGTGGGGTTTTAGGGGCAGAGAAATTCTGGAAAATTTCGTTCTCTTCACAGTACATTTTGAACTTGTCATTTTCAAACTCACCACAATGATCATTCCTAATACTTGCTATAGACATTCCTTTCTCAACCTGTAACTTTTTGGATAGGACCTTAAAACACTTAAAAGACTCATCTTTATGTGATAAAAATAATATCCAACAAAATCTAGTGAAATGATCAACAATAACAAGACCATACCTCTTTCCGCCAAGGCTCAATGTTCTAATTGGACCAAATAAATCCATATGTAACAACTCCAGAGGTTTAGAAGAAGTTACAACATTTTAAGAAGAAAACGTTGTTTTAACTTGTTTTCCTTTTTGACAACTTTCACACAAAAAATCCTTATGAAAACATATTTTTGATAAACCTTATACCAAATCATGTTTAATCAACTTGGAAATATGTTTAAAATTGATATGACCTAGTTTTTTATGCCAAAACAATTTTTCTTGATCAGTAGATATAAAACAAGAAATATTTTGATTTTGAAAATCTTCCAAATTGATTTTGTAAAGATTATTTTGTCTCTTGGCAGAAAAGAATATGGACCCATCATTGTTTTTGACTTCACAAGAATTTTGATTGAAGGACACTTCAAAACCAGAATCACATAATTGACTGACACTAATCAAATTGTGTTTTAAACCATCAACTAGTAGCACATTATCAATGCATGCAAAAGAATCTTTACCTATTTTACCAATTATAATTATCTTGCATTGCTGGTTGTCTCTAAAAGTTATCGATCCTCCCTTCTTATACTGAAGATCTAGGAACATAGACCTTCTTCTCGTCATATGTCATGAGCATCCACTGTCTAAGTACCAATGGTGCTGGCTGCGCTTTCCAAAGAAGGATATCTGCAAGTGGTATTATTTGTCTCTTAAGTACCCAGATTTTCTTGGGTCCTTTAGGGTTAGTCTGTGCATAAGTCATAGTATGATGATGCAATTGATGATATCTCTGATAATGATTCGGTTGATGAAATTGCTTCCTACAAGGAGCAGAAACCTTTTTATGTTGAGAATGATTTTCATTAAAACCTAATACTCTTTTATCATTAGGATGTCTGTATTTCCCTAACATATCATTCATCTTCCTCGTACTCTCCGTAAATGTTGATAGATCAGCTGAAAGACTATTTATTCTCTGCTTCAGCTTATTAATTTCATCAGATCTATCTACTACACCCTTTTTCTTCAACTCATCTACTTGTTTCTTTAAGCAGACAAGTTCCTCTTCTAATTCTTGCTTGTTTCTCAAGTTTTCTACATATTTCTTTTTAAGCAACTTATAATGCTTTAGAATTGCACGAGAATCGTCCAATAGTTCTGAGTAAGCATATTGTAATTCATTAAGCTTTGAGGTTACCTCCTCTTCACTTTCTTCCTCAGCTACCAGGTAGATATTTTCTTGCACCTATGTTTCTGAGTCCGTATCTGATTCAGACGAATCTAGATCTTCCTAGGTTGCCATCATGCTTTTCTTGCCATCTCTACTCTTCTTTGTCTTTTTCTTTAACAATGGACACTCGGACTTGTGATGTCCCAGTTTATTGCATTCATAACATATGATGGATGTTTTCTCGTTCTTCCCTTTATCTTTGATATTCTTCTTGAAGTAGGATTCTTTATTTCCTTTAGCCTTTTTCTTCCACATGTGTCTGATCTTTCTTGAGATAAAAAATAGTTCATCATCTTCCTCGCTTCAAGTATGATCTGAGTTAATGAAATCATCATCCTTGACTGCATCAATCTTCAGCGCTTTCGACGATGAGCTTTTCTTCCTTTGATTCTTTTGATTCTTCTGTCCAGCCTTCAATGTTATGGATTTGTCCCATCTGGGCTTATCTTCAGCATCGAGTTCAACTTCATGTATTTTTAAAGATCCAAGTAATTCATAAAGCTTTAATACGCTTAAATCCTTGGCTTCTTGTATGGTTGTAACTTTTGGTCTCCATCTTTTTGGTAGGCTTCTTAAGATCTTTCTAACGTGATCTTGATTGTCGTAGATTCTACCGAGAGCTTTAAGTCCATTGATGATAGTTTGAAATCTTCCAAACATCTGATCGATAGACTTTTTTTCCTTCATTTTAAACAGCTCATACTGGTGTATAAGAATGTTTATCTTAGACTCCTTTACTTGATTTGTGCCTTCATGTGCGATAGATAGTGTATCCCACATCTCCTTCGCAGTATCACATCCGTGAACTTTATCATACTCACTTCTGTTTAGGGCACAGCTCAAGAAGAACTTGGCCTTTGAATTTAGCTGGAATCTTGCTTTTTGTTCTGCAGACCATCTGATTCGTGGAATGGCATTTCCTTCTTCATCTACCAGTGTGTGAGGTCCATTTTCTATTATCTCCCAAAGATCAATATGAGTAGATTCAATGAAGAGCCGCATCTTGTCTTTCCAGTAATGATAGTCTTCTCTATTGAACACCGGAGGTCTAGTTACCGAGGCACCTTCAGCTATGTATACGTGTGACTCTACCATGGATCTTTATCCACACTTTGTTACGGTGGTTCTTGGATACCGAGCTATGATACCAATTGAAGTGAATCACACGTTAGTATATGATATACAAAATGCACAAGAAGGGGGGGTTGAATTGTGTATTCGGATTTTTAATACAATCCCCCCTTTTTTTTTAAATCCACTTTCTCAAAAACGATTGACAAACAATATTAAAAGGCATTTATTTTAGCAATAGAAACAAGATTTATGAGTTGAGAGAGAATCGACACATCAATTTTATACTGGTTTACCCCAAACCGTGGGCTACGTCCAGTCTTTAGAATCCCTTATGAGATTTCACTATACTTCACAACAGTACAAGTATTCTTTTCACTAAGCCTCTTCAGGTCTCGTACAGCAAGTATTCTTTTTCTCACTTAGCCTCTTCAGGCTCTCAGCTATTCCTCTTTTTTACAGAAAGATATTGCGAGCTTTGTTACCGAAAATAGAGCTCTCATGTTTTCGTACAAATATAGTTTTTGAATATCACTAAGAAAAATCACTAACTCAAATTGCTAAATTTTTCAGTCTTCGACTTCGACCCATATTTATAGTTTTCATCTTCAACTGCTTCTTAATAAATGCTTCTTTCTTCTTGATTCTTGATCTTTAAAGAAACAGTTAATCAGTTGAGTTCTGTAACTAACTCAAACTGATTTGATTCTGCGTCTACAACTCCTTCGTCTTATTTTCACTTTGCTTCCGTATCATTTTTGTTTCCGTCTCATTTTTCTTCGCTTCCGTCTCATTTTTGCTTCACTTCTGTCTCATTTTGCTTCCGTCTCACTTTGCTTTAGCTTCCGTCTCATTTTTGCTTCAGTCTCATTTTTCTTCGCTTCTGTCTCATTTTGCTTCCATCTCATTTTTGCTTCGCTTTCGTCTCATTTTTGCCTCCATCTCATTTTTTTCGCTTCCGTCTCATTTTTCTTTGCTTTCGTCTCATTTTTGCTTCCATCTCATTTTTTTCTTCACTTCCGTCTCATTTTTGCTTTCGTCTCATTTTTCTTCGCTTCCGTCTTATTTTACTTTTGCTTCCGTCACACTTTGTTTTAGCTTCCGTCTCATCATTATTTGGTTTTCACCAAAATTAATCGTAAAGTCATTTTAACTTAATACTTTAAATGCATGATCAATTAAACCCAAATACAAAATTAAATTAAAAATTAAAATATAAGTATTCTGTAACTATAAATTGGTAAAACATGAATATCAACTATGAAGTAAAATGAATCGAACCATACAAGACAAATAAAATTCGTTGAAGGCGCATCTTTGGGCTAAAAAATCAAAGTTTCATGTTTGACACTCTTTTTTAGAGTTAAAGCGGCATGCTTTCCTATTCTCATATAATTGAAATTATCATAAACCAACAAATATGACCCATCCATATCAACAAGAAATTTTAATTGTCCACGACAAATTACACTCTTTCAAATTAAATATGGTGGCTATCCAACTCTCTTTCCTTTCTCTTTTTTTATGTATATCTTGATTTATATATTAAATATACGAGGAAAAGAAACTATTGTTTTATGTGATACAACATTATATACAAATAGCTTTTAATATATATATATATATGTGCATATGAAATCATGTTATTAATTTATGCAATATTGTGTATATATATATGAAATCATGTTATTAATTTATGTGATATTGTGTATATATATATGTGAAAACTTTTTTTTATACGATACTATATATATATATATATATATCATGTTATTAATTTTCTATTAGAAGAAATGATGACCCTTTCAATCATATGCAACGCACTTAAAAATCAATTAGCTTGAATCACTTAAAAAACACATGGAATGATCTTCTACATTCTGCTAAATCCGTACAAATAAACTCTTTGTATTAGTAATAGACATTTCAATATTAGCAAATACAAATCCTGAGTTCTAATTCTTACCACTCCACCCCAGGTTCTTGACACACGTTATGAACCAAAAATGATCACTCGTCAACTGTATATCTTGGGCCACTAAACTTTCAAGTTGATGCTCTGTTAAAAGAAAAGGTTAGTCTTAATGCCTCTAATTTAACAGCAATTTAGCCTCTGTGATTGTCTAAATGATTAAATAAATGCAAGTGGAGCCAAATTCATCCCTATATACTCAAACAAACTAAAGCTCATGAATCTCTTAGGACTATACAAGTTAAATATAGTCAGAATTGAAGGCTTCAATGCAAATAGGTCTATATACACTCGATATGATGTTACTATAACAATCCAAGCACCAACACCGAAAAAACAACAAGTTTAAGAAACAATCATTGAATCTTGACACTATGAACAGAAACGTAAGTTAACACTCAATACAACCCAAGAGATGATCAAAAAAGCCTTTTTCTTTATTAATGAGAACTAATAAAGTAAACCAAACCTTCATCAATCTTAGTAATTATAAAAAAACCTAAGTAATAGGTAGTATCCACACAAACTCGATAAGAAACCCGATAAGTAACATCCCACCCCCGACGGGAAGGGTAAAATCGTAATTTAGCAAAGGATGAGAGTGATTGGGACTAATTAGGAATTTCCATGCATACTGGTATGGGTGAATAGTGAATTTTTGCACATAAAAAATAACTGTACATGCATTCATGATTAGTTCCCGGTATTGGGCCTAAATAGAATTTTATTGTGAATAGCGTGGAAATTGTGTTTGAAAAATTTATTGGAGTGAGTTTTTGTGTGTTTTACATTTTAAGGAAATTTTAGAAATTTTTATGGAATTTTCTAGAAACAATTTCCGGACCGGAAAAAAATCGCCAAGTGACAAATCGACTGATTTTCGATACCAAAAATTTCTGTCAAATAGTACTGAAATATTGGGTACATGCTTTTGGGATTGAAATTAGGGCCATTGGCATTGAATGGGTCAGATTTCATTAGGGTTTTTTATAATAAATCATATTACATGTTTTGTCTTTTCCTTCTTTGTCTTTTTCCTAACAATGACAAGTGTATTGGTGAGTCATCAATACAATTAAGGCTAACTTTATTCTCGGTTATGCCTTAATAAAAGAATGAAAAGATGAATTGGATTGCTTATTTTTCCTCATCATCCGAAACTCTCCCTTCATCTCCTTCTTTAGGTTTTCCTTTGGCTTTAGCTTAAGTACTCTCTTCTCCTACCTTAAGTGTTCTTCCTTCATGCTTGAAAGCTTAAGCCCTTTATCTTCTTTCCATGAGAACCATGCATGAGGATTAAGTAGAGGAAGTAAAGTAGTTGGAGAGTTGAAGGGTTGGAAGCTTTAACTAGGTAATTGTATGTTTTAAGCCTTGGTTGTGAATTTAATGCATGAATTCAAAATTAGTTGCATGGATTGGAAGTGATTGTGCATTAAATATGATTTATTATGCATGAATTTCATGAAACCTATGGCTTGATTATTTGGGTATAAATGTATGTTGTGTGAGGGTAAGTGAATGAACATGGTTTAGATTGGTTTTAGCTTGGTTTTGGATTGATTTTGATGACTATTATTGAATGGAAATTAAGAGTTAAGTGCTGCCAAATTATGTCTCTTGGCCTAAGTGAAAGTAGTGATGATCTAGTGGTTGATTTCTTGTCCATTTGGTATGCTTAGTGAAGTAGAATTGGACTTGGCATGATAGGAAGTGAATGGAGTAGTAAAGCTGGAAAATTGATTTTGTACCTATTGCAATGTTTTGATCATAACTAATTTTGTGGTTGTGAAAATGAGGTTAGGTTTGAACCGAATGAAACTTTAGTTGATTGGCTAAGATTTCTTGTGAAATAGGTGATGTCTAATTGTAGCCTTAAGAGGTTGAATTTTGGCTTGGAAAATCATTGACATGGGCTGTGTGAATAGTACCCGAATTAGTGACCTAAACTTTTGATGATTTTTCTAGCTTAATTGAGAAGGAATTGGTGAAAATGGTTTTAATGAAAGTTGAAGCCTATCTTGTTATCTATCCGTTGCCACTGATTTTACAATTTTTCGATATGTATATTGGGAGATATGAATTGTTGACTATTGATTGGTTATGTGCATTTTGGTAAAACCTAGCCTAAATGTAGGTTTTGTGCGCATTATGCTTGGAAGCAAATGTAGAGATTTCTGTGATTTGAATTATCTCAAGTGATCTTCTGGAAAGTTTTATAGGAAGTAATTATCTTGAAAATGGTATATATCATGCTATTTTTGGATATCAGATTTGGGAGTAATGAATTTACAAAAACTGAATCTGAATTAGGTCATTGACTGCTGATTAGGGCAGTCAATTACATGACAATTTTGAGCATGTTAATGATGGAATTGGATTCTGAGTCCTTGTGAAAATTGAAGTATGAGATCTTATCTTTCCAGTGATATAAGGCAGTGATTTTGTTGACATTTGTGCAAGGAGCTATGCTGTTTTAAATTTTTTTATCCAGATTGGGGAATTTCAGTAGGCAGATTCTTTGTTGAATTGTTTGACCTAGTTAGAAAGTGAATTTGATTTCAGGTTGTTCATGAAAGTTGTAGAAAAGATTGTTATTTTTCTGTGTACATTTATTGTGTAATTTTTGACTAAGGAAATGGGAAGTTATTGAATTTACAAAATCCTGCACAGTTTTGAGAGGCATTGACTGGGCAGTAACTTTGATTGCATTTTTGACACCCTTAGAGGTGAAATTGGCTTTGGTGTCCCACATAAAACTTGTAGATCTCTCTTTTCTCTATAAAATAGACACCAATTTTGTCCAAATTGGAGTTCGGAGTAGGGAATTATGACCTAGACAAGTTGGCATATCGGAGACAATTGTTTCAGATCTGTCATTTTAACAGGGCTAGTCGACTAGGATTCTTAGACTAGTCAACTAGTACATGTATTTTTCCTGCACTAGTTGACTACAACCTCTGACTAGTCAACTAGGATGTGTATTTTTCCTTCTTTTGTTTACAACTTTTCTGTCCAACATCTGATTGACCTGATTCTTGAGGCATCGGATTCGTGAAACATTGAATTTTGTTTCATGAGAAATTGGGAATTTTTGGACGAGAAATTGATGTAGGTCCGGGTAATGATTCTTTAGTCACTGTTTTATTTATGTTTAGACCTATAGAGGCCCGAATTGATTAATTTCGGTGCCGTTAGATTTCTAATTTTTAGATAGAATGTTTGTGATGGAAATTTTGGATTAAGGCCGGGAATATCATGAACATGCATTGTGCACCTTCTAATTGCTACATGTGCAACATTAAATAGTTCTGATTGAACAATTGATAATATTTATATTCTGTAACTATTACAGAGACACTTTTGTAGCGTCGATCCACCGATACCACTAAGACTTCCAGGTATTAGCTCGGAAGTACAGGTGAGTAACCTAGATAGTTCATTCAATTATTATATGTTCAATGTGTGGAAATAATGGAAGGATTAGGATTGTGTTTGTTTATGACTGGGTTCCGGACAGGTGGTCCGATGAATTGGGAGAATTGCCATAGAAGTGTATCAGGTTGTAATTCTGTGAGCTAAATTGCTCCTACTGTGTGAAATTGTGATACATGAATGGATTGTACAGTTACTGTTTAATTGTGATGTGATCAATTGTGACTGGTAGAATTGTGCTATATGAACGTGAATTGTTTGCTATTACTGTGACACTGTAATTAATTGCTTGAAGTGTTTTGGATGTGCACATTATGTATTGCTTGCTACACTGTGCTTCATTTCATTGCCTCTACTGGGGCAGACTGTTTGATATGGACTGTTAATTGGGCATATGCATTTCATACACAAATGCATAATCGGATAATAACAACAGTTGTGACCAGAGTCGCCACTGATACTAATACTGAAAAAGAGCCTCGAGCTCGAAGGGAGTTAGTGCATACCCAGAGGGCTCTTCTACTCCCTAGACGCGTCTACTGTACACTGTTCATTGTTCATGCGCTCGGTCACAACACTGTAATCAACTGGGTGTCACACGTGCATTGCATACATACTTGACTGAATACTGGAAATGGGAATAAGGCCAGAATGCCTTCCAAAATTGTGAATTGCTTGTGTGCTGTATGAATTGGGCGAACCATCGATGATGGTTCCTCACTGAGTTCGCAAAACTCACCCAAAATTTGCATCTATTTTTCAGGTCTTGAAGAGTACCCCGTTTGACACAGGAGTATATCTACAGTATGTAAGAGACGGATAGAGGTCGGGATCAGTTTGCGTCTGCATTAGTGTTTCATTAATTATATTTCGAAATCTCTGTAAAAGAATGCTCTGTATTTATAGTGAACCCAATTTGGTTATGGCTTTATGTTCATTAAATGGCTTTTGTAAATTATTATTGAATGATTGTAATAACTGAAAATGTTTATTTATGAACGTGGGCTCAGATTGTCTACTGTTTTCGTGTGTATGAGTGTAATGAAAAAAAAATTCATGCTGAGTTTTGACTGACTGATTTAGCACGCTATCCTCGCGAGGCAAGGATCCGGATATCACCATCGATGTCGGGTTCGAGTCACGCGGGAGTGGGGTGTTACATTTAGGTGGTATCAAAGCCCAGAAGTACGAATTTATCTGGGCACAGTCTGAAACATAGGTTAAGTTGCATGCATTTGAGTCGTGTCGTTGCAGACCATGGCAACTGATCCCTAGTCTGAGTCGCACGAGTATAAATCCTACATGTGAACTTGTGTTTAAGTGATTAAGTGTGAGAAAAGTGAGAATGTATCATAATGTGAGCCCATGAAAGTGTATGGGCAATTAGGAATGGGAAAAAGGAAAAAGAAAAAAAATGGATAAGGATAGCTATAGAGTACTATGGTTATGAACCTTTGATTGTGATATAAGTGTGCCTACGTTGGCATGGGCTGATGGAGAAAAGAAATGATATCAAAATGAATCAGGAGATTTAAAGTGGTAATATTATAGCGAAAGAAAACGAAAAGTTCTATAGCTTGAAGAGGTCCACTGTGGATACGAGAAACATATCGGTTAAAGTATGCCTATGGGAGATTCAAAGTTCGAGATGATGAGGTAATGAGAGTGTTGACTTGTATATGCGACGAAATGGGAACAAATGGAAATGAGCAAAAAGTATATGGTCCGATCAGGCAGATATGGATTCACTACATTTGTGTTAGTGGATATCATAGATGATGATAGTGAGATTGTAATGATATCAATATTATACCGTAACGGTCTACTTTTAAACAAAAGAACGAAGTGATTCTAAGGTTAGGAAGAAGTAGAAATGGTGAGATGAAGTGTACAGATGAACTGTCGTGAAACGGTTATGATCATGAGCGCGTGAGTTTGGGACCAAAATGGTTATGCGAATATTGTGCTAAGAGTTGATTGAATCAGTATAAGAGGATAGTAGGGTAAAAGGAAGACTGGAAATTTCTACTAATTGTGCATCGGAAATTCTGGATTGGTTGAATATGTGTATATGGACACAGAAATGGTAAATGGATGGGTAAACAGATAAAGATGCAATGAATGTAATATATTGTTGTGTTTTGGGTGATGTGTCCCCGAATGTGATAGAAATGTGCATACCCTATCCTGGATTGAATGAGGAAAATAAAGAGATAAGTAGAAAAAATGAGATTAAAGTGTATAAGCAAAAGGATAAAGGTCAAGCTGGCACGTAAATGATATGAGAAGGAAACTATGTGAAATGAAGTACAATGACAAGTGGAAAATGAAACAATGATAGTGATAGTGAAACAATAACAATGATAATGAAACAATGATAGTGCTATATGAATAGACTTGTCGCATTTAGGTTGATTTACCTGTGGGAGTATTCACTGAATAGTGAATTCACCATGATTAGTGAAACAATGGGGCATATGTGAAAAATATGCATGGAAATAATAGAGGAAACGATCGGTGATTTAGCGAATAAGTGCTAATCATAGTTCCTATAGGTCAAGGAATTTAGACTGTTCATTTGGGAAGAAAGTACAATTTCAAATGATGCATCATATGTACAGAATTTGAGGAAAGAAGAAGGATTCGTCTCCAAACAACATAGTTTCTCTATTCGCGGATTAGCACAAAGCGGAAAGGAGTTTTAGGGAATCTGAGTAGTATAAGCTACTAATGAGTTTCGGATAAGATGGTGACATTTGATAGAAAATAGTTGGTTGATGCGAATTGCGTGAGCGGTATCACTGATTGTACTAAGAAATCTTCTTTCAAAGAAGCATTTCCTGAAGCAAGTTAAGATGAATTCACGGTCAGAGCTATCATGACAGGAGCAAATTGAAATTAAGTATGTACTAAATCAAAAGTGAAATTGAGTCATATCTCAAGAGGAGACTCGAGCATACAATGGAATACTCACGAGGTTTTAAGTATTGTGAAAGCAACTGTTTAGTGCCTTACAGAACCCGAGTGCAAAGGATGTTTCTAATCAAGTCATAGCATTAAAAAATTGTTCGTAGTGAGAAAATAAGTATCGTTGACATTGTTTTCCGGGAGATACTACGAATAAATGTTGGGAGATCGTAAATTGGATCTAAGATTAAAATAATCCAATACTGCGAAGCGAAATACTCAAATGGAGTGGAATGTAAGGAAATATAGAGAATGAATAGGCAGTGGCATATGTCGATGTCCATTAACAGAAGTGGAATGAAGAGAAAAGAAGTAGAAACAAGATGTCCTAGTGGGACACTGAGACTTATTTGAAGGAATTTTACCTTCATTAAGGGATTGAAAATAAAGTAATCATGGACCCAATGAACAACAAAAATGTGAGTAATGTCTGTTGAAGTCGACAATACCACAATAGAGATTAATGTGAGCTAAACAAATGGTATCAACTGATGACTATAATCATAGATGTAATGTGTTTGAAAGTGTTGCAAAGTAAAAGAGTTAGAGGAATAATTGAGGATTGGTTTTTGATAAATGGTATTGGTGCTATGATCGAAATTGTTTAAAGCCTTGGAGACCTTAGATTCCTATAAGGTATACATCATGTAACTTGAGAAAAGTTTAGAGTTTGAACGGAATACACAAATGAATATTATACTGGTAAAGGTCGAGTGTAGTCGCACATAGTGAACAGACAATTCTGAAATGAACAAACCAATTGCAGATATTGGGGTTCTGAAGCTAGGACAATGAAGAAGGAAAATTGTCAAGTAGAATATGGGGTAACATGAAGTGTTACTAGAGCATTGAAGCTTTAGATTTAGTTTTGCTGGACAGAGGTAAATTTGTAGAAAGAAAGTTTAAGAGTTCAGGAGTTACAGTGGTGAGTCCCATAATGAGTCTGAATTTTCGAGTGCAATCGAAAGAACGATATTGGGTGATTCAAAGAAGAAGCATATGTACCCGACAAAAGTGATTGAGCAAAGGAATTGGTGAGCAATGAAATTGAACAATCGAAGCTAGACATTCTAGTAGGAATACGCGAAGAGTGAAATTGAGTTACTATGGGTATAGAACGAAGTGATTATAGGTTTGAATGTTCCACAGGAAAAGTGCTTAAGTGTTTTGGACTTCAGAGGATTATGACCTTGGTATATAGTTTGACCGAATGACTATAGGGCTAATGGTGATCACAAGAAGGGATTGTACACGTTTGTAGTACACGGAAACATGCCTAACAAGAGTCAATGTGATATAAAGGCTAAATGGGTTAGGTGAATTAACACCGGTTATAGCAAAATGGACATAAGTGTCACTGTGTTAGTACCAAAGGAAAGGGAAGTGTCAAAGACCAGATGAAGGGTTTTATTGTAAGTATCACCTTGGTAAGGTGTACTCAGAATTAGCAAAAAGGGTATCAATGGAGCATGACTTAGTCTGCATGTTACTGGTGAAAAAGGTAAAGGCTTGATAAAACGTGATAAGTGCATAGGTTCGGAAATAATGATCTACTCTGACATAAACTGAGATAGGTAAGATAGTGATAGCCACATAAGTAACGGACAACCTTACTGTGATCTTTCGAAAAATGAGTCATTGAGTGATGAAGTGTATAGGACAAGTAGGGGCATATGCCCACTGATCAATGTCTACCATATTGAACCATCGACTGAGAATTTCGCAGACGAAATTCTTATTAGGAGGGGGGAGTTGTAACATCCCACCCCCGACGGGAAGGGTAAAATCGTAATTTAGCAAAGGATGAGAGTGATTGGGACTAATTAGGAATTTCCATGCATACTGGTATAGGTGAATAGTAAATTTTTGCACATGAAAAATAACTGTACATGCATTCATGACTAGTTCCCAGTATTGGGTCTAAATGGAATTTTATTGTGAATAGCGTGGAAATTGTGTTTGAAAAATTTATTGGAATGATTTTTTGTGTGTTTTACATTTTAAGGGAATTTTAGGAATTGTTCTGGAATTTTTTGGAAACAATTTTTGGACCGAAAAAAATCGCCAAGTGACGAACCGACTGGTTTTTGGTACCGAAAATTTCTGTCAAATGGTACTGAAATATTGGGTACATGATTTTGGGATTGAAATTAGGGCCATTGGCATTGAATGGGTCAGATTTCATTAGGGTTGTTTTTATAATAAAGCATATTACATGTTTTGTCTTTTCCTTCTTTGTCTTTTTCCTAACAATCACAAGTGTATTGGTGAGTCATCAATACAATTAAGGCTAACTTTATTCTTGGTTATGCCTTAATAAAAGAATGAAAAGATGAATTGGATTGCTTATTTTTCCTCACCATCCGAAACTCTCCCTTCATCTCCTTCTTTGGGTTTTCCTTTAGCTTTAGCTTAAGTACTCTCTTCTCCTCCCTTCAGTGTTCTTCCTTCAGGCTTGAAAGCTTAAGCCTTTTATCTTCTTTCCATGAGAACCATGCATGAGGATTAAGTAGAGGAAGTAAAGTAGCTGGAGAGTTGAAGGGTTAGAAACTTTAACTAGGTAAGTGTATGTTTTAAGCCTTGGTTATGAATTTAATGCATGAATTCATAATTAGTTGCATGGATTGGAAGTGATTGTGCATTAAATATGATTTATGATGCATGAATTTCATGAAACCTATGGCTTGATTATTTGGGTATAAATGTAGGTTGTGTGAGGGTAAGTGAATGAACATGGTTTAGGTTGGTTTTAGCTGAGTTGTGGATTGATTTTGATTACTATTATTGAATGGAAATTAAGAGTTAAGTGCTGCCAAATTATGTCTCTTGGCCTAAGTGAAAGTAGTGATGATCTAGTGGCAGATTTCTTGTCCATTTGGTATGCTTAGTGAAGTAGAATTGGACTTGGCATGATAGGAAGTGAATGGAGTAGTAAAGCTGGAAAATTGATTTTGTACCTGTTGCAATGTTTTGATCATAACTAATTTTTTGGTTGAGAAAATGAGGTGAGGTTTTATCCGAATGAAACTTTAGTTGATTGGCTAAGATTTCTTGTGAAATAGGTGCTATCTAATTGTAGCCTTAAGAGGTTGAATTTTGGCTTGGAAAATCATTGACATGGGCTGTGTGAACAGTACCCGAATTAGTGACCTAAACTTTTGATGATTTTTCTAGCTTAATTGAGAAGGAATTGGTGAAAATGGTCTTAATGAAAGTTGACGCCTATCTTGTTAGCTTTCCATTGCCACTGATTTTGCAATTTTTTGATATGTATATTGGGAGATATGAATTGTTGACTATTGACTGGTTATGTGCATTTTGGTGAAACCTAGCCTAAGTGTAGGTTTTGTGCGCATTATGCTTGGAAGCAAATTTAAAGATTTTTGTGATTTGAATTGACTCAAGTGATCTTCTGGAAAGTTTTAGAGGAAGTAATTTTCTTGAAAATGCTATATATCATTCTATTTTTGGATATCAGATTTGGGTGTAATGAATTTACAAAATCTGAATCTGAATTAGGTCATTGACTGCTGATTAGGGCAGTCACTTACATAACTATTTTGAGCTTGTTAATGATGGAATTGGATTCTGAGTCCTATATGAAAATTGAAGTATGAGATCTTATCTTTCCAGTGATATAAGGTAGTGATTTTTTTGACATTTGTACAAGGAGCTATCTTTGTTTTAAAATTTCTTTGTCAGATTAGAATTTCGATTGGCAGATTCTTTGTTGAAATGTTTGACCTAGTTAGCAAGTGAATTTGATTTCAGGTTGTTCATGAAAGTTGTAGAAAAGATTGTTATTTTTCTTTGTACATTTATTGTGTAATTTTTGACTAAGGAAATGGGAAGTTATTGAATTTACAAAATCCTGCACTGTTTTGAGAGGCATTGAATGGGCAGTAACTTTAATTGCATTTTTGACACCCTTAGAGGTGAAATTGGCTTTGGTGTCCTGCATAAAACTTGTAGAGCTCTCTTTTCTCTATGAAATAGATACCAATTTTGTCCAAATTGGAGTCCGGAGTAGGGAGTTATGACCTAGACAAGTTGGCATGTCGGATACAATTGTTTCAGATCTGTCATTTTAACAGGGCTAGTCGATAAGGATTCTTAGACCAGTCGACTAGTACATGTATTTTTCCTGCACTAGTCGACTATAACCTCTTACTAGTCGACTAGAATGTGTATTTTTCTTTCTTTTGCTTATAACTTTTCCATCCGACATCTGATTGACCTGATTCTTGAGGCATCGGATTCGTGAAACATTGAATTTTGTTTCATGAGAAATTGGGAATTTTTGGGCGAGAAATTGATGTGGGTCCGGGTAATGATTCTTTAGTCGTTGTTTTATTTATGTTTGGACCTATAGAGGCCCGAATTGACTAATTTTGGTTCCATTAGATTTCTAATTTTTAGATAGAATGTTTGTGATGGAAATTTGGGATTAAGGTCGGGAATATCATGAACATGTATTGTGCACCTTCTAATTGCTACATGTGCAACATTAAATAGTTCTGATTGAACAATTGGTAATATTTATATTCTGTAACTGTTATAGAGACACTTTTGGAGCGACGATCCACCGATACCACTAAGCCTTTCAGGTATTAGCTCGGAAGTATAAGTGAGTAACCTGAATGGTTCATTCAATTATTATATGTTCAATGTGGTGAAATAATGGAAGGTTTAGGATTGTGTTTGTTTATGACTGGGTTCCGGACAGGTGGTCCGATGAATTGGGAGAACTGCCATAGAAGTGTATCAGGTTGTAATTATGTGAGTTAAATTGCTCCTACTGTGTGAAATTGTGATACATGAATGGATTGTACAGTTACTGTTTAATTGTGATGTGATCAATTGTGACTGGTACAATTGTGCTATATGAACGTGAATTGTTTGCTATTCTTTGTGACAACGTGATTAATTGCTTGAAGTGTTACGGATGTGCACATTGTGCATTGCTTGCTACTTGTGCTTCATTTCGTTGCCTCTCTTTGGGCATGTTTGATATGGATATTAATTGGGCATATCGTTTCATACAAATCGTGTAGGATAATAACAACAGTTGTGACCGAGTCGCCATCGACATCGATCTTGAAAAGAGCCTCAAGCTCGAAGGGAGTTAGTGCATACCGGAGGGCTCTCCTACTCCCTGAGCGCGTCTCTCGTTACCGCTCATTCCTTGTTTATGCGCTTGGTCACAATACTGTAATCAACTGGGTGTCACATGTGCATTGCATACATACTTGACTGAATACTGGAAATGGGAACAAGGCCAGAATGCCTTCCAAAATTGTGAATTGCTTGTGTGCTGCATGAATTGGGCGAACCATCGATGATGGTTCCTCACTGAGTTCGCAAGACTTACCCAAAATTTGCATCTATTTTTCAGGTCTTGAAGAGTACCTCATTTGACACAGGAGTATATCTACCGTATGCAAGAGACGGATAAAGGTCGGGATCAGTTTGCGTCTGCATTAGTGTCTCATTAATTATATTTCAAAATCTCTGTAAAAGATTGCTCTGTATTTATAATGAGCCCAATTTGGTTATGGCTTTTTGTTCATTAAATGGCTTTTGTAAATTATTATTGAATGATTGTAATAACTGAAAATGTTTATTTATGAACGTGGGCTCAGATTGTCTACTGTTTTTGCGTGTATGAGTGTAATGAAAAAAAAAATCATGCTGAGTTTCGACTGACTGATGTAGCACGCCATCCTCGCGAGGCAAGGATCCGGATATCACCATCGATGTCGGGTTCAAGTCACGCGAGAGTGGGGTGTTACATTTAGGTGGTATCAGAGCACAGAAGTACGAATTTATCTGGGCACAGTCTGAAACTTAGGTTAAGTTGCATGCATTTGATTCGTGTTGTTGCAGACCATGGCAACTGATCCCTAATATGAGTCGCACGAGTATAAATCCTACGTGTGAACTTGTGTTTAAGTGATTAAGTGTGAGAAAAGTGAGAATGTATCAGAATGTGAGCCCATGAAAGTGTATGAGCAATTAGGAATGGGAAAAAGGAAAAATTAAAAAAATGGATAAGGATAGCTATAGAGTACTGTGGTTATGAACCTTCGATTGTGATATAAGTGTGACTACGTTGGCATGGGCTGATGGAGAAAAGAAATGATATCAAAATGAATCTGGGGATTTAAAGTGGTAATATTACAGCGAAAGAAAATGAAAAGTTCTATAGATTGGAGAGGTCCACTGTGGATATGAGAAACATATCGGTTAAAGTATGCCTATGGGAGATTCAAAGTTCGAGATGATGAGGTAATGAGAGTGTTGACTTGTATATGCGACGAAATGGGAACAATTGGAAATGAGCAAAAAGTATATGGTCCGATCAGGCAGATATGGATTCACTACATTTGTGTTAGTGGATATCATAGATGATGATAGTGAGATTGTAATGATATCAATATTTTACCGTAACGATCTACTTTTAAACAAAAGAGTGAAGTGATTCTAAGGTTAGGAAGAAGTAGAAATGGTAAGATGAAAGTGTACAGATAAACTGTCGTGAAACGGTTATGATCATGAGCGCGTGAGTTTGGGACCAAAATGGTTATGCGAATATTGTGCTAAGAGTTGATTGAATCAGTATAGGAGGATAGTAGGGTAAAAGGAAGACTGGAAATTTCTACTAATTGTGCATCGGAAATTCTGGATTGGTTGAATATGTGTATATAGACACAAAAATGGTAAATGGATGAGTAAACAGATAAAGATGCAATGACTGTAATATGTTGTTGTGTTTTGGGTGATGTGTCCCCGAATGTGATAGAAATGTGCATACCCTATCCTGGATTGAATGAGGAAAATAAAGAGATAAGTAGCAAAAATGAGATTAAAGTGTATAAGCAAAAGGATAAAGGTCAAGCTGGCACGTAAATGATATGAGAAGGAAACTATGTGAAATGAAGTACAATGACAAGTGAAAAATGAAACAATGATAGTGATAGTGAAACAATGACAATGATAATGAAACAATGATAGTGCTATATGAATAGAGTTGTCGCATTTAGGTTGATTTACCTGTGGGAGTATTCATTAAATAGTGAATTCACCATGATTAGTTAAACAATGGGGCTTATGTGAAAAATATGCATGGAAATAATAGAGGAAACGATCGGTGATTTAGCGAATAAGTGTTAATCATAGTTCCTATAGGTCAAGGAATTTAGACTGTTCGTTTGGGAAGAAAGTACAATTTCAAATGATGCATCATATGTACAGAATTTGAGGAAAGAAGAAGGATCTGTCTCCAAACAGCATAGTTTCTCTATTCGCGGATTGACACAAACGAAAAGGAGTTTTAGGGAATCCTGAGTAGTATAAGCTACTAATGAGTTTCTGGATAAGATGAACTGACATTTGATAGAAAATAGTTGGTTGATGCGAATTGCGTGAACGTTATCACTAATTGTACTAAGAAATCTTCTTTCAAAGAAGCATTTCCCGAAGCGAGTTAAGATGAATTCACGGTCAAAGCTGTCATGATAGGAGCAAATTGAAATTAAGTATGTACTAAATCAAAAGTGAAATTGAGTCATATCTCAAGAGGAGACTCAGGCATACACAGCGGAATACTCCTGAGGTTTTAAGTATTGTGAAAGCAACTGTTTAGTGCCTTACAGAACCCGAGTGCAAAGGATGTTTCTAATCAAGTCATAGCATAAAAAAATATTGTTCGTAGTGAGAAAATAAGTATCGTTGACATTGATTTCAGGGGGATACTACGAATAAATGTTGGGAGATCGTAAATTGAATCTAAGATTAAAATAATCCCAAACTGCGAAGCGAAATACTCAAATGGAGTGGAATGTAAGGAAATACAGAGAATGAATAGGCAGTGTCCCACTAGGACTTCTTGTTTCTACTTCTTTTCTCTTCATTCCACTTCTGTTAATGCACACTTATGTGAAGGAATGTTACCTTCATTAAGGGATTAAAAATAAAGTAATCATGGACCCAATGAACAACAAAAATGTGAGTAATGTCTGTTGAAGTCAACAATACCCCAATAGAGATTGATGTGAGCTAAACAAATGGTATCAACTAATGACTATAATCATAGATGTAATGTGTTTGAAAGTGTTGCAAAGTAAAAGAGTTAGAGGAATAATTGAGGAATGGTTTTTGATAAATGGTATTGGTGCTATGATTGAAATTGTTTAAAGCCTTGGAGACCTTAGATTTCTATAAGGTATACATCATGTAAATTGAGAAAAGTTTAGTGTTTGAACGCCATACACAAATGAATATTATACTGGTAAAGGTCGAGTGTAGTCTCACATAGTGAACAGACAATTCTGAAATGAACAAACCAATTGCAGATATTGGGGTTCCGAAGCTAGGACAATGAAGAAGGCAAAATGTCAAGTAGAATATGGGGTAACATGAAGTGTTACTAGAGCATTGAAGCTTTAGATTTAGTTTTGTTGGATAGAGGTAAATTTGTAGCAAGAAAGTTTAAGAGTTCAGGAGTTACAGTGGTGAGTCCCATAATGAGTCTGAATTTTCGAGTGCAATCGGAAGAACGATATTGGGTGATTCAAGGAAGAAGCATATGTACCCGACAAAAGTGATTGAGCAAAGGAATTGGTGAGCACAGAAATTGAACAATCGATGCTAGACATTCTAGTAGGAATACGCGAAGAGTGAAATTGAGTTACTATGGGTATAGAACGAAGTGATTATAGGTTTGAATGTTTCACAGGAAAAGTGCTTAAGTGTTTTGGACTTCAGAGGATTATGACCTTGGTATATAGTTTGACCGAATGACTATAGGGCTAATGTTGATCACAAGAAGGGATTGTACATGTTTGTAGTACACGGAAACATGCCTAACAAGTGTCAATATGATATAAAGGCTAAATGGGTTAGGTGAATTAACACCGGTTATAGCAAAATGGACATAAGTGTCACTGTGTTAGTACCAAAGGAAAGGGAAGTGTCAAAGACCAGATGAAGGGTTTTATTGTAAGTATCACCTTGGTAAGGTGTACTCAGAATTGGAAAAAAGGATATCAATGGAGCATGACTTAGTCTGCAGGTTACTGGTGAAAAAGGTAAAGGCTTAATAAAACGTGATAAGTGCATAGGTTCGGAAATAATGATCTACTCTGAAATAAACTGAGATAGGTAAGATAGTGATAGCCACATAAGTAACGGACTGCCTTACTGTGATCTTTCGAAAAATGAGTCATTGAGTGATGAAGTGTATGGGACAAGTAAGGGCATATGACCACTGATCAATGTCTACCATATTGAACCATCGACTGAGAATTTCGCGGACGAAATTTTTATTAGGAGGGGGGAGTTGTAACATCCCACCCCCGACGGGAAGGGTAAAATTGTAATTTAGCAAAGGATGAGAGTAATTGGGACTAATTAGGAATTTCCATGCATACTGGTATGGGTGAATAGTGAATTTTTGCACATGAAAAATAAATGTACATGCATTCATGATTAGTTCCCAGTATTGGGTCTAAATGGAATTTTATTGTGAATAGCGTGGAAATTGTTTTTGAAAAATTTATTGGAGTGAGTTTTTGTGTGTTTTACATTTTAAGGGAATTTTTCTGAAATTATCCGGAAACAATTTCCGAACCGGAAAAAAATCGCCAAGTGACGAACCGACTGATTTTCAGTACCGAAAATTTCTGTCAAATGGTACTGAAATATTGGGTACATGATTTTGAGATTGAAATTAGGGCCATTGGCATTGAATGGGTCTGATTTCATTAGGGTTTTTTTAATAATAAATCATATTACATGTTTTGTCTTTTCCTTCTTTGTCTTTTTCCTAACAATGACAAGTGTATTGGTGAGTCATCAATACAATTAAGGCTAACTTTATTCTTGGTTATGCCTTAATAAAAGAATGAAAAGATGAATTGGATTGCTTATTTTTCCTCATCATCCGAAACTCTCCCTTCATCTCCTTCTTTGGGTTTTCCTTTGGCTTTAGCTTAAGTACTCTCTTCTCCTCCCTTAAGTGTTCTTCCTTCATGCTTGAAAGCTTAAGCCCTCTATCTTCTTTCCATGAGAACCATGCATGAGGATTAAGTAGAGGAAGTAAAGTAGTTGGAGAGTTGAAGGGTTGGAAGCTTTAACTAGGTAAGTGTATGTTTTAAGCCTTGGTTATGAATTTAATGCATGAATTCATAATCAGTTGCATGGTTTGGAAGTGATTGTGCATTAAATATGATTTATGATGCATGAATTTCATGAAACCTATGGCTTGATTATTTGGGTATAAATGTATATTGTGTGAGGGTAAGTGAATGAACACGGTTTAGATTGGTTTTAGCTTGGTTTTGGATTGATTTTGATGACTATTATTGAATGGAAATTAAAAGTTAAGTGCTGCCAAATTATGTCTCTTGGCCTATGTGAAAGTAGTGATGATCTAGTGGCTAATTTCTTGTCCATTTGGTATGCTTAGTGAAGGAGAATTGGACTTGGCATGATAGGAAGTGAATGGAGTAGTAAAGCTGGAAAATTGATTTTGTACTTATTGCAATGTTTTAATCATAACTAATTTTGTGGTTGAGAAAATGAGGTTAGGTTTGAACCGAATGAAACTTTAGTTGATTGGCTAAGATTTCTTGTGAAATAGGTGCTGTCTAATTGTAGCCTTAAGACGTTGAATTTTGGTTTGAAAAATCATTGACATGGGCTGTGTGAACAGTACTCGAATTAGTGACCTAAACTTTTAATGATTTTTCTAGCTTAATTGAGAAGGAATTGGTGAAAATGGTCTTAATGAAAGTTGAAACCTATCTTGTTATCTTTCCATTTCCACTGATTTTGCAATTTTTCGATATGTATATTGGGAGATATGAATTGTTGACTATTGACTGGTTATGTGCATTTTGGTGAAACCTAGCCTAAGTGTAGGTTTTGTGCGCATTATGCTTGGAAGCAAATTTAAAGATTTTTGTGATTTGAATTGACTCAAGTGATCTTCTGGAAAGTTTTAGAGGAAGTAATTTTCTTGAAAATGCTATATATCATTCTATTTTTGGATATCAGATTTGGGTGTAATGAATTTACAAAATCTGAATCTGAATTAGGTCATTGACTGCTGATTAGGGCAGTCACTTACATAACTATTTTGAGCTTGTTAATGATGGAATTGGATTCTGAGTCCTATATGAAAATTGAAGTATGAGATCTTATCTTTCCAGTGATATAAGGTAGTGATTTTTTTGACATTTGTACAAGGAGCTATCTTTGTTTTAAAATTTCTTTGTCAGATTAGAATTTCGGTAGGTGATTCTTTGTTGAAATGTTTGACCTAGTTAGCAAGTGAATTTGATTTCAGGTTGTTCATGAAAGTTGTAGAAAAGATTGTTATTTTTCTTTGTACATTTATTGTGTAATTTTTGACTAAGGAAATGGGAAGTTATTGAATTTACAAAATCCTGCACTGTTTTGAGAGGCATTGAATGGGCAGTAACTTTAATTGCATTTTTGACACCCTTAGAGGTGAAATTGGCTTTGGTGTCCTGCATAAAACTTGTAGAGCTCTCTTTTCTCTATGAAATAGATACCAATTTTGTCCAAATTGGAGTTCGGAGTAGGGAGTTATGACCTAGACAAGTTGGCATGTCAGGGACAATTTTTTCAGATCTGTCATTTTAACAAGGCTAATCGACTAGGATTCTTAGACCAGTCGACTAGTACATGTATTTTTCCTGCACTAGTCGACTACAACCTCTGACTAGTCGACTAGGATGTGTATTTTTCCTTCTTTTGCTTATAACTTTTTCGTCCGACATCCGATTGACCTGATTCTTGAGGCATCGGATTCGTGAAACATTGAATTTTATTTCATGAGAAATTGGGAATTTTTGGACCGAAAATTGATGTGGGTCCGGGTAATGATTCTTTAGTCACTGTTTTATTTATGTTTGGACCTATAGAGGCCCGAATTGACTAATTTCGGTGCCGTTAGATTTCTAATTTTTAGATAGAATGTTTGTGATGAAAATTTTGGATTAAGGTCGGGAATATCATGAACATGCATTGTGCACCTTCTAATTGCTACATGTGCAACATTAAATAGTTTTGATTGAACAATTGGTAATATTTATATTCTGTAACTGTTATAGAGGCATTTTTGGTGCGTCGATCCATCGATACCACTAAGACTTCCAAGTATTAGCTCGGAAGTACAGGTGAGTAACTTAGATGGTTCATTCAATTATTATATGTTCAATGTGGGTAAATAATGAGGAGATTAGGATTGTGTTTGTTTATGACTGGGTTCAGGACAAATGGTCCGATGAATTGGGAGAACTGCCGTAGAAGTGTATCAGGTTGTAATTCTGTGAGCTAAATTGCTCCTACTGTGTGAAATTGTGATACATGAATGGATTGTACAGTTACTGTGTAATTGTGATGTGATCAATTATGACTGGTAGAATTGTGCTATATGAAAGTGAATTGTTTGCTATTACTTTGACACTGTGATTAATTGCTTGAAGTGTTTTGGATGTGTACATTGTGCATTGCTTGCTACACTGTGCTTCATTTCGTTGCCTCTCTTCATGCATCGTTTGATATGGATCATTAATTGGGCATATGCATTTCATACACAAATGCATAACCGGATAATAACAACAGTTGTGACCAGAGTCGCCACTGATACCGATACTGAAAAAGAGCCTCGAGCTCGAGGGGAGTTAGTGCATACCCAGAGGGCTCTCCTACTCCCTAGATGCATCTACTGTATACTGTTCACTGTTTATGCGCTCGATCACAACACTGTAATCAACTGGGTGTCACATGTGCATTGCATACATACTTGACTGAATACTGGAAATGGGAACAAGGCCAGAATGCCTTCAAAAATTTTGAATTGCTTGTGTGCTGCATGAATTGGGCGAACTATCGATGATGGTTCCTCACTGAGTTCGCAAAACTCACCCAAAATTTGCATCTATTTTTCAGGTCTTGAAGAGTACCCCGTTTGACACGGGAGTATATCTACCGTATGCAAGGGACGGATAGAGGTCGGGATCAGTTTGTGTCTGCATTAGTGTCTCATTAATTATATTTCGAAATCTCTGTAAAAGAATGCTCTGTATTTATAGTGACCCCAATTTGGTTATGGCTTTTTGTTCATTAAATGGCTTTTGTAAATTATTATTGAATGATTGTAATAACTGAAAATGTTTATTTCTGAACGTTGGCTCAGATTGTCTACTGTTTTCGCGTGTATGAGTGTAATGAAAAAAAAATTCATACTGAGTTTCGACTGACTGATGTAGCACGCCATCCTCGCAAGGCAAGGATCCGGATATCACCATCGATGTCGAGTTCGGGTCACGCGAGAGTGGGGTGTTACAGGAATAATGACTTAGGCTTAAAGTTGCAGAAGACCAATATTGAGAAAAAAAATGAGAGAAGAAAATGCATGGTCCTTCATAAAGTCCTAAGACATTGATGTTTGATGCTCAATAGAACAAGTACATTATTTGCAACTAGAGAAAAAGGATCACATAACAATAGGATTATGTTGCCTTATGACAATTTACAAAGATGCCTTAAGCAAGAAGAATCTTCTGGCTATCTTGAGGGACAAATAGAACAACTTACAAGGAATTATAAAATATTGAATAAATTAAACAAGGAGTAGGGGTAAAAATTTGAGTTTGAGATGCATTATAGTCAAATTGCACATTAGTAATAGAATTAGAGGAGATAAGAGTTAAAACTTTATAATGCTTAGGAAATAGGCCAATACAAGAGGTATATAGTTAAAGAAACTTACAATGATCAAGTAATTCATAAACAAGAACAAAATTTCTCCGCAAAGATTCTTCATTTAGAATCCCAAGATAATCTTTTATAACACAAGCAATCCTCTGTAAAAGTTCCAAGAGAAGGGAAGGTGAGATATTAACTCTTGTAGTTGCTACAAATAACAGTCCCACAACCTTCATGTGAAAGTAGTTCACACCATCTAATTGTTTTAAAGAGTAAAACTATATAATCATACCAAATGATTTTGAATGAAAGAAAATTTGATTTGGCAAATTGCATTAGAATGCAACATAAACAAAAGATCTAGAGAAATGCATAGCTATAGGAAAATGGTGTACATGATAGAATAAATAACAAAAATTAGAGGTATTATATACATTGGGAATGCCAACCAACCAAACCAAGGCACACAACTAGAAGCCACCATATGTTAGCCATTTTCCCCAGATCTATAGGGCCCAAAAGATAATAAGTTGAAAGATGCAAATTCTTTTCTAAGTTATCATCAACTTAGTACCTATCTATGCTAGTAGTTAACAAAAAGCCATATAAGGAAAAAGAAAATTCCTCCATTTGTAGCCCTGTTGTTGGAGTTATCTAAATATAGTTCCCTGAAAAGCAAATATATTTATATATAACTTAATCTTCTTCCAGTTGCTTTTTGTAATGCAAATATTTATTATTTATAAAACAAAATAGTTTTTATTTATATGAGCATTATATAACTAGTTATAAGGTACCAAGATTCTTTTGTAAGTAATATACATATACATGGAGATGTATTGGAAACATATATATTATTAGAATATAAATTAGTTGATTCACAGTTGAATAATCAAGTTCGTCGCTCAATTATGGTTTATACTGTAGTGTTGTGATTTATCTCCGTGTAAGTAAAAGAGAACTTCAAGGGAATGACGAGTTTCATATCATGATAGTAGTTGACTATCGATAATGGCACTATTAAATGAATCTGGAATCACATATTTTTTTAAAGAATAAAGCAGGTCATTACTTTAATCTTAAAACATACACCTTAGTATTCTTTTATCACAAACCACAATCTTGATGAATGATGAACTCATATATTTTTCATTATAATTCTTGATATGATCAGAATGGATTTTTTACAAAGCATCAACCTAGTGTCTACATGTTAAAATTATTGATTGAAATATGTATCAGGAAACATTTAGTCAAATAAAGAGTTTATAGTGATATCTTCAATTTTAGATGTTTTACAAAGATTGGTAATTAAATCAACGCCAGTAGTTTGATGGACTAGTTACCTATCAAGTCTTAGCATTAAGATGAGATCTTGTGTGTTAATCATCATATAGAGTAAAAAGGGAGATCTAAAAGGAAAAACCAACATAAGGGCAAAATGATAATTTTACCCTTTATTGTGTGGACGGCTATAATATGGTTCATAATAGAGTTTGCAATTGGTTATTTGAAACATGTGTTCCCATAATATTTAGTAATTCAAAAGTTCAACTAATTGTCTTTAGTGGAATGAAATTTGGTTAATAAGATGGAATTAATTATAATGAGATTAAATTAATTTGGTTTTATTGGAGTTTGAATTGTGTAAGTCCAATTAGATTCCTCACTTAGCTTCTAGGAAGGTTATCAAGCAAAGTAACAAATGTAAATAGAGGTTATTGAAAATAAGAAAGAAGAAAGGACCTAATAATACCGGAACAATTTAATTAAGGGTTAATTAAATTGGATTTTAATGCCTATGATGAATGTTGGGCATACACTAATTAATTGTTAATTAGAAGCCCAAATGAATATTTAATTTTAGGTTACTAATTTATTAAAGATAAGAGAAGGGTAATTTTTGATTTTATAGCTAAATGTGCAGCTACACATTTAGTATTGAATTGCTAAATTTGAGATGGGTTTTTATCATGCTTCAAATCGAGTAATGATTTTATCATGCTTCAAATGGTTATCATTTAATGATGGCATGCAACCTTTCAACATTCATTTTATTAAAGAAGGAGGAGGTGTATTTGATGTAGTCTCTCCCTTATTTCATCTCATAACCAAAACTGAGAGGGTCTATGTAACACCCTACTCTTGCAAGACACGTACTCAACATCCTGAGTGATATCCAAGTATGAATCCCATTAAGGTGGCATGTTAGATCGATTGTCGAAACTCATTGCAAATTGTTTGATACAATGTATGCATATGCAGAAACTTGATAATCAAATTTGGCCTAACTTGTATTTATAAAAACATTTTCAGTCACAAGAATTACAATCATTATTTAACTCATCATAGTTTCAGTAGACACTTGGGCCCGTTACAGAAATGAAACACTTGTAGTCATCATAGTAGTACATTGCAAAACCATTTTCATACATAATGAATAACACTTATGACTACACTTTTGATACAACAGAATGAAATACATATGCAAGTGTAAACTGATCTTGATCTAGAACTCTGACTTGGTCACGTTCGCTAACTCCAATTTGCCTATCTGGAGATCTTTATTAAACCTAGAAAGCCATGTTGCAATTTTTATGAGTTTTGCAAACTCAATAAAGTAACCATCCTCGATGATTCACTCATGCAACAAATACTATCATCATAAAATCACACAGTTCATACAATCAATCATTTCATTACAGTTTTACAAATTATTCATTGAATTCCAATCATATATGGATGTAATATGTATGAGACTCACATTCATTTTTACAATGTTTTGACTGTGTGTCTTTTCAATCACCCGTATCTATTATGAACACTGGGTTTAATATGTAATGGGAGCATAGGAACACAGAGCTTTAAGCTCTCTCAGTAATATTATCAGTCAGTCAGTAGCAACATTAGTCACAAGGGCCTTTCTATTACATGCATTGAAATGATATGCATGTCACAACTCAATCACCAATTCAATCACTTTCATTTACATGTATTATCACAATATAACAGTCATAGTATCAGTAGTCATCAAACTAGGTCTAGAATTCAACTTTTCAATTAAGAATCAGAATATTCAATTAGGCAGTCTCATTCATATACAAGTAACACTTCCAATATTGTTTGCATACATCAAACACCTCGGATATATATTGTCCAGAATTCAGTACACAATCAACCAATGCAATTCAGTAATATATCAATACAGTTCAATAATATATAGAACAAATAAAGTGTATATGATCAATAAAATTAAGAAAATGAAGGATTTAGACAACAGTTCCTTATAAAAAATTATTCCTCTGTGTCTTAGATTTCTAATGACACTAAGATAATTCAATTTGCCTCAATATACTGAAAGTTATACTCCAAATACGTCAGTCTATTCTTAAGCTATAACAGAACTCTTACTTCAAATTCAGAACATATTTTTAAATTTTCAACACCAGAATTACATTTTTCCTTCTTTAGAACAATTGTATATTTATGTCTCTAGTTTTATTTGAACTAATAATCACCTCATTTGGAACTCTACAAATCAAGATATAATCAAAATACCGAAGTATGTTTGGTAAATTATTCCAGTACATATCATTCCAATTGTTTCTCACACTTTCATTCATTCAATATTTTTCACATCAATTTAGAAGACTACCAATTTTTATGGAAAGGTAGAACAATTTGTTAGGAACCCATTGGTTTAAGTCTTATATCATTTGGATGTCAAGAGAAGAAGCTATAACAAAAATACCAAAAGTGAATTCACTGATTTTTTAGAGAAATCACGATCCTCCTGCTTTCTACCATCTTCTTCTTCACTGATTCTATTCTTCTTATCTTTGTTGTATTTTGTTTCTCCATCTACTTCATCTTATGCATTTTTTCCACTTTTCCATATTTTCATTTCATCAAAAACTTATCATTTCATCAACTCTATTCCATGAATTCATCAACATCTTCATTTGATATCATTAAACTCATTTATATCCATCTCTAAAAAACACTCCACACATTCACATATGAATAGTAAAACATCCATATATGGTTTTCTCTAAACCAAAATAGAATATATATTTATTCATCGATTTTTTTGCATTTACTTCATAATCAATTTTCCAACACTCTTCTATAACTCATTTCAAGCTAAAACAGATCCTATTTCTAGTCAACATCAATTTCACAACACAAATCCAATTCAAATGTGTTTAGCACTTCCAGATACAGTTTTTGTTGTCCTAATTCAGTAATAAATTCAATTCCTCATTCAGTATATTCTTACACTGAAACTCCACTACTAAACTTTTCATTCATGTGTTCGTTTATATAGTAAAACATCATCAACATTACTTACGTGATTCATTGCCAACGAAGAGAGTAAATCACCACAACTTGATGCTCGATGTTTGGTAAACTAGAAGTACAATTGATAACAATACTACTCTCAGTGAAGAACAACGAAAGAGAGAGAGTAGCAAGAAGATAACGTCTAAAACACATATCTACGCGTTCTCTTGCATGAATTACACTTATCACTGTTTCATGTTGCCACGTGTCACACATATAAATAAGCTATTTTCATCAATTTAATCAGTCCACGTTTTACACTACCCAAAAATTCCAAAATAATGTTACTAGTCTCCAATTAAATCTTTAACGCCAATAATTCACAATTCACATTTTAGTCGCCTTAATCAGTCAATTATACCCAAAAAAAGTCAATAAATGCATGAATAATTATTTTAAATATGTCAATAATAAATATTCACATGTATGTGAATATGCAATGATGCATGAACATGCAATGCACTCTACAGTATGCTCAGTTCACAATTCTGGGGTCTAGCCCTGAACATGGGATGTTACAGTCTCGTTTAGGTTATTGGTCTTTTCATATAGCCATCTTAAGTAAATGAGAGTGTCTCATTTATTGGCTTCTTTATTTTTGATTAACGAATGTAGTGATGCATTGGATGCACTTTACTTCTTTGTTTCATCTTTAACCGAAATTAAGAGAAAGAGTAGAAGGGGTTGTTGCATTTTTGACTCACTCTTTCCTCTCTTGCATGTGCTAGCTGAAACTTGAATGAGAAGAGTCTCATTTTTTATTTTTCCTTCTAAGAAAAAATCTCCTCAAAACATTTCTTCTCCTTTCTCACCAAAGGATCTTGTTAACTAAGTTTTCCAAGAAGAACAAGTGGTAGATCAGATTAGTCAAGGATACAATAACGAGGAGAGGATAAATTAGTAAGGAGAGGATACAAAAGCGAGGAGTCAAACCTATAGAAAAGAGTTGATATAATTTCCATCTTGTTCTTATGTTAGTTATTTTTCTTATACCGTATCATGTATAGATGAAAATATGTTTATTTCGTTTTAATGCTTCTGTTGCATTTTGATTTTGGAAAAAGTTTTGAAATCCACCTTTTTAGCCAAATCTAATATGCTATTGTTTTCGATTCAACACTTGTATCATAATCATCTATAAACTTATGTAAGATGATCAACATTAGATTTCAAAACAAAGCATAAAAAGAATAAACAGAAAGATTGAAAACCTAATTTCTATCTCTAAAATCAACCATTAATAACCACATTTAAAACAACATTAACGAACCACTAAACCTAAAACATATAGATCCACCCTTTCATACCAAATTCAACAACTTGCCAAACTAACACTGAAAGAAATATGCAAAGAAAACATCAACATCTAAAGGAAATAATAACAACATCCTAATTATATATTATGGTCATAGTTTGAATTCCAAAAAAAATATTGAACTTTCCACATTTCTATTGCAAACATGAATCACCACTAAAAAGCATATACTTTATTGACCGTTACATTAATCAGGACAATAATACATATAAAGACAGGCGGTGCCTCTTCATATCCATCCTCTTTCCAGAACTTCACTTTTTTGAAGAATGTCTCTGCAGTTCCCTTTTGCACTTCACCGCGATCTAAAATCCAAAATAAGAAAAGAATCTCATAGACAAATTTAAAAGGAAAAGAAAAACTCAATTTTTGTCCTAGGATTCTAAAACTACATTTTCATAGATCAACTAAAACTGCAGCCAACAGATCCTGCACTGCTCTAAGGAAAAGAACACCAATCATAGTCTATTAAAATTGGATGAAATTGAATTGAATTTGAATCAAAGGGCTACAAAGAGCATGAGACTAAACAGATCGATGGATGTAAGAGATAAGAGAAACTCACAGTCTCGAAACCATACTCGGCTAAATCATGAATCTAGTAAGCAATAATATTTTAGAAGGAATGAGAAAATAAGACAATCTAGAGAAGAAACTTCAATAAAGTAGGACAATAATAATTAACAAAATGTGTGTTATTTAGAAAAACCCTAAGTATCCAATCTGTGGAAAACTTTAAATCTCAGCGAACAATCAGAAAGATTAAGAAGAAAACTATAGATGAGTTACCGATGTGATTCATGACATCAGGGTTAGCTTCAAGAGGAAGCCACCTCTTAATCGATGAACTTTCATCTACAGTTTCCATTTTCTTCCTTTTCCACTTTGGGACTGAACTCCTCAATAGGACTGAAATCGACTACAAAGCTTCTCTCCATTTGGTCTACTCTCCTTCGTTCATGCGTGGGAGTGAACGAATGAAACAGTAGATAACGTGAAGGTCTAAGATCTGAAAATGTGAGAGATGCAAGGAAAGAGCCAAGGGACAAGACTCTGGAGAAAACAAGAAATGAGATGGTGAGAGAGTAAAACATAATGAGGGAAAAATTGACATTAAAATAAAAATATCAGTTGATTAAAGATGAAACGCTCTTATAGAGGAGCTTCTTCAAAATCAGCTAGTTGGGTTGCTCATAACCAAACAACAATACAACTTTTTAATATAGTCAAGCCTCAAAAAATGGATCAACCAGCTGAAAAATAGCTTATCAGCTATTTACCAAACGAGGCCATGGACTTCCACACTCTTAAACATCTCTAAAATATATGTATCTTTCTCTTATTTCTTTGGCTTTGGCAACATGCTAGAAAAACATGCTAGAAAAAGAGGAACTGATTTATATTTAAAATGAGGGGCCTTAAGTTTAGGTTTACTAGCAATCTCTTCTTTTTATACAATTTCTTTATGTACCTTAAGATTAACCCTTTTTGTTTCCTTAACCTTCTTCCCAATTCTCAACATTATTGTATTCATATTTTCATTTAGGTGGACCACAATTTGGGATGAAAACTTCCTTCTCACTTGGGCCTCTAACAACCTAATTTCAATTGCGTTCTGACCCATGTGGTATTTTAAACCTTGAATATTAGTAATTATCTTATAAAGGCAAAATAGAATTAAAAGTTTGGTTTGGTTGTTATCTATATGAATATGGCTACTTGTTTATTAGAACTTGTTTTATTTTGAGACATAGTTTGATTCATTTGTAGATTCTTATAGCTAAAAAGAGGATTATATCTATATATTATACTATATTTGTTTGAACAAGGACCATAATTTCCATATGGTTATCCCAAAAATCTACCTATTATGTTTGCTTGCTCAATAGACTCTTCTTAAATCATTACGTATATATTAGTTAGATGCCCCATTAATAAACAAATCCTATAAGTTTTCGTTGTCTACATATTACTTATAATCATTTGATGAATAAGAGAGGTTAGGTTTGAAATATGTTGTTTGAGAGAACAAACAATTACCTTATTGACGTGCTTAGGTAACATTTACCTTAATGGATTAAGTCTTCCTAGTGGCTTCTAGAGGCTTGTCTTCCAATTCTTGCCTACTATTAGCATTGTCCATACTCCTATCAATGTATAAAAGGCCCTTATAGATGTATTAAATAAGCATTTGTTCATTAATTTGATAATGAAGACAACCAGCACGCAACTTCTTAAAGCCCTCCTAGTACTCATACAATGATTTATGTTGCATTACGCAAATTTATTTCTAATTGGTGATTGATCTTAAGATTTGAAAGTACCTCCTTAAAAACATTTTCATCATCTCATTTCATATGGAAAAACTTTTTAAAGGTAAGTGATAATGGTGATTGATTTTAAGACTTGAAAGCACATCCCTTAAAACATTTTCATCATCTCAATTTGTATGGAAACACTTCTGGAAGGTAAGTGATGAAGCCACATATTATATCTTTTAATGAAAACTAAAAAGCTTTATAATTGGATTTATTCTTCAGTCACCCCATGGGGTTTTATACTTGTACATAGCACATCAAATTCCATTTAGTTCATATACGGATCTTCCCTATAACACCATGAAAAGACGGTAATACATAAATTAATCTAGATTTTAAGTTAAAAGTGGCATTGGTAATGAATAAGAAAATAAAATAAAATAAAATATCACAAAGTAACTAGAATAATTCTCTGATAATGGCACAAAAATTTAAGAAAGAGTAGTGAAACCAAAGGGACTCAAGCTACAAGGCAACCTCCATCAGTTCTACTGGTACGATTCTAATTTTGCACATAGGAGTCCGACTAAGGTAAGGACTCGTAGGGGGTAGATTGGTGTATTTGCTTATTGAGGTTGGGTATGGTTTTGTATTACTGGAAGTTGGTTCTATCTTGGCTAGTGAGATTGCTATCATGGTTTGGTCTATTATTGTGTTGTTTTGATTTAGGGCAACATTTGTAGGAATCATATTGCTCTTTTGTAAGCTAGAATTTTGATTTCGAAAAAAGTTTGCAATATGGACAATCTCAAGCTGTACATAACTTCTAATTATTTATATACCTTCTGAATTAACCAAAAAATTGGTATATTGTTGACAATACCTAAAAAAAATCTTACTCTCCAGACTATATTGTAACATCTCGTTACCCATGTTAAGGCTAGATTAGTATATATAAGAAATTACTGAGAAATTAAAAAATACATTTCATGCTTATGCAAAATATGGCATACACATACACGTGAATATTGCATTCATTGACATTTTTTGGTATAATTGGTTTATAAATGTGAATTGTGGATTTTATTAGTCTTAAAAATTATATTGCTATGTATTAATATTAATTTAGCAATTTTGAAAATTTGGGGATTTTTGGACTAGGAAAAATGTTGACATAGGAGATCAGTGGATGTGTGACATATGGCAGCATATATATATGACAAATGGCTTGCATACAATGGTGACATGTGAAGAGGTTTTATTATTACACATGGTCATGTTTATGGTATGAAAAAAAATATTAGAGCTTATTTGTTACTCTTCACCAAAAACACCTATCACCAAGCTCTCTCTTTGTTCATCTAACACTGAAACAACTGATTACTTATGGTTGAGTATTTGGCTATTGATTCTTACATCAAAGTAACCTTTATTCATGTTTTCCTTCATCCAACGAATCTCTTGTCCACTCTTACTGTTGGAAATTTAGCTAAACCAAGTAAGGTAAGCTTTAAGCTTTATGATTTATGAATGACTTTTGATGATGTTTGAGTGTTTGGAAATGGATTCATGCATGAGTAGGATAGGAAGAAGCAATTTAAGTGATAATTAGTGGGTTAGAAAGTCTGCAGAAAGTGTGATAAAGATGAAGAAAATGGAGAATGTACAAAAAATGAAAATGCAAAAAAATGATGAAATGCGTTAATGGTGATCTATTTTGATGTTTGGGTTTTAATATAGGATTTTGGATATGTTTGTGAATGATTGGAGTTAAAACGGAAGTAGAAAAGATGATTTATGCATAAGATATGTTAGGTGTAAAAGGTGGGAGTTTGAAATCTGAAAAAAAAAAAAAAGAGAAGAAGAAAAACCTCCGTTTTGTTAATTTGGAGAAGAGAAGAGGAGTTGCATTGAAGGCTTACCGAAGGGAAACTGTTTTGAACATCATTCATTTTGTTATAACTTCTTCTCCCGACCTCCAAATGACATGAGATTTGAACCAAAAAACTCATAACACATTTTTCTTTATCTCCACCAAAATTTATAGCCATCTGAATTAATTTGGAAGAGATTGATTGATAAGTTTAGGATGAAAATGTTGAGGTGTGCTGGAATTTGATAACTGAAATATTTTTAATAAACATGCTTCAGTATTTTGGCTATATTTTGATCTGTAGATTTCCTAATTATATTATTCTTAATTTAAATTAAACTAGAGACATTTGAATACAATTTTTAAGAAGAAATTGAATTTCAATTCTATCCTTAAGGGTCTTGAAATTTAGCTTAAATTTGAGTCTTGACTTAGGCTATAGCACTACCTATCATAGAAATAATGTCCTATTATTATCAAATAAACTATATTGATGTAGGTTGAATCAGACAAAGTTATCTTCACAAAATTCATAGCTTATTATCTTAGCTTTCACTTGGTATAAAGTTTGTAATTTTAGATATTGGAATTGAGAGATATAATTTATACAACTTTGAGTGCATGATCACGCACTAGCCAAAATTTCAAATGTACTCAATCTATAGTATTTTGAGCATAAATCATAGAATAATGAACCAAATTGTATGATCTTGGTGTCATTAGAAATTTAAGACTTAGAAGAATAATTTTTTAGCAGGAAGCCAAATTACTGCATTTTCCTTGTCAGAATGATCATGCAAAGTGGACCTAAAAGTATGTTTTTAAAAAAATCTGGAATGATCAATTGGGTTATGAAATTAGTTTCAAATTGTTTTATTGTGGTCCAAACCTTTAGTAAAAATTATGTTATTTTTGATATATGAATGATATTGTGACAAGAATAATGATAAGAAACATGAGATTGTCTTTAAATATGCATTGTACATTTTTCATATACATAAATGTGCATAAATGAATACTTATACAATTGTGCAAAATTGTGATATATGTAAACGTGTTTTGCATGATATAAAGGAGCATTTAAAGTGCCATCATCTATACATTGCCGGGACTTCAAGGAAATAGCTTTATAAAGCGATTTGTGAGTAACGTAGACAATCTCACTTAATTATTTGGTTGTCTAAATTATGTTCTGAATTGTTTAATAGTTGTGAATTGCATTGTGTTGATTTCGAACATTGAAGGTCCGATGAAAAATGTGACTAGGACTGTGATATTTGGAGTGCTCCTTGAATGTGAATTTGGACTAACTATATGTTTACTCATCATGATTGTTGAATGTCGGACCAAGGTCCGATGATAATTGTGAATGATTGATTGAATATGAGTGATGCATTCCATTACATGAATGCATAATCAGATAATGAGAGTTGTGACATGAGTAGCCAATGAAATGAGCTTTAAGCTCAGATTGTGATTAAGAGCCAAAGGTGTTGGATCGGAAAAAGAAAGCATGCTTAGTTTGGAGAAACGATAGATTTCAAAACTTTTTAAGAAATCATCTTACAGCGGAAGCAATATATCCAAATCAACATGCTAATCCATACATGATATGGTATAAGGATAATAAAACCAAGAACAAGATAAAAGGAATTACCGACTCCTTCGCTACAGCTTTAAATCATCGCTGCGCTATCCTCTCCTTCTTGTATCCAAATCCTTTGCCTTTGAGTCTTTTCCTTGCCCTTACCCTTGGGCTTAGAAGAAGAAGCTACATTAGCTTCTGGCCCATGAGCCTTAATATTCAATATTTCCTCCGTGCTCTGGAGGGTATTCATCAACTCACTCAAGGTGTAATCCTTGCTGTTGAGCTCATAATCCAACTTAAACTGCTGAAAAGAAGAGTTTAAGCTATTGATGATCATAATCATCTGCGTGTCCGCATCCATATCCGCCCCAAGCATCTCAGCCTCAGTGACCGCAAAGATTACCTTCATCATGTAATCCCGCACAGGTTCACCAGATTTCTGTCTGAGATTATGAAAGGTTTGGATAGCTTTCACTCTTACAGACCTAGTCCTCACACCAAACATCTCATGTAGGTGATGGACCATTGCACTAGCAGTTTTCATACAAGCAATTTGCTTTTGCAACATGCCTCTGACAGAAGCCAGAATATAACACTTAGTAGTCTTGTCAGCATTCTGCCAACGCTCATGTTGTTGGACTTGCTCAGGAGTTGCATCTCCACTTAGAGGTGTAGGCTCATTTTCAGTTAACACCCATGAAATACGTTCATATTGAAGAACAATGTCAAGGTTACGCCTCCATTCATTAAACTTGTCTCCATTTTCCAATTTGTTATTAGTCAAGAAGCGGGGTGAGTGGATTCATTTTGTGGTTGATTATGTCCGAAAATATAAATTATTAAAACATGAGCATACTAGTCAACAATTTATGGAACTTTGTATAAAATCATGATGCATGTATGCATGATGATAGATTTAACAAAACTTAAAAATTAAAACATTATCTGACGGTTATTTTCTTACCTATAATGACTAAGTGACGGTGGGCCATCTTATCTATTAAAAGAAAAAGCTGGGACCCTCCCACTCAAAAACTACCAAGCATCTCATGCTCAATTTTTAAGAAGCGTCTTAATTTGGTCCATACTTTTACCAACAGAGCTACGGTGGGCGGTTAATTGATAAAAATGTTGAGTGTATAACCATTTGATTCATTCACTAAAGATACCTACAAATCATGCCTCGGTGGGAGGTCACATTTGCTATCATTAAGTGGACTTATCCTTAAGGAGACCCAAACCATGCAAGATCTAGGATCCATGCCCTCCGATGGGGAGTAACACTTCACCACATGCAAACGGGCCATCATTTGGAGACCGTGGACTCTCACAGGAACATCCTCTCCCACTCAATCTTTTTGGGCTTTAAGTTTTAAATACCATCTTGTCTAGATGCAATTTATTATCCATCCTATATTGTTTCATTATATATCTCATACATAATGAATGCATGGCAAGGCCTAGGATTGGCAATTTTCTAAATGACATGCAATCACATAATATCACATATTACAAGCATTCATTTCTCCATTCATCACATGAACTAATAAAGCCACTTTTGATTGTCCATCCTAGAAACATAAAATAATTACAAACCTTTTAGGCCCAAAATATGCTTCTTCATCTTGGATCTTCCGTTTCGAACTCTTCGCTAACATGATCCGGCCCATTCGGTAAACAAAATGTAATGGCATTTATGAAATTAGAATTTTGTCATTTTGAAAATAAAATTCCAGCACTAGATTTTAGAAAACCAAATCTTTGTTTTGACAAAAAATTCCAGCACTTCTTTTATTAAAACCGAAACTCATTTCATGAAAATTAAAAACAGCACTTAGTATTTTAGCAAAACTGAAATTGGATTCTTTGAAACAAAAAACCAGCACTTGTTTTCCAATCATAACTGAAATATGATTCATTGAAACAAAATTCCAACAACTTAGTTTTCACAAAACTTATGCCAAAACACAAAAGGATACACGAAAATTTTACCTTTCCATTTCTTCAATCCATGGCTGCTCCTTCTTCATCATTACATCAATTTGTACATTACAAAATCAAATAAAATAGAAAAAGAAACCAAGGAGGAAACATGGTGATGATAGACCACCCTCCGTGTTACAACCAAATGAAGAAATCTTACAAGATAAAATTTAACTTCTATGGACAACCAAAGAGCAACATACACCATATATATTTCTATCACATAAAAATATGCAGTATACATAAAAGATTGCCAACCCATGCATCCACCATATAGGAACCGAAATCATGCATGAAAACGGCTCTGACACCAATTGTTGGATCGGAAAAAGAAAGCATGCTTAGTTTGGAGAAACGATATATTTCAAAACTTTTTAAGAAATCATCTTGCAGCGGAAGCAATATATCCAAATCAACATGCTAATCCATACATGATATGGTATAAGGATAATAAAACCAAGAACAAGATAAAAGGAATTACCGACTCCTTATTTCTGACTTTAAATCCTCGCTGCGCTATCCTCTCCTTCTTGTATCCAAATCCTTTGCCTTTGAGTCTTTTCCTTTAGCAATCTATCTTCTTCCTTGTAGTAGTATCCTCTACCAATTAGATTTACCACTTGTTCTTCAAGGACAACTAGGTTAACAAAATCCTTTGGTGGGAAAGGAGAAGAAATATTTGGAGGAGATTTTCTTAGAAGAAGAAGAACCAAAATTGAAACTCTTTCAATTCTTTCACTTAGGAATTTCGGTTCTACCTTGCATGAAAAGAGAGAATGTCTAAAAACCATGCAAGAACCCTTTCTTACATCTCAATTTTGAAATATGCATGAATGGAAAGAGTGAGAGGCATCCAATGCATCACTTCTTACATTAATCACTCATCAAATAGCCAATAAATGAGACTTACTTCATTTATCTTTAAAATGGCTATTTGAAAAGACCATAACCTATAATTGAATATCCATTTCGATTTTGGCAAGAAGAAAGAAGGAATATGGTCCATCTAATGCACATCTTTCATCTTTAATCTAATGAATGCAAATAGGTTACATGCCAACATTAAAAGCCAACCATTAAACCATTTAATGGTAAGTTCATAACTCCATTTAATAATGATGAACCATAATAAAGACCATCTTTATTTAGTATTTTAATGTCAAATGTGTGGCTACACATCTAACCTAACACAATTTTGAAATTGCTTCTTCTCCATTTAAAAAAAATTGTTTTAATATAATTAATCTAATCAATTACATTAAACCAAAACAAGCCCATTTCTAAATGAACATATGGGCTTCCAATTAACCATTAATTAGTATAAGCCCATCATTCAATTATGGACTTCTAAAGCCTCCAAACTACTTCTTACTTAGCTTGATAACCTTCCTTAAAGCCAAGTGGAGAATCTTATTGGACTTTGATAATTGAAGCTCCAATAAGCCCAGAAATAATTCAATCTCATTGGAATTAATTCTAGCTTATTAACTAAATGTCATTCCACTAAAGACAATTAGTTGAACTCTTGAATTATTAAATATTATGAGAATATGTCCAATTGCAAACCCTATTTAGAACCTTATTATAGCCATCCGCACAACAAAGGGTAAAATTACCGTTTTGCCCTTATGTTGGTTTTTCCTTCTAGATCTCTCATTTTACTTTATATGGTGATTAAGACATAAGATCTCATCTTAGTGTTAAGACTTGATGGGTAGCTAGTCCATCAAACTCTGGCGCCATTTAATCACCAAATCTCCTTAAAACATCTAGAAGAGATGATAACACTATAAACTCTTTATTTGAGTGAATGTTCCACGATACATGTTTCAATTAATAATTCCAACATGCAGAATAATCGGATTAATACCTGTAAAATCAATTTCGATCATATCAAGAATTATAATGAAACACATATGAGTTCACCACTCATCAAGATTGTGGTTCATAATAAGCGAATGCTTAAGTTGTATGTTTTAAGATTAAAGTAACGCCCACTTTATTCTTGAAAACATACTTGATTCCAATTCATTTAATAGTGCCATTATCGATAGTCTACTACTATCATGATATGAAACTCATCATTCCCTTTAAGTGAACTCCTTTACTTATATGGAGATAAATCGCAACACTACAGTCTAAACCATAATCAAACGACCAACTTGATTATTCAACTGTGAATCAATTAATTCAGATTCTAATAATATACATGTTTCCCATACATCTTTATGTATATGTATATTACTTACAAATGAATCTTGGTACCTTATGACCAGATATATAATGCTCATACAGATAAAACCAAACTCTTTTGTTTTATTAATAATAAATATTTTCATTACAAAACTGTAACTGAAGAAGATAAAGTTACATGTAAATACACTTGCTTTCCAGGGCACTATATTTACATAACTCCAACAAAAGGCTCGTTTTGTTTAATGAGCCCTGTATTCCCAACGGATAAGGGACAACATTAATGAGCTCAGTATCCACAATGGATATAGGATGGTATTAATAAACCTAATATCCACAATGGATACGGGATAACTTAGGCACTCAGTCACAACAACGTAAAAATTGAAAGTGAGTCTCACAAGCATTTGCATATACATTTTATACATGTGTTTGACTGACAAAAATATAATGTGATCATGTATTTGAATAAAAATGGGATATGTGATGTTATATGCTAAATGAAAAGATGTAAATTATGTGTTTACATGTGTTGATATGTGATATGAATTGAGTGAACCATCGAGGATGGTTACATCACTGAGTTCGCAAAACTCATAAAAATTGCAACATTGATATTTCAAGAACAAGAGAGGACATTAGAGACAAAAAGACTTTACAAGAAGCATAATTTTTATACTTTTGTGAAGAAGAATAGCTCAAAGGTCAGTCAACTAAGACTAAAGGATTTAGTTAGAATTTTTAATAAATTCCTCTTTCATGAAGCATGTTTTGTATTAGGTTTGGATCATTGTACATATTTGGAAGTTATTGAAAACCTACAATGTATATATATAGTTTTTTTATGAAACAAAATGAGGATTCAGTTTTAAAATATGGTGACATTTATGTATTTATGATGAAGCCATGATTAAGGGATTGTAGTTACTACTCTAACATGCCATTATTATAGGTTATGTATTGAAATATCCTCAGGATGTTCTGGTATGTACCCTATGATAGTGGGATGTTACATATATGATAACGAAAGGGTCAATCCAACTAAGAATATTTAGCTTGTTTTGCACTTGAGAACAAAAATATAGAAGGAGCTTTGATTATGATGAAACAATTACAAAAATATAATCAAATAATTAAATATGATTATAAAGAAAATAATATGAAACAAACATTGGTTTATGTAACACCCTTCTTAGGGAATTATATACCTTTCATCATATAGAATAAATTAATTTACATCAAATATTCATCACTAGAATTAATTCATATATATCCTTAATTATAGTTAACTAAAGAGAATAACAAACTAATTAACCCTTGCTCAACATTAAAGATTTAATTGAGTAGCCTCTTAAAGACCTAAACATATCTATAAAGTAAAATAATGTAAATAAAATCAGTTGCATTCAATTCAATCATTTTTCCCCTATGATCTAAGAACTTTAACATAGAAATTCAATAAACCCTAATTAATTTGCACATTAGAAGGATTAAATAATTAAATATTAAATAATATCTAACATAACGATAGATTGAATCAAATAGTAAAACTAGTAAGTCTCCTAAAAATAAAATAAGACAATCAAACAAATAATCATAAAAGATCATCTGATACTCAATATGTGAATTGAATAGTAATCACAAAATTTAATACTTTCCAAGTAATCCTTGCAATTATACAATTTAATACCACAAAGAACATCTAATACTTCACCGTTTAATCCGTCCTAATTTATCATAGAAGAAGATTAACCACACAGGGATATAAACAATAGAAAAAAGTATAAAAGAAGAGAAATCAAAGCCAACTAGCACTCTCATTTAAACCTTAGAAAAAACATAATATAGATTAACTCAAAATCAGGTTTTTTGGCTCTAAAGTGAACATAGTCTTGAACATTATGTCTTAGGACATGTATTTTTTTAATAAATTTTATCTACCACACAGCCTCCTTCCCTATTATGTATCAGATGGTTTCTTTATATCTAAATTTTTTTAGAGGACCATAGGTTGTCAAATGATCATTTGTCAAGTTTATTTAGCAAAAAAAATATGTTTTTATGCTTTTCCTTATAAATTTCCTCCAATTCTTAGCAAAGTTTAGCTCCATACCTCATCTTCTTAAATGCATTACGAGTTACAATCACATATATTCATTTGACCTTAACATCTCTAATTGTATCCTAAATCAAAATATAAAGATAATAGGATCGTATCGGCATAAAGTAGGTGAAAGACTAAATGTTAAGGGCAAAATATAGAATTTTACACCCCCTATCAAGACTATTTTGATAAAAACATGAAATCAAAATGTTGATGAATAGATTACAAAATGACTAGAGGAAAGAGAAGAAAAGAATAGTTGGAAGAAATGTAAAATGACACAAACATAAGGCATAAAATGATAGAAAAAAAATGGCAGGAACATAAACACTAAATGGCCAATGATAAGTGGGATTGGAAATGCAAAGCATTCAATAAGCAAAAAGAAGAATGTAAAACATATATATCATTCATAATTGGGATTGGAGCAGAGTTTCGAATTTCGTTCCGTTTCGGCCGGTACTGGCCGGAGTGTATCGTATCGACCGAAGAACGGAATTTGGAACTCACCCTCGGTACCGGCCATAAATACCGATCGATACCGGGGTTTTCAGTTGGGTACCGGTCGGTACCCAACATTGCGAAAAATTTCGGGCAATTTCGAAATATTCCGGAACTCCAAGGACTAAAGTGTAAAAAAAAATTCCCAACCCCCCCCCCGACCCTCTTCTGCTACCTACCCTCTTTTACTCTTTCTTCTTCATTTCTTCTACTCCTCTTCTTCTCTCTAAGCCTCTCTCTCTCACTATATCGCTCACAGATCTCACCGTCTCTGTCGTCGGCGTCTGGAGGTCCTCTCACCGTCGCGACTCTTGGCTCTCCTCCTTGCCTGCCCTGGTTGTTCTTCGTTCTCCTCCCCGTGTAGATCGGGCCTCATCCATGTAGATCTGTGTAGATCTAGCCCTCCACAGCTCCTCCTCAACGTCAGCTCTCCTCCTCGCCGCACCACCGCACCACCAACGACCTTCCGGTAGCTCACAGAGGCACGACCCGAAGCCCAACCTAAATACCCAAGTGAAGACCCGAGACAATCCGACGGTTTAATAATTTTTTTGGGTGTGTGTTACAGTTGAATCGTTGATAGAAACTCCAAAAATTGTTGGTAAATGGATTTTGTTTTTTGTGTTGTGGATTGGAATTTAGATTATAGAAATGGATTGGATATTTGGATTTACATTTGCTGCCGTGTATTGGTGATTTGGTGTTGATGAATTGATGAAAATGGAATTGGTTTTGGAATGGATTTGTGGAGGAATTGGATTCGGTTTTTGAATACCGATTTCAAAAGTGGAATTGTCTTTGCCGTGTTTGTGGAGGAAAGGAATGGGTTTGGTTTTTATTTTTTGAATATCGAATTGGAATTATTTTGGAATTGGAATTGGAATTGTTGTTGAATACCAAATGGGTTTGGAATTTTGTTATTAATTTGTTACATGAAAATTGTAATTGGAATTGAAAATGGAAATTTAAAATAGGATTAGTATGTATTATGTAATTAATTAATTGTGTATTATGCAAAGAATAAAGAATTAAAGATTGTTAAACTTAAAATTAAAAGTTGATAATTAAGTAATTTACATTTAAAACTAAATGTAAAATTAATAACTAATAACCATCCTTAAAAATTAATAACATTATAAGAATTTGTTTTTAGAATAAGTATGAAATAATTGAATTGAGACTAAGTTTTGTATGGAGATTAGAGAAATTGTAATGATTAGAAATTTAGAATTCTTAGAAAAATGATGGGCCTTTTCTTTAATCATACCTAAATGCTAAATCATTATAGGAAAATTATTATTACCTTTGATATGAGAGTAGTCAATAGTCATTACTAGTTTTGATCAACTCATCAATGTTATTTGTGTTCATTATATAAAACTACAAGACACCTATCTCTTTTATTTATGACTCTAACTTTTCACAACACTCAAAGATTTTTAAATCATTAATTGATATTTGATATATTGTTAATATTTGTGAAATATTAAGTTATTTTAATAATTGTATTGAATTTACTTAAATAGGAAAATTTTGTTTCAACATAAAGAAGTGATATATTGAATGTTTATTGTTAAATTGTGAATATGTTGTAGACTTGTAGTTGTAAATTTTAATTATTTATACTTACATTTGTTAATGTCAATTAAAAATTGTTAAAGCAACATATATATTGAAAATGAAAATGAAATGGTGTATATAATATTATGGTTTGTTAAAATGAATTATGATTATCTTGAGATTGTTAGAATTGAGAATTGTTGTAAATGGAAGGAAATGAAAATAAAATTATGGAAATTTTTGTGATTGTTGTTAATTGTTGTAAATGGAAATGAAATTATGATTGTTTTGTGATTGTTGGGAATTGGGATTGAAAATTGTTGGTTATTGTTGGAATGGAAATGGAAATAGAATTATGGTTGTTTTGTGAATGTTGGAATTGAGAATTGTTGTAAATGGATGGGAATGTAAATGAAAGGAAATGGAAATAGAATTATGAATATTTTGTGATTGTTGTAATTTAGAATTGTTGTATTGTAAATGGAAATGTAATTATGATTGTGATTGTTGGAATTAAAAATTTTTGAAAATGGAAGGAAATGTAAATGAAATTATGATTGCTTTGTGATTGTTAGAATTGGGAATTGTTGTAAATGGAAGGAAATGATTGTTAGAAACTTAGAATTGGAAATTGTGGAAATGGAATGGAATTATGATTGTTTTATAATTGTTAGGATTGGAAATTGTTGGAACTGGATTGAAAATGGAATGAAATTATGAATGTTTTGTAATTATTAGGATTGGAAATTGTTGGAAATGAAATGAATGGAAATTGAATAATGATTGTTTTGCAATTGTTAGGATTGGAAATGGATGTCTTGTGATTGTGGGAAATTCGAACTTGTTGGAAATTAAACTTGTTGATGTATTTTTGTGATACTTGGAAATTGAAACTTGTCATAAATTGATAAAATTGGAAATTGTAAATGGATGTCTTGTGATTGTGGGAAATTGGAACTTGTTGGATTGGAAGGAAGTGGAGATGATATTATGAATTTTTTGTAATTGTTGAAATTGCAAATTATTGGAGTATGTTTTATGTTACTTATTTTTAGATATGCATATTGTCATTGTGTACTGAAATTGTGTGTTATTTATTTTTGTGTACAGATAAATGGAAGGAAGTTCAAATACTCCCGATCAACCTAGTTCAGGAAGATACAGTGATCCAGTTTGGGCTCATGTTGGTGTGGTTCCTGGTCAAAAGAATCATACCATTTTCTTGCTTTGTAACAAGCATTTGAAGGGTGGAGGAATCACTCGATTGAAAAGGCATTTAGCTGGGGTTAAAGGAGATATGGAAGCGTGTAAAAAAGTAAGTCATGATGTAAAGTGGCAGATGAAAACATTGCTTGATGAACATCAATTTGAGAAAGATAGAAGGGGAAGATTGAATCTTGAAATTGGTAATGGAAGTTCATTTCCTGGTTTTCGTGGTGATTATGGAGATGTTGAAGGTGGAAGTGGTAGTAGTAGTGATACTAGTAGTATTCCATCACAGCCTCAGGATCATGAAGAATCTAATATGAGGAACAGAAGACGGCAGGTGTCTGGTTTCTTTGCACCACGAACAACTCTTGAAGCCCAACCTTCAATTCGTAGTGTAATGCATACAAGAGATGCGGCTCACAATGTGGATACGGCAGTAGCTAGATGGTGGTATGTTACAGGTTCGTCATTTAATGCTTCTCAATCATATTATTATCAACCTATGATAGATGCCATAGCCTCTTATGGTCTAGGATACAAAGGGTCATCGATTGATGACTTAAAAAATAAACTTTTGAGTTGTGATATTTCTGAAATGAGAACTTATTTGGCTGAAAGAAGAGTGAGGTGGGGTATTAATGGATGCTTAATTATGTGTGATGGTTGGACGAATAGGAGACAAGAGCCAATTATAAAATTTTTGGTTTATTCTTGTAATAGCTCTATGTTTTTAAAATCTATTGATGTATCTGGCCTGATTAGAAATGCTGATAATTTATTTGAGATATTTGATCAAGTTGTGAATGAAGTAGGGGTAGAAAACATTGTTCAGTTTATTACTGACAATGATTCTGCTTATAAAGAGGCAGGAAAAAGGTTGCAGAGTACCTATAATTCATTTTTTTGGACTCCTTGTGTTGCACATTGCATTGATTTAATACTAGAGAATATAGGAGATCCTAGATATTTTCCTGTTATTGATGAGATCATGCAGAAGGAAAAAAAGGTGACAAAATTTATTTATAATCGTGCATGGGTTTTGAATTTGATGAGAATGGAATTTACCAATGGTAGGAATTTATGTCGCCCTGCTGTAACAAGATTTGCAACAAATTTCTTATCACTTCAGTCTTTTATTTTGATGAAGAATGAGTTAAAGAAAATGTTTACAAGTGATAAGTGGATTGCATCTTAGCATGCTAGGTCTAATGCTGGAATGGAGGTTTGTAGTATCATATTGGAAGATAGGAAATTTTGGTCTCAATGTCAATTCGTTATTCGAGTTTGTGAGCCTTTGGTGAGGGTGCTTCGGTTGGCTGATATTGAAGAAAAGCCAACAATCGGATATATTTATGATGCTATAGAGAGAGCGACGGAAGCAATTAAGGCCAATCTGAAAAATAGGTCTTCTTTATACCTATCATTCCTCTCAATCATTAATGAGAGAAAGGGGAGGCAACTTTCTTCTTCATTGTTTGCAGCCGGGGCATTTTTGAATCCTGGTGTGTATTATAGACTGGATGTTGAAAAGTAAGCTATAGCTAGTAGAGAAATGCTTTTCACAATTACAACAATTGTTCTTAATGAAACAATGCAAGAAATTTTAAGTGAACAAATGAAGCTTTATAAGTCATGTAATGGGGATTTTGGAATGTCACTTGCGATTTGACAAAGAGGAAGACTTTCTCCAGGTATTACTTATTTTTTATTTCTTATTTGTTGAAAATTATTTATTACTTTATTTTGTTTATAACACTACTTTTGTTATCTTATAACTTGCAGTTTCTTAGTGGGATCAATTCGGATGTAATGTTCCATAATTGAGAAGATTTGCGATTCAGATTTTAAGTCAATGTGTGAGTGCAACTGGGTGTGAACGAAACTGGAGAACATTTGAATTTATTCATTCCAAAAAAATGACGATTGAATTTCAGGTTTTTATTTTTCATCTTTTTTTAATTTTACTTGTATTTGATCATTGATGTTTATGTTAAATTATATGTATGTAATGTAACTGTAATATTTTGTTTCAGGATTAACTTCTACTTAATTGCTTATTCGTCATCAACTCTTTTTGTAATATTTATTGTTCTTTTTATCGAATGTTTTGAATCTTTTGATGTAAATATGTAATATTATTTATTATAATGATGAAATTGTATGATTGTAATATTTTCAATGCTTTGTATTATTCTTAATTTTATAATTGTATGATGATGATTGTCTTTATTTATATTAATTGTGGTTATTATTTATATGTAAAATATTTAAAATTTATTGTTATTTCAAATTAATTGTCATTATTATTTATTATTAAGATTTTTGAAAGCATGGTTGATGTAAACAAAGAATTAATAAAGTATCTGATGCAATTGTATAATATATCAATTTGGACTATTTTGCCATTTTTAAATATTTTAGGGACTATTTTATAAATTTAAAAAATATCTCGAAACGGTACCCGGTACCAACCGATACTAGTATAATTTCGTTCCAGAGTTCAATTCGATACTGAATCCGGTACAGTATTCATAACATTGGATTGGAGGGCCAATGATATGAATTAAGCTTTTGTTTGGATGGAGGGAAAGCAAGGGAAAAGAAAGGAAGGGAAATGCATTTCTCTTCCTTTCCATTGTTTGGATAAAATTAAGCAAAAGGAAAGTGAGGGAATAGAGGGGAATAGAGGGGAAATTTGGACCAAATATATTTCCCACCAAATTGGTGGGAAAGGAGGGGAAATTCAGGACAAGACATACCTAATATAAATAAATTACTATTATATCCTTATTTAACAAAAAAAGACAAAGCCAGTTTCACGCATATTACAGCTCCCGCCTTTTTCTTACGCATTTGACTTCTGACCGCCTTTCTTCTACTTTTCTTCTGCGCAGCTCCCGCTAAAGAGGTAAGTCTCAAGCGTTTTCCTCTGCTGGGTTTTCTGTTTGTCATTATTATACGCATAATCAATGGGTTTTTTGTTTTCTTCATATGGTCCCACCACCTTGAATATGTGTAGAGATTGTCCTTATTATATGCATAAACAAATGTAAAATCTTTGTCCTTATTATATTGACAATCCAGATAGATTGTCCTTATTATATTGACGATCCAGACTGTAAAATCTTGTATTAACTAGAGAATTACCATAAGTGCTGCAGTTCCAAACTAGAGACTGTTAGAAAATAAGGTTAAACTAGAGACTGTTAGAAAACCGATTTAGCAGAAGAAAGATGGAAAAAAAATAACTCACACGAAATACATATATACATGGTTCAACGAGAGTTCTTACTCCCATGGTTACATTAGGAACTTTATTAAGGTATTCCTTGCAATTTACAAGAGGCATAGCTCACTTTTATATCTGGAACTGACACAACATATGTATATCCTACGAATTCAAGGGATTCCTCCAACAAAATCCTATTCAACACTGAAATGGATCAAATCCTCAATACTAGACATTACATGGCACTGCACAGCATCTTATTGTGCATAGATGTCATATAGAGCATATCAGACTCTACATACTCAATAAGCGACAGTATTGTGATATGAAGAATATGTTAAAATAGAAAAAGATTCAACGAAAGCAAGTAAAGAACAATGTTTTGACAGTGACCTTATATAACATATAAAGATTTGCAAGGTCTAACCAATATTTATGATGGCCAATTATTGGTAAGCAATTAAATTATTTTTTGTTCTCTTTTTTATTTGCAGATGAATTGTGTAGTTGTATAATAATTTGATAATCAGATTTTGTAGTTGTTTAATAATTTTATATACATCATTAACATGTTGTTGTATGGGTTTTTCATATTATTTAGACATTATATACATATAATGATATTTTGTACATTGTTTTACATGTTGAAATGTTGAGTAGAAAATGAATAATTTAGAGAAGAGATTCACTGAAGAAGATGATTCAGAAGATGATTGGGATAGGACAAGGCGAGTTGCTATCGTTCAATTAATCTGTCATATAGTCCATCTTCTTAGCCTTTTTCATAGTTCTATGCATGGATCCTTCAAGCAAAAAAACTTAGTAGCTCAATATAAAGAACAAGTTCGAGGAGAAATTATGCATCATTTGCAAACTCACAGTAAGGCTTGTCATAATCTCATTCGTATGACACCGGATACTTTCTTACTTCTTTGTATAAAGCTTCGCAACACTGGTCTTCTAAACGATAGTGGTCGATGTTCGCTAGAAGAAAAGGTCATCACATTTCTTATGATTGTATCCCATAATTTAAAACTTCGTGTAGTGGCTGTCTTCTTCCGTCGCTCAATTGAGACGATATATAGACAATTTCACTCTGTTTTACATGCTATCATGTCACTTGAAGTCGAATATCTCAAACAACCTGATGGTTCTCAAGTTCCGTCAGAAATTGCAAGCACTTCTCGATTCTTCCCGTACTTTAAGGTGAATATTGTCTTTGTTAAATGTTATTATTAGGTATTGTTAATATTAGGTACTTAAACTTCGTATTCGTAATGAACTTGTTTTAGGATTGTGTCGGTGCACTTGATGGAACTCACATTAGAGTTAAGGTGTCAAATGCAGATACACCAAGATTTCGTGGTAGGAAGGACTACCCAACACAAAATGTTCTTGCGGCATTTACATTTGACCTAAGGTTTACTTACATTCTGGCTGGATGGGAAGGTTCAGCGTCTGATTCCAAAATTATTAAAAATGCATTAACTAGGGAGGATAATTTAAAAATTCCTTCAGGTAAGTATTACCTAGTCGATTAATTCACTAATTTTTAGCTTAATGAATTATGAATTTTAGAAGCTGAAATTAATTGATTTATTTAATTGTAGGCAAGTATTACCTAGTCGATGCGGGATTTATGCTCAGGAGTGGACTGATTGCACCTTATAGAGGTGTTCGGTATCATTTGAAAGAGTATTCAACTAGAGGTCCAGAAAATGCTAAAGAGTTGTTTAACCTACGTCATGCTTCATTACGTAATGCAGTTGAAAGGGCATTTGGAGTTTTAAAGAAAAGATTTCCTATCATTGGAAGTTCAAATGAGAAGACATATTCATTTGATGTTCAATGTGAAATTGTATTGGCATGCTCTATTCTACATAATTTTTTGATGAGTTTAGGAGCACTTGAAGAGGAAATTTCTGAAGTGGATACGGAGTTATCAAATAGAGGGGAAATGGAATCACAAGTTGATAGTAGAGAAAGAGATAATGAAGATGCTAGGTTAGGTGCACAAATAAGGGATAATATTGCTGCACAAATGTGGAATGATTATGCTTCAAATCATTGACTAACATACAACAAAATGTTGGCTTTTTGATGCACCTTTCTTCTGTTATTTGAAGTCTAATATTGTAATAGTTTTTGTAATATCTTATATTGCGATTTGCAATTCTCTTATTAATGAAAGAGACTTTATGACTGTGTTTTGTTGCATAATTGAATTGTTGCAACTTTATATTGTACCGTGACTTGTTCCATAATTGATTATTTTGTTTTGAGACTTTAAGAAATGGCAAGGAAAGGTGCAGAGAAGGTTGACAAAGAAAAAAGAGACATGCTTCGTTGGATAGAATTTATGGATGAAGTTTTGTTGGATGCACTTATCTATCAACAAAATAAAGGCAATCGAGTTGATGGAACCTTCACAACCCAAGCCTTAACTCAAGTCATTACGGAAGTTCGAGAGAAGACTGGAATTGATGTCATCGATAGGGACAAAGTCAAAAATCGAATAAAATCTCTAAAGACGAATTTCAATGAATGTTATGATCTTTTTAAGCACTCTAGCGGCATTGCTTGGAGCCATATAACTAAGAGATTTGACGTTGAACCGGAAGTATGGGAAGCAATGATACAGGTTATTATATTCTCTCTTTTTTGTGTTTTGTGTTGTTTTATTCAGGCCTTAAGGAACCAGTTTTTGCTGATAGATATTTGAAGTACTTTCTGTTAATAGCTTAGAATTCAATTGCTTAATGATTTGTTGATAATAGAAACTAAAATTGTGATGCCTTGTGTTTATAATGGTTCTAAGAGTTTGACAATCTTCTTTTATAGGCAAAGCCAAGTGCAAAAAAATGGAAATTTGCAGAAATACACAATTATGATAAGTTAATGCTTTTGTACGCAAAAGATATAGCAACAGGTGAAAATGCTCAAACAACAAAGGAAAAAAATCGTCGTTGGGCTTCGGTGAATGTGAACACAATCAATGAGGTTGATCAATTATTAGCTTCAAATGACATATCTTTAGAAAACTTTGAACACACACATGATGGCGCAAGTCCAACTGAGTTTGAAGTTACTTCTCATTCCGATTCCGATCCAATTTCTGTGACTTCTCCAAAGAAAAAGAAAAGAAAGAGTGCTGTTGCTACAGAAATTGCTGGGATTAAAGAATCTATTGACAATATTGCTGAGGTACTTAAGGAATCAAATACAATTGCTGAAAAAAACACGCCAACGAGTTTATGGAGAGCATGAAGTGTATGCTGAATTGCTAAAGCTTGACCTTGATGTGTGTCTTCGCTACAAAGCTTATGATTTTCTAACTGCAAGTTCCATTAGGGTGAGAAAATTTTTTGGTTGTCCCGAGCAAGAGCGTAATAGTTTTTTAATGCATATGATGAGTAGCGCACCTATTTCGGAAATGGAATGAAGATAAAATTGTGGGTAGGTGGTCTTTTGCATTGCAATTTTTTTTGAAATGGTAAAGCCTAATTTGATATGTTGGTTTTTTTGTTTAATCTGCTAACTTTTATTTTGTTTAACTTGTGGTGATGTTTATTTGCAGATCTTTTGCTTATGGAGGAGTCATGGCTAGCTAAATTGGAATTTTTTGCTTATGGAGTAAAGACTAGTGCAGATTTTTTGCTTATGGAGTAAATACAAGTGTAGATTTTTTGCTTATGAAGTAAATACTAGTGCAAATATTTTGCTTATGGAAGCCATGACTGTATTGAAATGGAATTAACAAAACCTTTATCTTTTGAAAAGCAGAACAAATGCTTTTCAAGTAAATTTATCGAGCTTTTCAATCAAATATCTTCAGTTGATATGTTCTGAACGATAAAATCAAGCCTTGGAAAGAGATGAAGAAATAAATAGTTTCCAGCAAAGTACTATCCATGAAACTTGCAACGGTGTATATATATATATATTTAAGATGAGATCTCAGCAAAGTACTCTAAAGCTTTCTGCAGTTTACCAAGTTTTCTTTACATATTTAAAGCAACTCATTAAAGAGATGAAGAAATAAATAGTTTCCAGCCCGCTCATTTCAAGCAATTTATGAGTTATAGCATACGGTAGAATAGTATTTTCTACCCTCAGACAGTGCCTGTGTGATGAAATTGAGCTGCCTATGGCATGGGTGGAGAGTATTGTGCGTTATTCATGGTACCATTTAAAGGATGAATGAAGTAGATTCTTGTCACAAGTACCTCAACTTGCCTCTGTAGTGATTGCACGTAGTTGATGATTTCATCTAGCATCACTCCCTTGCCTGTAACCTGCAAATATAGTTGATTATTTTATAAAAGAATCAATCAAGGGCGTAAAGGTCTTAAAAATTTCTTTTGTCCAATATAAGTTTCAATTCCTTCCGTTGATAAATTAGGAAAATAAACAGGGGAAGGGAAATTTTATTTCTCTTCTATTCTTTTCCTTTCCTTTCCTTTCAATATTTCCTTTCCTTTCCCTTGTGTAAATAAGGATCCAAACAAGGCTAAGTAAAAGTTTATAATTGCGAATAACATTTTTATCTCCAAGCCATTAGCCATGCGACTGCGAGCAAGGCATAAACTTACAACTTAAATTACGTTGTATTCCTCTGATTAAGAAAAAGATTATGCAACTTTTTGGGTTTTCTTTCTCGAAAAGAAGCAACACTTGGAGTTGGGACTTGGGACAATAAGCTGTGTTGGGGTTTCAAATTTCTGCTACCAAACTTCTCTTAGCTTTCATTACCCTTGGAGTCAATTACTTCTTCTTCTTTTGCCCTTCTCTCTGCCGTTAATTTATGGCCGACGCTTACTGGCGTTACGCCGAATCACGACAGCCTCCACTACCGCAGTCCGTCGTTGGAAAACGCCCTCGCTCCGATTATGGTATTATTTTGTTTTATTTTCTTTTTTTTTTGGCTTCAACTAAAAATGTTTCTTCTTTCTCCTTTTTGCCTACACATGCATGTTCTGGAAAGTTGCAGACTTAGGGCTTCCTTTTTCTCAAATTATTGAATTTGTCGAATTGCGTCGCGTTATCTCTTCCCTGTTCAATTTCGGTCATCTTTTTACCCTCTATGAGCGTTATCCTTCGCTATATATGGGTCAGAATTTCCGTTGAAGGGCATGTATTGGTATTGATGAAGATGAGTTGAATATCTTTTATGCACGGAAAAGTAAGCGATTTCGATTATCTTCTTAAACCAGTTAGCGTAAAATGTTAACTTTTGAATTGTATTTATTCATGTACTCGAATCATCAAGAGTTCAAATATTTTAATCACAAGGTACTGCAAGAATCTAAAGCTTTACTTTCTGTTGCTGTGCGGTCAGATTGCCTTGGCTATGTTCTTCCACTAAGTTTTCTGTTAGATGGATGACTTGCTCAAAAACTTGATCTCAATGTGGAAAAGATATGAAATTTCTTAAACGGAATCATGAAAACGCAATTTATTTGGCGCTGGTTTTTCTTTTGTACTTAGAGTTGACTAGTGATTTAACACTTTTCGGTACTTGTAATGTGCAAACTTTCACATGCATACTGCTAAAAATTGTTTCTCAAATGGCTCAGTGCAAGTTATATTGGTAGTTGTATACACTTGGTTTTATATCCAAGGGAATAGCAGTCTGGATTAGCCAACTATTATATTATTCCGTAAGTTCTTTTATGCAGTTGAACTTGAATCTTTTCATGTACTGTGTTACGTTGTAGCATTGGAAATATGTTCCTAATCATAATGGTTTATTTTTCTTGGATCTTATAGACTTATCCAGCAGCAATGATCTATCTAATTACTACCCCCATGATGATGATAGAGTAATTCTTCGTGCTAATAGAGATTCAGATTCAATAGGAGCATCCTATGATCGTTACTTGCGCAATGCGGTACTTAATTTATATCAGTGTATTTAAACTATGTTCCAAAATTTTCACTTGTGATACTAGTAGAGCTTAAGTATCAATTGAATGCTGCAGACTATTCCATCTTATACTGTGGGACAGTCTACAAGGCCTGCAACTGGAGTACACAGCCATCCAGTTGATGATTCCCGTCTCATGGGTATTGGGAGCATGGACCCAGGTCCTACTGTTAAAGACAGGATTTTGGGATTGGGAAGTGGAAGGACTGAGGTTTCTCTTCCTCCTGATGCCACAAGTACCCTCTTTGTGGAGGGTTTGCCTCCAGATTGCACTCGGCGGGAAGTTTCTCGTATCCTTGCATTAGCACTCAATTAATCCCAACATTTCTTGAATTTGGTTTTTCTATTTTATTTCTTCACTTGATTACAGATATCTTTCGCCCATTTGTTGGCTACAAAGAAGTTAGACTAGTTAGTAAGGAATCAAGACGAGTAAGTAGTTTTGTTGGGTTCATTTAGTACCATTTTTTATTCTCAAATAATTTCAACCAAGCAGATTTTATTATTTTGATACTCACAAATTGACTTGCTGTTGAGCTTTGCAGCCTGGGGGAGATCCATTGATCTTATGTTTTGTTGACTTTTTAAGTCCAGCTCATGCTGCCACAGCCAAGGATGCCTTGCAAGGTAAGTTTTTGCATGCATTGAATTTACATGCCTTCTTTAAGAAATCTTCAGCTTTTGCCTATATCAAGACTATTTGTCATCTCAGCCTTTCCTTTCCATCTTATTTATGGGTGATGGACCCTGCACTTCATTGTTCGGGTGTACCCCGCATTTCAGTGTTCGGATGCATTAGTTGAGGAAGAGCAATTGGTTTAGATAAGCTTGTTGACGCTGAGCTGGCTATGAGATTTCTTAATAACTAAAGCACAAAAAGATAAATATTTAAGGATTAAATTAAGCAGAGGAAAACGTGTTCAAAACTGTTCCCACTCGTTATTATTCGGTTGATTGATGTAGTTACATTTTAACTACCTTGATTGCAGGTATGCATATACAGTTTTTGCTGCTTCATTTGGTCTTACTAGATCTTAAATTGGACTGTTACTTGCATTGCCTAAACATTTTGATATTTATCTGTTTCCTGCTGGGTTTTGTTTTGATCTGAGGAACCAATGATTGTATATTCACTGCTAAGATTTTTTGTTTCACCTTTTATCTGCCTTATATAAGGTTCTCCATAGCTAATATTTGGAAATAGTATGTTTACTATATGCATTTGGTGGCAGCAATCCCTATCTGGCTAGGCTGACCCATGAGACTTGCTACTCTCTTGATATAGACCTACTTTACAGTACATTTTAGATTTTGGTAAAAGGAGTACTGGACCTTCATTTCTCCAATCTTTTTTAATGGATAACACTTTCTCTGGTGTATTTCTTGAGGTTAACGATTTCGCCATCCTATGTGATCTATCTTCTGATTCCATAATCAGACGTTTAAAAGCGTGGTCAGTTGTGCAGCGTAAAATCGTCGCGCTCAATTTTGCAGGTTATAATTTTGATGAGCATGACCGCGATTCTGTCCATTTAAGACTGCAATTTGCTCGCTATCCTGGTGCAAGGTCAGGTGGCGGGCATCGTGGGAAGCGTTGATTAATGCAAACTTCACAGGTGGTGATGCCTTCTTCATTATACGCTTGACGTTTTTTATTCTCTTCCATCAGGTTCCATTTAAGAAAACTTTACCGTAGAATGATGGAATCAACCTAAATCGTTGAACGGCCATTCTCTGTAGGATTCCCGCGAACTGGAGAGGTTATGATAATAAGGGACAATACAACAGCTTTGCGGTGTCAACGATTGTGCAAATATTGAAGTTTGTGAGACCCTTAGGATGAAATCGAAAACCATGGGAAATATGGATTATTCATAATCACAGGGCAGTTTATAAAATCTAGGAGATAAAGCTTTACTGTTAAGCGCATGTTATTTGCGATTAAGCTATTTATCTTAACTTCAAGTGAAGTAGTAGTTTAGTGTGGACAAGAGTTTGTATGTTTGTCTTTATGCATTGCGTTTAGGAGCCATCGCCCTTACATGCAAGCGGTAGCTTGTAATCATCAAGTGCAGGTGTAAATGCCTTCACAGCCATGTTCAGCCCATATCGGAAAAACTGAAAAGAAAAATAACTGTTTTTCATGAAACAAAAAAATCAGGCTGCCATGTTCCATTTGTTGGCTTTGTTTTAATCTTCGACATTATAGTTGTTTAAATTTCTTATTTATCAAGAATATCCCGAGATCCTTGGGCAAGAAATTGATTTTAGGCACCCATAAGTTGGTGAATTCCTTTTGCTATATGATCCTGAGTGCTGCAAACGTAAATCATACGTTTGGACCACTATGGTGTTATTTTTTAAACTTAGCTAGTTCAGTGTTTGATGCAAATTAGGTAGTTTGAGTAATATTATATAGTTAAGAAACAGATCTAACAATACCTAAAGTAATATATAGAAGCTAGAAGGCTAGAACAATTATGTTATAGTGCAATGGATAGTGTGACAATCTTTGAAGACTTGAATAGTTCACTTGCAATTTGCATGTTGATAATGAATTTTCTTATGTTTTGTTATTTTGATTGAGCTTGCCTCTTGACTGCCTCAGATATTACCTCTATATGTTACTTATGGTAAAGATTGATCTTCTGAGATACTTCTCTAATATTTATACTCTTGAAGACTACAAATAGAAGTATTTTGGATCATATCAGTTCAAAAATTTTAGTTATCGCACATTGTAAATTCCTGATTGTGAGCTCTACTCTGCCCACCTCACCTGGGTGCTCGGAGGTGCAGCTAAAACATTTCAGGAGCACCATAGTCGTGAACTCTTCTGCTACGTTTGTTTGCCTAAAGATCTATATACCAACCTTAAAGATCTGGCAATTTATCTTCATGAGAGCTTAATGTATGAACTGAATTTTAGCATTTGATTGATACAATGGGGCATGTGTGAAGAGGAAGCTTGTTTTGTGTCCTTTCATTTGTTTTTTTTTTCTTTTTCTTTTTTGACAATGACAAATGACTAAGTTAACGTACATGGAGGTGTGATGCCTTGGGAATAGCTCTCTTTAGTTTAGATAAATATTTGGGATTAACAAGGCAACCATTTTATTGGGCATGAGTGTTTTATTTATGTTTAGGATATTTTAAGTTAAACACTAGCCAGTTGCGATAGTCAAATTAAGATGTTTTATAACTATTTATGAGCGAGAGAGTACTTCCTAATACAGAGTAGGGAGTGATGGGCAAGAGTGGCAAGTGGCTATAGTTTGCCTATCATGTGCACAAGGGCTTTATGTTGATCGTCAAGTAATTTTGTTTGTTTGATTTAAACTTTGAGCCCCATTAGGCATTGAAATAAGAGAAGTTTGAACCAGAAAGGGACGTGATCACCTGTTCTCAAAATTAAAATTGTTGTTTCCCTGTTCTCTTTATATCCCAGCCCATTTATCATTACTCTCTTCCAATTAATAAATAGGTTGGATGTAAAAGGAACATGGGGAACAACAATTTTGGGAATAGATAATTACCTTCTACACAAAAAGACAGAATATTATGATGAGATTAAAGAAAAGATAGAGGCAGATTCAAATCTGTTGATCATTCCAAAGCCCAGTTTGAGGTTTGATGCATATTTCTATGTCCTAAACAACTGATATTTTTCAGAAATGATTGCTTTCATAAGTCAACTGCATGTAGACCTTGTGGCCATGTATCTGCTTTTTTTTATTATTATTAAAGTTCAAAATTTTGTTTTTGGAATGTGAAAACTTGACCAACCTTATAAGTTGTCGTATGACTTCTTCGTCGTTCATGAATTTAGTATTTGTTATACATTTTTGCAATTTATGTTATTTTAATTGACATTTACTGTTATTGGGGTTAGACATCCAAGATTTGGAAAAATTACTAGTTGCAGCCTACCTGAGCTCCATCTATCGCAACGTTTTGTAGTTCCATGTTCAAGTTACAAAGAATGAGATAAGATAAGACGATGCTAAATAAAGTCTGAAAGTTGAAAGTTGGTGAAGAGGATGCAAGACGTATTTGAAACGTTCTCCGATTATACTTGAATTTTTGTATTGCAAAATGATCTGTCACATTTGTAGTTTTGGTGCTAACTCATGCAATGTGTCACATGCTACATTTGATGTTGATTCCATATGGTTTGCTTCATGGCAGCCGTCAGTGAATTAAACTAGTTAATGCATGCTGCTCGTGTCTTCCTCATGTTTGTGAAAAATAACCGTTTTGTTTCTATGTTGAATATTCCTAATTCGCTAGATGTGCCTCACCTCAAACAATAAGTTTTTGGAGCAAAATAATAAGAAATGCAATGATATGATGGTTACATCGTACAATTTTTTCTTTTATTTCGTTGCCGGTTAAAATTATGTTGTCATATAATTTCCGCCGAAGACATTCATTTAAAGAATTTAACTTGGATTATGTCATTGATTTAGATTATATATAGGTTAAATATCTTATTTTTCATTTATTTATTATTGTACTTGATAGGAAAATTGTGGAATATAAAAGCTTATCCAAGATTTTTCTTGATTTATCACTTGATCTTCAACCAAGAAGAAGAGAAGAACAAAGTTTGTTTTAAAAGATATTTAACTTAACCCTCGAGAACTTGCATAACTCAATTCAAACAAATTATGAATTGAACGACACAAGATTAGAAGAAAAGCAACAAATAAAGGTGCCACTAATTGATGAAACAAAATCAATTAGATAACTTCCATACAAAGCATGAAAATTGTGCAGCACATTCTAATTATTCAACAAGAATAATAATAACGATAAATCTCACAAAATAATGTCATAAAATTGTGTCCCTTAGTGATAGTTGAACCTCTTTATATATAAGAGAGGGGTTGAACGAAAATTAAGGAAAATGATACCTCAAACTTATAATTACTTAATCTATTAGGAAATTAATTTTTAGGAAACAAGAGACTTTATAGGATTTAGTCAAGGAATCCTACTAATCTTAATTACTTAACCTACTAAGAAACTAACTTTTTGAAAACAAGAAACTTTAGAAGATTTGGTTAATTGTTTCTTACAAAGAAGGAAATCTATTAATAGTAAAATTCGGTCATGGGCCTTATTTGTCAAGTTGGGTTGGCCCAACTTATCCAAAACTTGTTAAGTGGACTTGCTTAGACTCCTTAATTGAAGCAAATTAGACTTGAGCTTAAGAATGAGCTTCTTTAATTAAATTATTCAAAGTTCTTTGCATCTTTTTGGTCTTAGCCCTTGTCATAGCCCCAATAATACCTACAAGGGGAACTCTTTTGAAAGTTAATGGTGGAATTTGAGTTGAGACCTCGAGCTCTTATTTCAAGCACTCAACCATGGACCCCACTTGAGATGCCACGTCACTATCCCTTTGATCCATATCATTCCCCTTCCTAAAATAAATTGGTCCTCGAATCCAATATATCTACATCAAATTCAAAGAGAGAAAGATCAAATACGTTAAAAGTTGCACTAACACCATAGTCACATGGAAGATCAAATTTGTAGGCATTGTTATTCAGCCGAGCTAAAACTTGGAAAGGGTTATCGCCCCTAGGATGGAGCTTTGATCTTCAGGAAGTAGGAAATCTTTCTTTGCTCATATGAACCCAAACCCAATCGTCAGGCTAAAAAATGACCTTTTTTTTCTTGTTGACATTTTGTACATAGTGCTCAGTTATGCGCTCTATGATTTCACACACTTTGGTGTGCAACTTTTAGACTAATTCAGCTTTCTTGGCTCCATCTACATTTAAGAACTCAAAAATAGGTAATGAAGACAAGTCCAAAGGGGTTAGTGGATTGAAACCATAAACAACTTTGAATGGAGAATAATTGGTAGTAGTGTGTACGATTATAAGTAAATTCAATTATTGGTAAACAAGACTCCCAACTTTTCAAATTTCGTTTGATTATGGCACGCAATAAGATACCAAGCATCCTACTTATAACTTCAATTTGACCATCAGTTTGAGAATGAGCAGTAGTAGAAAACAACAATTTAGTTCCTAGTTTTCCCTATAGAGTTTTCCAAAATTAGCTTAAGAATTTTACATCTCCATCAGTCACAATGTTTCAAGGAATATCAAGCAACCAAACAATTTCTCGAAAGAATAAATTAGCCACATGCAAAGCATTATCAATTTTCTTACAAGCAATGAAATATATCATTTTGGAAAAATGATCAACTACAACAAATACAGAATCATTCCCTCATTAAGATCTTGGTAATCCCATTACAAATCTATAGAAATATCAACCCAAGGGAATGAGGGAATAGGAAGTGGTGTGTATAGTCTATTTGGTTTAGATGTTGATTTAGCCATTTTGTACTCAATGCAGTTTTAACAAATTTTTTCAACATCTTTTTTCATATTAGGCCAATGAAAATGTTCTTGCAATACATCAAGAGTTTTAAGAATACGAAAATGACCCATAAAACCACCACTATGAGCTTCACGTATCAACAGTTCACATATGGTGCAATTAGGCACACAAAATTTGTTCTCTTTATACAAAAACCCATTATGTCTATAGAACTTATTAATTGTATCAGACTTACATGTAGCATAAACACTTGAGAAATCAAGATCATGTTCATATAAATCTTTCAAATATTCAAATCCTAATAACTTAGTGTCCAAAATAACAAGCAACCCATGCCTATGTGACAATGCATCAGGAACAACATTTTCTTTACCCTTTTTGTACTTAATGACATAAGGAAAAGATTTAAGAAAAACACTCCACTTAGCATGTTGTTTATTCAGTTTGTTTTGACCGTGCATATATTTAAGAGATTCATGATCAATATGGATGACATACTTTTTAGGCATTAAGTAATGTTGTCAGGTTTTCAAAGTCCTAATGACATCATAAAGTTCTTTATCATAAATTGGGTAGTTCAAACACGCACCATTCACTTTTGCAGAAAAATATGTTACAGGCTTACCTCTTTGCATTAGCACAACGCCAAGGCTTATGCTAGAAGCATTACATTCAATTTCAAAAGTTTGCTCAAAGTTGGTAAGGATAATACTGGTGCAGTTATCAAATCCTTTTTTAAGGACTCGAATGCAAGTTGTTGTGCTTCTCCCCATTTGAACTTAACGTTCTTCTTTACTAACCCATTTAATGGGGCCACCTTGGTTGAGAAATCCTTCACAAACTTGCGATAAAAGCTAGCCAAATAGTGAAAGGATCTCATTTCAGTAATAGACTTAGGTGTAGGGTATTCGATAATGGCTTTAACCTTAGCATCATCAACTTTAACTACATCTTTACTTACAACAAATCCAAGAAATATAACTTAGGAACACATAAAGTACATTTCTTTGATTTGGTATAAAGTTTTTTAGCACAAAAAGTGGAAAGTACTTGGTCAAGATGTTTAGCATGCGAACTTACATCTCTACTATACACCAAAATATCATTGAAATAAATCACTACAAATTTGCCTATAAAAGATCTAAGCATATAGTTCATTAATCTCATAAAATTCGAACAAACATTGGTCAAATCAAAGGGCATAATCCATTTATAAAGTCCAAATTTGGTTTTAAATGTTATTTTCCACTCATCATCGTCTTTTACGAGAATTTGATGATAACCACTTGTTAAGACAATTTTTGAAAATATACATGCACTGTATAAGTCTTATAGCATGTCATCAAGCTTAGGAATGAGGTGTCGATATTTAATAGTTATTTTGTTAACATCGCGACAATCAACACACATTTGCCAAGTTCCATCTTTCTTAGGTACAAGTATGATAGGCACGACATATGGACTTAACAACTTTGTAACCAAAGATTTGTCAAGGAGTTCATCAACTTGATATTACAGCTCTTTATTCTTCTCAAGATTGGCTCAATACTCTAGTAGGTTAGGAATGTTCAAACCAGGTAGGAAATCGATTTGGTATTTGATTCCTCGAAGGGGTGGAAGCCCCTTTGGCATCTCCTAAGGGATTGCGTCCTCATAATCCTACAAATTAATTTAACCCTCAATGAGTAAATTACCGGGTAGTTCGTCAGTAGCAAAGCAATTTTATTTATAAATCATAAAGACAAAAGACGTATGAGCAGAAACATCCCTATCTACATCTCTCACACTCCCATAAAATATGCCTTTTTCTAATTAGCTTTTGGCTTTTCACTCTTTCACTTAGCTGGTGCTTCCTGTTCTTCTCTCCCCTAAGTTGACTTTGGTGGCTCACCTTATCTTTTCTCTCTCTCTTCTCTCAATTTGATTTATATGCCTACAACCTCTTTAGGGGAAACGGATTTCAAAGTACATGTCCTACCATCCATTACAAAAGAGTACTTGTTAGTATATCCTTCTTTATTCGTGCATCTATCAAACTCCCGTGGATGCCCCAACAATACGTGACATGCACTCATTAGTATAACATCACAAAGAACCTTATCTTGTTACTTCCCAATAGACAAATGAATAAGTGCTTGGCATTTTACCTCACCTCTATCATCTAACCATTGCAACTTGTACAGATGAGGATGCTGCATAGTATGTACTGATAACCTAGTAATAAGATGTTTACCAACATAATTAGACTACCTCTGTCAATAATCACAAGGCATACCTTATTCTTAATTAAGCATCTTGTATGGAAGATGTTAGTACGTTGTTCATCATTTGGCTCAGGTGAAATTTGTGTATTCAAGGCTTGGACTACCACTAATGCTTCATTAGATCCCTCAACCTCGAATTCATTAATAAATTTGTCCCCCTCAACACCTTCTTCCTTGTCGCTTTGAGTTAATTCAGGCATATCATCACACTCAAATCACTAATGGAAGTCCCATCCTTCAACAACATATACACCTTTTGGTTAGGACATTGTGATGCTATATGACCTACTAGACACTTAAAACATGTGACAGGTTTCGATTAGTTTCGGTTTTGACCTAAGTTTTAAGAACTAGCCTTAAACTCAGAAGGTTTAAAAGACATATTTTTATTGGCATTGGTGTTGGGTGGGTTTCTCTTAGCCCCATTGTTTTCCCATTTATTTTGTTGCCAATGTACATTGTTAGGTCGAGCCTTTACATTCAAAGAAGAAGTAGAAGCATTCTCCTTCATATGTCTCTTAGTAGTCATGGCTTTCTCTAACAAGTCATCTATATTAATATACCCTTACATCTCAACTCTCTGGCGAATTGGTTGATTTGACCCTTCAAGAAAATGAGCTAAAGTAGTTGATTCATCATCTTTAGTGCCATCTTTTGATTTTTCAATGCCTCCAGCTCTTGAAAGTATTCAACTACAGTTTGACTGTCTTGCTTTAGTTCTTGTACCATGTTATACAATTCACGAAAATAGGCATTTGAGTGTACTTCTTCCTCATTATGTCGATGAGTTCACGTCAAGACAAAGTAGAGGGTTCCTCATTCCTTCTACATTAACACATAAGGTTACTCTACCAAATAATGGCATAATTTTGGAATTCAACAACAGTTAGATTCCTTTTCTTTAGAAAAATGATGGACGTCAAAATTCCTTTCTACTTTCAATTCCCAATTTAAGTAAGCTTCAGGATAAATTTTGACATGAAATTCAGGAATTTTCAACTTAATAGATCTCAAATTACCATCAACATTTTTTCCTTGTCCATAAGTGTGGCTGGAAGTTTCAATTTCTTCGTCAATTTCTTCTTAGTATTGATTGCTCATAGAAGCTTTGTACTCATGTTATTCATGGACTCCTTAATGTTTTTAATCTTAGCTCCTAAATCTGTCATTTATTTTACCAACGCCATCAACAAGTCATTGTTGTTAGGCTCTATGGCATCCCTTTTAATGTGGGCTAATTTAACAACCTCAAATTCATCCTATCTCCTTCTTGTTGCTTCATTAGATATGATACCTACAAAACGAAAATCTCACACCCTTTTCTGTTTTTTTTTCTGACAACCTCCTTTATGTATAACTTAGAGTTACTCTCAACCAAAGTGGTTCACTCTTTAATATACTTTTACAAGCGGATTTAAAATAAAAAACTCAACCTTTTATCGCTCCTTCCTTATTATTTTCTTAAGTGCAATGAATAATAAATATTAATTCTGAAGAAAAGTAGTACAAAGAAAACAAGTTAGGAGGTCCAAGAACAAGAATGGCTAAGTATAATTTGCAATAATAATCTACAACAAGAAAATAGATTAGAATATGTCACAAATTGGCATAATTTGGTAGGGATATTTTGGTAATTTTCAAGAGTAAAAATATGCAATATGGGTATTAATCAAAATATCTCATTGAGTACTATCAAACTAATGTATAGCATGTTCTCAAATTCCTCACGGTAAAAATATATGAAAATTTTAAGCTACGACACCTAAAAAGGAAACAATTCCTAATGCAAATAGGATTGATTAAAAGTAGCCAATTTTAGCATTATTGACCTTCCTACCAATATGGAAACAATAGAATTAGGCAAGTAAGACTTCTTTCAATGCAAGTAAAGTGCCTTCTAAATCAGTAATGCCTTTCATAATTAGGAAACTTAGTTTCCAAAATCAACTTCACAAAAGGAAACTTTCCAATAACACATTTTTTTCTTTTTTTTAAAAGCAAAGATGGTTGAAGCTACCTAAAGAAAATTGCCACAAATTTAAATTTGGATAGAAAGTTGGAAACATCTAGAGACGAAATTCTTGACATAAAAGAAATAAACCAAAAAATAATTTAAGATTGATTAAGAACTCTAATAATGAAAATTCAAGAAGCACAAAATTTTTCACATAACATAAATTATGATAACATAAGCTCTGATATCGAATTGATATGAAAATTACAAAATATAAAAGATTACCCAAGATTTTTCTTGATTCACCACTTAATCTTCAACCAAGAAGAAGATTTGAACAAGAAGAGAAGAACAAAATTTGTTTCAAGAGATTTGTAACCCAACCCTCAAGAACACGCATAACCTAATTCAAGTAAATTATGAATTAAACAACACAAGATTGAAAGAAGAACAATAAATAAAGACACCACTAATTGACGAAACAAAATCAATTAGATAGGTCACATACAAAGCACGAAAATCATGCAATACATTCTAATTATTCAACAAGAATAATAATAATAATAAACCTCACAAAATAATATCATAAAATTGTGTCTGAACCTCTCCATATATGAAAATTAAGGAAAAGGAGTTACCTTAAACCTATAATTAATTGACCTACTAGAAAACTAACTTTTAGGAAATAAAAAACATTATAGGATTTGGGCAAGGAAACCTACTAACCTTAAATTACTTAATGTATTAGGAAACTAACTTTTGCAAAATAAGAGACTTGATAGGATTGGGTCAATTGTCCTTTACAAAAAGGAAACCTACTAATATTAAATTTGGCCATAGGCTTTATTTTTCAAGTTGGGTTGATTCAATTTCTCCAAAACTTTTTAAGTGGACTTGCTTGCACTCCTTAATTGAAGCAACTTAGACTTGGGCTTAAGAATGAGCTTCTTTAATTAAATTATTTAAAGCCCCTTGCATCATTTTGATCCTAGCCCTTGTTATAGGCACAGCAATACCCACAAGTGGATCTCTTTTGAAAGTTGATGGTAGAATTTGAGTTGAAGACCTTAAATTCTTATCTTGAATACTCAAACCATCAACCCCAACTTGAGATGCCATATCATTAGCCCTTTGATCCATATCAATACTAATCTTCAATTACTTTTTATTGTATTTTTGTTAATTGTTTATTTTAATTCAAAATGAAGTATTATTAACTTTCTTAAATTTTAATATAACAACATTTTTAAATTATAAATAGATCAAAAGTTAACTAAATATGATGGATGGAATTATAAATATTATGACAAGAAGATAATTACTTCAACAAATGAAAATTAAATTAAATAGGTTTTGAGTGTAATTATATATATATATATATATATATATAAAATATTATAAATAAAATTAAGATGAAATTATAATTATAAATTTTATGTTGTCCATAAATTATTTTGTTAAAATAAAAACATTAATATAATAGAGAAACAGTGTTGTTATAAGTTTAATTGTTGATTTACAAATTAAATTAAAAATATACTCAATTAGATTCTTGTTAATGAAATAGTTGATGAACATCTGCAGATAATGACTTGAACGTTCAACTGATAACAGCCAAATGCTAGCATATCGTATGAATAATTATTGCTGAAGTGACGTTATGAACTCTTTATCTTATGCAATACTCTATAAATCAACATGAGCCATGGATCCTTTCCTTTCCCACTTCTTATTATTGCAATCTGTTTTTTTGGTGAGAAGGGGAAGGGTTAGGGAAAGCTAGGTCCGTAAAAAGACAATAGAGTGTTAGTCGCCTTCGAGGTGCAAACGAAGCCCAGGGGGCAGAGTCGACCAATAAGACCACATGGGCAGCTGTGTCGATCCAATCTTCGCAAGGAAGTCCACACACTGATTACCCTCGCGAAGAACATGGTGAAGGGAGCAGCGCCACTGTTTAGCCTAGTAAATAGATTTAAAAGTCGCAATTTTGGGTAATGCTCAAGTCACAAAGACTTAAGGATGGGCGAGTAGCGGGGTTCAAATCTTCTGTCCCATTTTACTCGATTTGAAGCGGAGTAGCGGGGGTAGGTGAACACTTCGTGCGCGGTGTCTATCCAAGATTGGATTGTGACTAAGACTAACACATGCCTTGGTATCCATCCACTCAAAGTGGAAGTGGACCCCTACAGCCTACACCCACTTGCCAAATCACTTGGGATCTCCTACTGCACACTTCATCTTCGATTTCGCTGTCTCTTTCAGTATTATTAAATATCTATATAATACCAAAACAGATAAATTATATACTAATCAACAATTTTGGCAATTTTTTTACGGTTGACTAAAGATTATACTGTACCATGTTATTGATTGCGTAAAAAGGATAAATATTAGTGCATTTTTCTTTAATATATTTATAAGTGGTTCTGCCTGATTCTGGTGAGGCAGGACGCTTCTGTTTGGATTCATGAGATTAGTTGTCTCCAGCAAGAGAATACCTGTAAAACAACACAAGGCACGCCGGGGGTTGATAGCCAGCAGGCCCCTCTGATACTCAAGTTAGTCTTTTGGTGAGGGTTTTGGTGGCTGTAAATAAAGAATGTTAGGGTTCTAATGTCGTACCTGTATCACGGCAAAGTAGTACCTTATATATGGAATAGATGCTAGGTTTAGGTCTTTACATAGGTCTTTACGTATGTATGGGAGGTTTCTACCTGCGAATGAGCCATGGACGCGTGGATCTGGGCCTGGGCCTAGCACAGTCGACCTAACCATAAGCCCCCCTACTCCTCGAGTCTGACCTAAGAGAAGGGTCAAAGGAGTACATAAGGATCATATAACGTGCCTCCAAGGTAGTTCGTGCTAGGCCCGATCGATCGATTATCGTTATGTGATCGACCGATCAGATGTAATGACACGGCGAACCGATCGAGGATAATGACAGAATCGATCGATCGGCTATAGCGATATGGCAGGTCATCCGGGTGCAACGATGAGGTCAATAGGGCGAGTGTAGTGGTAGGGCCGATCGATTGGACGTCAAGGCTTAAATGAAACACTAGGTGTAATCATTATTGACGGTTCGCACCCTCTAACAGACTGTCACGTATGTCCTTTTGAATATTGTGCAGCTGTCAGGTGCGTCCTTTTAACTGCTGCACCGTTCCGGATTTCTAATAACCCTAATTCACCTCAGCTCAGATTTTGCCACGTGCCTGAGTTCAGCTCGGATTTCTCCATGCGTCAAGCGTTTGTCGGAACGTCCATTTGACCGATCTTCTATAAATACTTAGGATCGACAGAATATAGATTTTTTTCACACTTGTTTTGTTCTCCGGCTTTCATTCTGCTTTCATTTGCACCTTCTTGCCTACAATCTCCGGAGTTTTCTTTCAACCGCCGTTCAAATTCCCAACTTCAATCACCAACTAGGTACGTCCTTTTTCCTCGCTTATTCCTCTAAGTTTCCTCTTTGTAAGCATGTCGTCAACCAGTCCTAGAAGTGGGGTTAGCCCTAGGGATGAAACCGTCGAGAGGGCCTCCCAACTAGTCGGGCTGCTTGAAGTAGTAGCGAAAGTAGTGGCGGTGCTGGGGATGAAAGGTATTGAGGGAGTCACGGCGAGTGACCGGAAGGATGGGCTGGTCGTGGAGGAGCCACCGAAAGACGAATCAACGATGACCGTGGGAGAGTTGAATCGATCAATTATTAGGAACAATATCCCTTTGTCCTGGGGACCTAGGCTGGCCTCCGAGGACGAACGAATCCACAACAATTTGGGAGGGTATTTTGTTGTTTCTGACAGCTTCTTCTTAGTCGGTGGCATGAAGCTTCCGTATGTCTCGATCATTGACGAGGTATGCATTGCCTACCGATTGAGGCCGAGCCAAATTCCTTTGAATGGATGGAGATTCATTAACGGTTTGGCCTTACTGTGTCATCAGTTCGGCTGTTCGCCTTCGGTCGGCATCCTACGCCATTTTTTAAGAATGAACCAGAGTTCAAGAGCTGGGGCCGGGGTCCCTCATCTGTAGTATAGAGATGCTCGATATTGTCCGGTCGGAACGACTTCAAAAATCCAAGCTTGGAGGACGAAGTACTTTTTCGTGAGGCCTTCGGGATATTCCTTTGAGTCCCAGCCGTGGAGATATCCTCTAGTCAAGCGATGGAACGATGCATCGAGCTTGTCTCTTACTAGAGAGGAGTGGAAGGTAGTCGATGGCATTAAGAGGCTCGGTCGGTATGACTTCGGTCGTCTCATTCTGGGATATCGCGGGGGGGCCTCGGCCGATTCATCTAATCGACCCCCCGCCCCGAATTAGCGGGCTAGGAGAAGAAACTGTCCCCTCTGGTTGACTCCTAGTGGTTTAACTGTTTACTGTATTTGTAAGTATTGGTTTCGATCTAACCTGTTTTATTGTTGTGCAGCCATGACAAGGCTTGACGATTTCGCAGGGTCCTCCAACCCTACTAAAGGCCAGCGCAAAGCTGCCAGGCCCTTTTCGAAGACAAAAGGGCAGGACAAGAAAGGAGAGGCCAGTGCAGATGTCGCTCAGCCTACTGTTTCTGAATAGGAAGTCGCTCATCCTACTATTCCCGAGCCGTCTGCAACGCTCGCCCTGACAGCTGTACCCGAGCAGTTAACAGTGATGACCCGGTTGGCTGGTGAAGGCCTAGCGGTCATAGAAGAGGAGGAGGAAGAGGTTGAGCCACCTCTTAAGAGGAAAAAGACCGTTCGGGTTATCGACCGACCACCCTGCCCATCGGACCAAGGTAGGAAGAAAGAGAAGGGGAGAGAGAAGGGGGAAGAGCGTGTTGCCCGATCGGATAAGGGCAAGGGGAAAGGACGAGTGGCAAGTGCCGAGAAGTGGGAGCCAGCGATCAGTTTGGATAAGGCTGCGTCGCTTGGGGACTTCGATGTGGCTCTTCACATTGCTCAGAGGGTCATTCCCCCTGCAGACGAGAAGCTTATAGACTTGTTGGGCAATTAGGAGTTGGCGGTCCGTCTCGTCCGTGGCTGTGCGAGGGATCTGACGTTCGCCTCCGCGATGCACCAACATGTCAAATAGCTCGACGGGACTACCCAAAAGTTGGACTGGGAAGTCCGCGATCTTCTTGAGCAAGTGAACACTTTGAGGGCCAAGCTTTCAGAGGCCAAAGAAGAGAGAGACGTCTTCCGGGCTCAACTCTCTTCCTTGGAGGAGGAGAAGAAATTTTGGAAGGAGGAGAGGAGCGTTTTGAAAGCTCAACTCGCTACGGGGGAGGAGGAAAAGAGCAGGGTGATTGCGGCGACGGACGAGCTGGCTAAGGAATGTAAGGACTTAAAGAGGAAGATGGAGACGAAGCAGGAGCTTCGATCAAAATTCCTCCAGGACTGCCATGAAGCGGTGAAGGATAAACTGAGGGCCTTGGATAGACTGATGAAGTTGTGAGGCTCCATCAAAAAGCAGAGAGTTGAGGCGATCAAGCGATGAAAAAGGCGGTTCTGACAGGGGGAGTGCTTAGAGTTCGCTTGTGACTTAGCCCTTTCGATCCTAAAGAATTGCCACGACGTTTGCATCCCTGACGGGTTGGATGGTCCTTCATTCAAGGATTATGCCGAGCCGATGCTTCCCACCGCTCTCGGCCTTTCTCTGGAGGAAGTGAGGGAGATAGTCGAGGGAGAACGAACGTCAGTTCTGGATGAGGAGCTAGACCTTAGCTCAGATGAGGAGGACGAGCGATCTCACGGGGGTGTCTCTCCGGTTCTTCCTGTAGACTCTGGTCCTACCTCGGCTGCTTTGCCGACCTCTCCTTCTGCCGATCCAGCTGCTTCTATCCCGAAGATCCCCACTAACTTGTTCTATAGGACCCTCAAAGCTCACCTGGTCGGGCTTGTGACCAGAAAAATATGAAGAAATAAAAAATCTTATTCTTATCCTTCACTGTATTCTCAATTTTGCAAACGTAACTTAGATTGTCATTAGTTTCATATAAAGGTCTGTTTTTTCATTTTGCGGGGGCATCAATAGATCCTTCGACCGATCGATGCGAAAGAAACCAGCCGAGCGATCCGAGATTAATTTATTCAGCATCGCCTGATTCCAAGGATCTTGTCTTGGCAACCTGGCCGAGAGTGGTCGAGGCCGAGCGTTCCGATATTATTCTTCTCGGCATCGTCTGGTTCCAAGGATCCTGTCTTGGCAACCTGGCTGAACGTGGTCGAGGGCGAGAGATCTGAGATTAATCTTCTCGGCATCACCTGGTTCCAAGGATCTTGTCTTGGCAACCTGGCCGAGAGTGGTCGAGGCTGAGCGATCCGAGATTAATCTTCTCGGCATTGCCTAGTTCCAAGGATCTTGTCTTGACAACCTAGCCGAGAGTGGTCGAGGCCTAGCGATCCGAGATTATTCTTCTCGACATCGCCTGGTTCCAAGGATCTTGTCTTGACAACCTGGCCAAGCGTGGCCTGGCTGACCGATCCGAGATTCATCTTCTCGGCATCGCCTGGTTCCAAGGATCTTGTCTTGAAAACCTGGCCGAGCGTGGTCGAGGCCGAGCGATCTGAGATTCATCTTCTCGGCATCGCCTGGTTTCAAGGATCTTGTCTTGGAAACCTGGTCGAGCAATGTGGACGGTAATCAGTCTGTTTTGTCATTCTAGCTTATTTTGGTGAGGCTCTGTCTGCCGAAAAACTTGAAACCCTTTATTGATAATGATAAGGGGGCGGGCCGTTAAAAAACCTGACTGAAAAGGCCAGAAAAAAGGTACCCACTATAAATGCGTAAGCAACAATACAGTACAAGATAAAGAAATAAGTAAAACAAAGCTTCTCTATTGATAAAATGTCTTCAGGTTTTGAGAGTTCCATGGCCTTGGTAGAATCTTGCCATCAATGTTGCGCAGGATGTAAGAGTCGTGTCCAACTTGTTTGACCACTTGATAGGGTCCTTCCCACGCCTGTCCGAGCTTTACAGGATGTTTCCAGCCGCCTCGACCTTTCGCAGGACGTATCCGTCGACCTTTATGTCGCTCGGCTTTACCTTTCTATTGTAGAACTTCGTTGCTTTTTTCCTGACAGCTTCCGAATGAGCGGCTGCCCTATCCCTGTCTTCACTGAAAAGCACAAGTTCTGCCCAGCAGACTTCATTATTCTGCTCTTTTTGGATGCTTCTTGGGCACGCTTTGTTTAAGTCAGTGAAGTCAATGCACATTCTCCACTTTCCGTTTTTCTTCTTCACAAGTACAACATTTGCCAACCATTCAGGGTAATTGACTTCCCGAATGAACCCAGCACTAAGCAGCTTTTCTATTTCTTTCTCAATCACTTCCTACCTCTCTTTGCTTTGCCACCGCTTCTTTTGTCTAACTGGCTTGCAATCTTTTCGGATACCGAGAGAATGCGATGCGACCGATCGAAAAATTCAGGCATATCGCTCGGTACCTAGGCGAAGACCGACCTGTTTTCTACCAAGCAATCCGTGATTTCTTTGACTAGGCCCTTCTGAAGCTTGGAACTTAGATTTGTACTTGAAGCGGTCTGCTTCATCCAATATGACCTGCTGCGTTTCTTCTACGGGGTTCATCCTCTCCGTTTCTTCATCAGCTCTTATGTCAAGAGAGCTTGTCAAGACTACCGCCCCGTCTAGTATCCTTGTTTCCACTAAGTAGCATTCCCTAGCGATTCTCTGCTGACCCCTGACAACACCGATTCTATGGGATGTTGGGAACTTCATTGCTTGGTAGTAGGTGGAGACAACTGCTCTGAGGGCGTTTTGAGTGGCTCGTCCGATTATCGCATTGTACGCCCTTACAAACTTCACAACCAGGAACTCAACGTCCTTCTCTATCTGACACGGCTTTTGTCCGAATTTTACTTTCAAAAAGACTAGGGCAAATAGGTAGGCTGATGCTCCAGTTACCCCTTTGATAGGTCCTTCTATAGGCAATAGTCGATCCTCTGGTATCTCTATCTGCTTGAAGGCATCATAATATAATAGGTCGACCGAGCTGCCCGTATCGATCATTACCCATTTCACCTCGTTACCATCCATGTTCAGATTTACTACTAGCGTGTCATCATGAGGACAACTAACACCATCTAGATCAGATTCGTCAAATGGTATCATCCTATCGTTCTGCTTCTTTCTCTTGGCCGACAAGTCTTCACCGACCTGCCTGGCATACCTCTTTCTTCCTTTAACTGTGGACCCGCCTGCTGCACTACCACCAAAGATCATGTTAATGATCCTAACCGGTCGGTCATCTTGTTGTCTGGTGTTTCTGTCGCCTCTTACCCTGGACTGTCCTCTCGCTTCATGTCGATCGTCAGTATTCCCATTCTGCCTCCCTCTATCATTCCTATCATTTCGCCTTCAAGGCTGTCGCCAGTTGTCGGACCGACCGCTCTTATTCTCATTGTCTCGATCGGCATTCTTTCCGTACTTCAAAAATCGACCCAGCCTTCCCCTTTAGATAAGGAGTTCGATTTCTTTTTTCAAGTCCCAGCAATCCTCCGTGTCATGACCGATGTCTCTATAGAAGTGACAATATAAATCAGGGTCTCTTTTCTTGAGGGAAGTCTTCAACTGATCGGGTTCTCGGAGGGGTTCCCCATCTGCTTTCATGGCCGCCAATACTTCCGCATATTGCCTGTTGAGCGGGGTGAAGAATTCTCGTCGATGTCCCTGTCGATCGGTCGGCTTTCTCCAGCTCAACTGATCCTTCTATCGCTTGTGGGAATCATCCGCTCTGCCACTCGACCCGCGGTCGTCTGCCCTATGTTTTGTATTTTTCAACACTTCGTCGAACTGTATATACTTGTCTGCCCGATTTCTTATCTCTTAAATAGACTTGGGCTGATCGAGAGCCAGTGACTTCTTAAACTCTTCATCCCTTGTGTTGCTCATCAGTGCCGCCAACATGGACGAGCAAGTGAGGTCAGGGACTTCGACAGCTTCATTATTAAACCGAGTGATGAACTACCGCAAACTTTCGTTCCTTCCTTGGGTCAACTGCATCACTTCCAAGGCGGTCTTTTGTGGTCGTTTACTTGTAGCAAATTGATTGAGGAAGAGTAGAGGAAGAGTAGCTTAAAATCCTCGAAGCAAGTAATGCAACATGGTGTTAAACTATTGAACCATCGTCGGGCTCCTTCTTGAAAGGTGGTACAAAATGCCTTACATTGAATGATGTTGGGGATGCAATGTAGGTTCATCATCGACTAGAAGGCTGCAGATAGTCTAGGGGATCGGTCTTTCCAGTATATTTTTCAGGCGTCGGTATTTTGGTGCCGGCAGCTGGGAGGCTATCCAAGATTACCAGGATGAAGGGAGAGCTATATTGTGCTGATGGATGATCCGGATGGGAATTCATGGCCACATTGATCCGATCGTCTACGATTTTTTCTAGGGCTTCAGCAGAATGACGATCGGCCATCATACCAATCTGCCGTGCGGGTGTCTGCTGTTGTTCCTGCTGAGACTGTAAAATTTGACGAATCAATAGATCAGCCGCTTCCTTAATCTGTTTTCGAGTGAGGGAGGTTTGTTGTGGTGCAGGAGGATTTGCATCTAGGGGGTGCTAAAAATTTGGATTCGTATTGGCCACAGCCTTGTCCTCCAAGGCTACGCTCTGTTTTTCCTGATATGGGTTCTGAGGTTGTGGTTGATCATTCGGGTGCAAAGATTGTGTGTGGAAATCATGATATGTTGGCAGGAGAGTGACAGGTAATTGCAAACCCATCCGTTGTAGCGCAAGTGTCGCAACGATGGCTATATCAGGGTTGGCTGCTGCCGCCTGACTGATCTGAGTATTTCTGGACGTGGTGCCCTAATGTCAGGCCCCACGGTGGGCGCCAACTGGTTCTGCCTGATTCTGATGAGGCAGGACGCTACTGTTTGGATCCATGAGATTGGTTGTCTCCAGCAAGAGAATACCTGCAAAACAGCACAAGGAACGTCGGGGGTTGATAGCCGGCAGGCCCCTCCGACGCTCAAGTTAGTCTTTTGGTGAGGGTTTTGGTGGCTGTAAACAAAGAATGTCAGGGTTTTAATGTCGTACCTGTATCATGGCAAAGTAATACCTTATATATGGAATAGATGCTATGTAGCGCCCCCTTACCGTAGAGTATACACCAGGACGCCCGTAGATCGTACCGATGCATAACCTACGATGAGGGTGCACTACGATACGATCAATTCTATAAACCTTATGGCATCAATATAACAAAGCAGTAATATCAATTTCACTAAATTTTTAAAACCAAAAGTACTTCTCATTTCATTTCCTAAAACTATAAGTTCGCAATTCTATCCGATTACAACTGTACAGAACCAAAAAGGATTAACATAACTCCTAACTAGATCATCCACCAAAATATCCCAGCTGACCGACCTGTGGGCCATGCTCCTCTCGCCGGCACTCACACAGCAGGAAAAGTCTCACTGACTGGAGCTAGGAGTCAGACTATAGCTGTCCTGAAAAATAAATGCAATGTTGGGTGAGTTTGCGAACTCAGTGAGAAACCATCATCGATGGTCCACCCAACTCATGCATATACAAACATTTGACACAATATCATATATTATAGAAATCAAGAATCACATGCATTCAATTTTGCATTTTTAAGGTGGTACGCCTTTCATACAAATCACATTTAAACAATCATATATGCAATGAACATGTGACTCTTTCATTTTATCTCGTTGTTGTGACCGTGCGCTTGAGCTCATTTACGTTGAACCATTGGCTCTGAAAACATTGGGCTTGAAGCCTCGATACATCGAGCATAAAGCTCGAAAATCGTCAGCACGAGGCCCTGTGCGTTGAGCTTAAAGCTCTGAATACGGTGGCTGCACCAGTAACAACTGCCTTTTATCTGATCATGCATAATGGCATGAATGCACATGTTCTAAATTTCATTAGTTGTAGTACAACCTAATAGCACTATCCAATTTGCAATTGAAACCACTTATGAACAATTTATACACAATTAACACTTCTATAGCACAGTCCAAATATTTCGAACACCCGTGGTCCGAAATCAATCAAAACAAACACATATAATCCATTCTTAACTCCACATGGCATAATTGCATAAAATGTAGCACATATAGGTTGAGAAACCAACTAGGTTACTCACCTCAGAACTTCCGAGCTACTGCCGGGAAGTTTCGCCTACGTCGGACAATCGGCGATCCACTGGCACCTCTATAATAATCAAAACATAGATAACATTACTAATTGTATCAATTCCAATGTTCAATGATGCATATGAAGCAAATAATGTACGTACTATACGTGTTATGACATTTCCGATACAAATCTGAATTTCCCGATCTCAAATTCCAATTCCCAAATTCATAATCTCCAAATTGAATTAAATCCATAACTAATTGAATCCATAAATTCCTAATTCCCTAAATTCAAAAACCTCAAAACTTAAACTTTCTGAAATTGACCTTCCTCGCCGCGACGTCTGGTTCCATACCGCGGCGTGAAATCTCTTTCGTCGCGACGTCTTGCCGTTGCTTTCGTCGCGACGCAGTAAGCGCAATCCGCCGTCATTGCACACACATCTCCTCATCGCGAGGTGCGCCAGAACTCGGCTCATCGTGACTAATATTTATTTATTCGTTGCGACGTGCAAGAAGAGGTAGCTCGCCGCGGCGTGTTCATCACACGTCGCGACGTGCAAACCCAGATTTTCGTCTGAAACTCAGAAATTTCTCAGCTCTTCTGATATAAATCCCTCCAAATCCATTCTAAACACTCTAAAATCACATTCTACACTTAACACTACTCATTCCTAACCTTAAATCCACAAATCCCCCATTATTTAGCAAACACCCAAATCAAAATCAACAAAAATAATCATCGGAAACCCTACATGCCACAACTTTGAATATTCATGCTAAATCATCCAAATAACTATAAATCAACCAATCAAACTATATAAGGCAAGAAAGAAGTAACTTACTTGATTAATAACCTCAAATCTTCAAATATCACACCAAACTCCAACTCACACACCCACAGAAATCACCCATGCAAGACCCATCTCTAACTTTTCCCACACCAAACTCAAGGATAGATTCAAGAATGGAAGAGGAAGAAATTAGCAAGAAGGAATAACGGCAACTCCAAGGAGGATCCACGATGAAGAAGAAGAATCAAGGGCTAAAGGTCTTTCAAAGAGGAGAAAATCGTGGAAGGCAATTTCAAAGGGTAGGGCTTATATATTAAAAGATTAAGGCATTGTTTGGCAATTCTAATTGCCACAAGTCCAAATCCGAACCACCTCGATCCAATTTCTAATTCTAATTTCTCCCAAATTCTAATGGCTAAACCCTAATTTCTCAAATCACATTTCTAATCTGTCCGTGCCATTGGAGAATCAATTTCGGAACCGAAAATCCAATTAACCAGTCATTGATCAATTTTTCGGTCCGGGCCTAATACTCAGAAAATTTCAGAAAAAATTCATATAAATCCTCAAAAATAGAAAACTCATAATTGTATACTCCAATTTCATAATTCAATTTCCTAACTTTCATTTCTAACTCAAATTCAATTCTCGAGCCTAATTTGACCTAATTATCACACATGCCTTAATCATCTCCAAATTCAAACTATCCAAATCATATCAGAAATATGTCATACATGTATGTACTTACGAATGCCAATTATACAAAATTCTATAATGCATGCACATGCCAAATACGTATGCAATGAACTGTACCCATCCCATCGGTGACGGGATGCTATATGCTAGGTTTAGGTCTTTACGTAGGTCTTTAAGTATGCATGAGAGGTTTCCATCTGCGAATGGGCCGTGGACGCGTGGACCTGAGCCTGGGCCTAACACAGCCGACCTAACCAATAAGGTTTTTGATGAAATCGAAAATTATATAACATGATGTATAAAAGGGATAAAGATAAAAATTAGTAAATTTCCTTTTAATATATTTACAAAGTTTTTGTTGGAATCGAAAATTATATAACATGAATGCGTAAAAGGGATAAAGATTAGTAAATTTCTCTTCAATATATTTATAAGGTTTCTGCTGAAATAAAAATTATATAATATGTGCGCATAAAAGGGATAAAGATTAGTAAATTTCCCTTTAATATATTTACAAGGTTTCTGTTGGAATCGAAAATTATATAACATGTACGCGTAAAGGGATAAAGATTAGTAAATTTCCTTCAATATATTTACAAGGTTTTTGGTGGAATCGAAAATTATATAACATGCATGCGTAAAAGGGATAAAGATTAGTAAATTTCCCTTCAATATATTTACAAGGTTTCTGCTGGAATCAAAAATTATATAACATGCATGCGTAAAAGGGATAAAGATTAGTAAATTTTCTTTCAATATATTTACAAGGTCTCTGCTGGAATTGAAAATTATATAACAAGGATGAAATTTGTTAATCTCTATCCATAAAAGATTTTAAGTTTGGGTAATATGGGATTGCAAGTGCTCTTTTCAGTCGCAAATGCTGATAATTATTGACTCATGTGCTGAAGACAGAGAAAAAGATACCTCTAATTTCAGACAACAATACAAAGGTTTCAGTTTTCTCATGTATGTTTGTTTTATTCTTTTGATAAGAAACCACAACCGAGAATATCAAATTCACAAAAACCATATAAACATCCAATATTTGGTTTTAAAAAAAAGGTACAGTTTAAGATTCTTTCTTTAATTTGAAACAACTTTCGTTCAATTATACAATTTGTCCGGAGGGTTATTGATTTCATTTAAAAGATTGTGGGAGAGTCTGTGAAGGTATTTGTCTCCCTCGTTATTTGTGAATCATTTAAAGAATATTGTCAACACCAAGAAAACAAAAATGTTGTCTGAATACGACTTAGTCCTGAAATGAAGGAAAATATTAGTGTTTTTACAGTACTTTCAGTTTTAGAGAGGAAGTGGACAGATGAAGTCGTCTAGATGGGGCGACACAACGCCCAGTAAACACCCAAAAAAATTATAGAATACGAACAAAAGGAAACAAGGACAGTTCACACGCAGCTGGAATTTTCTATGTTTTAAGGGTCTCATATTTCTTGTCTTTTGCACTTGCCAAGGCAAGTTGAATCTGAGAGGAATTGAATCCGATAAGTACGTCATCGCTTGCATTGCCAGATCCTTACGCTCACCCAACCCCACTAATCTATCTCCGTGTCTTTTATATAATTTACCTGGTTAGATATATGGTCTTCGCGTGATGATCTGTGGTTGAGGGATCTATGCTACAGGAGCTAGTCAGAGCATAAAATATCTTCTAAAAGCCATGGATGGTTTGCTTCAACAGTTTGAATCCATGCAAGTTGATCAGGAGGTTGAAGAAGAGTGTCCAATCAAGCAAGTAGAGATAACAGTGCCAAAAACTGACGATCCTTCGTTACCAGTTATGACATTTAGAATGTGGGTTCTGGGTCTTGCTTCATGTGTCCTTCTGTCCTTTGCAAACCAGTTCTTCTGGTATAGAACACAACCATTGTCCATATCTTCTATCTCCGCACAGATTGCTGTTGTGCCTCTCGGTCATTTAATGGCAAGAACACTGCCCACCCGAAAGTTCTTTGAGGGTACAAAGTGGGAGTTCACGATGAACCCAGGACCTTTCAATATCAAGGAGCACGTTTTGATCACCATCTTTGCGAATTCTGGTGCTGGAACTGTATACGCCACTCATATTCTCAGTGCTGTTAAGCTGATTTACAGGAGGAAACTTGATTTTCTTCCAGCTCTCTTGGTTATGATTACTACTCAGGTTTTTTAATTATTCAGTCTTTCCTTTCATCGTTTTTGTCTAAATGTTCTTAGTTTTCTTCAATCTTGCTAATTTAACCTTGCTATATTCTTTTACTTTTAAATTGACGCAGTAACGTCCTTGCTAATATTGCAGCTATCGCTTCGCTGGTTTCAATAATTTATATACACAAAGATTTTATCTACGAATAAATATTTATTCGTAGATAAAATATTCTAATTTAGTATTTTAGAAATACTAATTAATCTATTAGTATTTATTTTCTATTTATTTCTAATTTAGTATTTTAGAACAAGTGACAAGATCCCTATTCCAAATTCTTCCTAGAACAAACCATTTTTTAATTAATCTAGCTATCAGGAATAATTAAAAATATGATTCTTGTTCTGGGAGTCAATAGAGCCACCTGACTGTTTTGCTAGGAATAGTATGAGTATATTTTAATTATGATCTCGATTAAGTATCTGGGGACTGGACTTAGAGACTTTAATTTGAATTAAGGAAAAAAAATAGTTACGCTATAACTTCTCATGTGTTTCAACTTTCAACCAGAGAACCATGCTCTAAATACGAGACATATATACCAAGTTGTTAGCAGAATATAGATGATGGTGACTGGTTGGTTATTCACATAATCGTATAAAATAGTCGAGGATATTGCAACTTCGTCAATTTATGCACAGACTTCAAGTTTGCTATCTTATTGTAGGTACTGGGATTTGGTTGGGCTGGCATTTTCAGGAGATATTTGGTAGAACCAGGGGAGATGTGGTGGCCTTCTAATCTTGTACAAGTCTCGCTGTTCAGGTAGACATACATTGCAATCCTATCCTATGTGTTTTTTCATTTAAAAGTTTTCTATTCCTCTATTAATTGAACAATCAACATTGCTGCAGAGCTCTGCATGAAAAAGAGAAAAGATCAAAGGGTGGACTGAGTCGAACCCAGTTCTTCCTCCTAGTCCTCATCTGCAGTTTTGCGTACTACGTTCTTCCTGGCTATCTCTTTACCTTGTTAACAACTTTCTCATGGGTGTGTTGGCTGTCTCCCAACTCTGTTTTACTTCATCAACTTGGCTCAGGCTCACAAGGCCTTGGCATTGGCTCTATAGGCTTCGACTGGTCTACAATTTCATCCTACCTTGGTAGTCCACTCGCTAGTCCATGGTTTGCCACTGCCAATATTGCTGTTGGATTTGTACTAGTCATGTATGTGATGACACCCATCTGTTATTGGTTCAATGTCTACTCAGCCAAGAGCTTCCCAATATATTCCAGTGAGCTCTTCTTGGGAAATGGCTCAATATATGATATCGAAAGCATTGTGGATTCCAGGTTTCGTCTTGACAGGAATGCCTATGCGCAGAACGGGCCAGTGCATCTCAGCACTTTCTTTGCTATGACATATGGCCTAGGATTTGCTACTCTTTCAGCTACGTTTATGCACGTCCTACTATTTAATGGAAGGTAAGCTCCGAGGACCTTAATTGCCTAAACATCAATGTTCCTGATAACGAAAGATACAGAAGAAGATAAACAACACATTGAAATGTTAAATGACCCAAAAAGATTGTCCTTTTCCGATTTTCTTTGAGAATTCCAGGGATCTTTGGAACCAAAGCAGAAGGGCCTTTGGCGGAAGAAGAAAGATTGACATACATACAAGGCTTATGCAGAAGTATAAAACAGTACCTACCTGGTGGTTTCTTGCAATTCTCGTTACAAATATTGCCGTAATTATCTTTGCTTGCGAATATTTTAATCACACACTCCAGTTACCTTGGTGGGGCGTTCTATTGGCTTGCGCAATTGCCTTATTTTTCACCCTTCCAATTGGTGTTATTTCTGCCACAACAAATCAGGTATAACGATTTGAAAACTTCAATTTACCTTGTACCACACCGTAAAACTTGAAATCCTGAGATTCATACTGGAGGTTCACTTTGGGTGCCCAGCAACCGGGTTTGAACATCATTACAGAGTACATAATTGGGTACATGTACCCAGAGCGCCCTGTTGCCAACATGTGCTTCAAGGTTTACGGATACATCAGTATGGCTCAAGCTCTAACCTTTGTGGCAGACTTCAAACTTGGCCACTACATGAAGATTCCACCTAGATCGATGTTCGTGGCACAGGTAAGCTTATGGTTACGTTACGTTTAATTTTTATTGCATGTGAATTAAACATACAAATGTGATGGTTTTTCTGCAGGTGGTAGGAACACTTGTGGCAGTGCTTATATACCAACTAACTGCCTGGATGATGATGGCAACCATTCCAAATCTTTGTGACACACACAGTCTGAGCTCAGACAGCCCATGGAGGTGTCCAATGGACAGAGTGTTCTTCGACGCCTCTGTCATATGGGGCTTAGTCGGGCCACGTAGAATCTTTGGAGACCTCGGTGAATATGGGAAAGTCAACTGGTTCTTTCTAGGAGGTGCTACAGCTACATTCTTAGTGTGGACTGCTCACAAGGCATTTCCTAGAGTGAAATGGATTGGTCTGGTGCACATGCCTGTACTGCTGGGTTCTACAGCAATCATGCCACCAGCTTCTGCAGTGAACTTTACTAGTTGGATCATTATTGGCTTCATTTCGGGATACGTACTTTTCAAGTATCGAACCGAATGGTGGAAGCGGTACAACTATGTCCTCTCAGGTGGTCTTGATGCTGGTACAGCCTTCATGACAATACTGATTTTCTTTTCTTTGGGATATTGGAAAATTGGCATCACTTGGTGGGGTAGTGGGTCAGAGGGATGTGATTTAGCTAGTTGTCCTACAGCCCAAGGCGTCATCGTTGATGGCTGTCCGGCTTTCTGATCAAAACAATGTAGATGGAAAGGAATCGTCCGCCCACATGTTCACTGTTAACAGTGTGACGATTTTTTAACAACTTGGATATGTATGTAGTACCTTTATTGTTGTTTATAATAAAGTTTATTAGAAAGAGCCTAAGTTTATTTATAATAAAGTTTTATTGAAAAATATTCTTATTTCATTTAAACTTTATTTACAATAATAATAAATTTTAATTAAATACCAATTGAACTTAAATAAGATCTAATTAATAGTTTCTTATTTAACTCTAAATTTTTTTAAACTTAAGATCTGCATGTTGTCAATATCCATTCGAATAGCTACACTGAACAATGTCTCATTGATGGCAAGAAATAACACATTTGAATGCATCCTCACTCCTAATGTAAGATAGTTGACTTTACTAGAGAACACCATTGCCACACTTTTCCATGAAGAGAGGGAGAAATATTAAAAAAAAAACTCAACCTCAATTCTGACGTATAGGAAGAAAAACGAAGAAGAACAACCATATTTACGCTAGGATTGTTATCTCTTATAGGGGTCAAGATTAAAAATGTTTCAAGCTCTAGACTTAGAGCCCAACGTAATAATATGAAATGACCTTATTTTGATATATGAAATGCTAATCAAATTCTATACTAATAAGTTGATATTTTACATGTTATTTAGGGTTAATTTACTTGATATTTGCTACTTGGGAGACATTTTATATTAATTTTGTTATGTTTTTATATGTTTAGTTTATTGTCTTATATGTAAAGAATTTGAGAACAAAATTTGTGAGATTTATTGCAACTTTCTCCACAATTTCCCTATTGAAAATATTTGGAGTCATTGGAGTGCTAACTTGATGAAAAAAACTAAGCATAGCAAATTCTAACTTGAAGATGTCCAAAATTAGAGAAGTTTGAGGAATAAAGCATAACAAAAACACTTGTTATTCAATACAATCTATAAGATGAGATACAGTACAAGACTAGCACTAGAGTTGAATTAAGATTATTGACACCATACTCATCATTTTAGCTATACAAGAGATAAGTACAATAAGTCTAATGTTAGTTATAACAGGTGCTAGCATTGGCGTTCAAACAATGAAATATAAGGATCGATGATTTATCAATTTTAAGCAATTTGTTTATAGTATAACCCTATCTATAAATACTTGTACTAGAAGACTTATGCGGGATTTCTAGCTAATTACAAATATCTTTAGTTATGGTTTTTAATAGTTTTCTTTTTTTCTTTCATTGGAAGGAGACTTGGATCAAGGATTCAAGAAGCTAGTAAGATCTTCATTCTTTCTTTCTTTTACTCATCTTTTTAAATTAAGATTGAAGTGTTTGTGTTTTATTTTAGCTATTTTAGTGTCTAGAATCTTTAATTAGGGTTACAATGTAGCTTATAAGGATTTCTTTAATTATTTATACATTTTATTCTTTCATTGATTTAATTTATTCTCTTTGATCTTAGTATTGGATTTGTTATTGACCATCATGGATTCAATATTATATTTGTACAATTTTATTCTACTTTTAATATTTTATGTTAAGATTGATTTGTTTATGTTTTATAAGTTTAATGTCTAGAAACTTTAGTTAGGGATAGAAATACAACTTATAAGGATTTTTATTTATTTATTCACTTTTTATTCTTTCATTAGTTTAGTTTATTCTCTTTGACCTTAATATTTTTTTTCAAGAGGGTGCTAAACAATGGGGCAATATAGTGGTTGGATACTTCCTTAAACAAATCACTGAACAAAATTTTGCTTACTGAAGAAGATACATTCTTGTTCAAATTCATTAATATGGACAACATGAAGAAGGTAATCGAATCTGGTCCATGACATGTATAGGGCAACTTATAAATGGGCTTCAAGTATGGAATATGAAAGAACCAGAATTGAAACCATTCCTATATGGATTAATTTCCACATCATTTCATTAGAGTACTGAACTCCATATGGATTAATTTTTCTAGCTAGCTTTATGGGGAAATTAATAGTATTTTACACAACTACTGCTAAGCTTGAAAAATATGTTATGCAAGAATATATATGGAGGTTAACCCCAAGAATGAACTACTTGAAACACTGTCAGTAATGAAACTCATTATAGTTGATGAAATGATTAAAATAGAAATCTAATTGTCTTATAATTGGAATCCTTAAATGGGAATGCAAATTTGGAAACCTACAGGTAAAATATTCACTTCATGAGACTACTTTGAGCTGATAGGGATTGAGGAGATGTCATTATGTCAGCCTACTGGAGAAAACATCTTTGGCGCCTAATTTGAAAAATTGATAAGCTTAACAACAGTAATAGAGGATTTAAAAAATAAATTAGATAAGATTAGTGAATATGAAGCTAAGCTGATTGTGACTGGGAATAGTGAAAGATCAAACACTAAGTTTAAGAGTACTGAGCTTGAAGAGGAAGATTCAAATTAAGAACATCTTGAGACAATGTTGAATGTGTAAAAAGGTAACCAATTCTGTAGCGCCCCCTTACTGCAAGGTATACACTGGAAAATTACATTTATAGACACATATGCTGGGAAATGTCATGAATGCATGTACAATCATGTGCATATGCAAAAATTACCATTCATATATATATAGAGGCCATATGATGCATGAACATGCCGAGATATGTTTACACACGCCTAACTCATCCCAAATGACCAATTTACCATTCCTATCGGTGATGGGACGTTACAAATTCACTCCTAGTAATAGAAAATCAGGTAGAAAAGGAAAGTAAACCCAAAGGGATTGATAACTAAATCCTCTCATAATCATTTATACTTTTTTAGAATATTAGGGGACCTATAAGAGACAAGTTGTGAAAGATCTTTTGATTGAAAAATGATATTATAATTGGACTGCTTGAGATTATAATTAAAGCTTACAAGTTGAAAAATGTTATGAAATTTTTAGGTAAAGATTAGTCCTTTGGATCCAAGAATGTGCAACACTATAATGGCAGAATTGTTTATGCATTCAATAAAGAGAAAGTGAAAGTAACAATCCTAAGTAGCTTAGATTAATTCATACACTTTTCTTGTAAGTTGTGAAATTATGAAGATACATTCAACATCTCAATTATCTATGCTTCTAAAGGCTTAAACTTTGGGAGGATCTCAACTCATTACAAGGCATAATGTCTAAGCCTTAACTGTAGGAAAATCCCGGGGTATTCATCACATGAACACAGTGCGGAATTTAAAATTTTAAGTCCCGGGACATTCCCGAAAGCCAGGATCCATATGTATGTACAAACAATCAAACCATAACGACCAAAGGAGACCGTCTCTAACGGTATCCACGCAGAGGTCGGAAAACCTAAAGGACAAACTCTTTTGACCGGGAATAGCTAGACTAAAGAAAAGAGTGCTAGCTTTTACCTTAGCCTTGGAGAGCAAGTGAAATGATCAAGAGAAGCCTTGGAGAAGTAGAAGCCAACTTGAGAGGAAGAGAGGAAGAAGATGAAAAACCCTTTTTCAAAGCTTAACCATTAAGCTTTCGTTTCTTCTCTACAAAAACCCCCGTACCAGCCTCTTCATTTCACCTTCTTATATGTATATTTTAACTAATTAAAGACATAAGAAGGCTTGGTTTTAAGGCTAGCCACGTTGGTGGCATAAAAATGCATTGAAAAGTTAAATAATCATTGTTTTGACTTTTCAAACTAAGTTAACTTCTCCATTTTATGGCTTCCACCGAAATTCATATATATATATATATAATTAACTAATTTTCAATTAATTAATTAATATATATATATTTGCTGAAGAGGTCCAGTCAAACTGGGAATTGGTCCCTACTACCTCTCGGGCCCCTTGATCAAAAAATCGCCGGAGACGGTTTTCAGCAATGTTGATGTCGCGATCTCATCGGGACATATCCCAATCTCATCGGGATCCATTTAATCCTATTGCTCTCCCTATATCGGATCTCCGTCCAAACTATTTCTGATTCTCCGAGTCACTCTTATGCGTGTGACCCATTAGGTTCCGGTTATGTTGGCCACTTAGATTAACACTTAATCTGAGCAAGTCATGGCGGTATCTAGCAACACATCATGACCCCAATTGACCGGAAAGTAATTGATTTGACTAATGAAACCATATCACGAACCCTTCCATAGACAATTACCGTGCAATTCGTCCTTTCACCATGCTATACCCCACTTGGTTTGAGTATGGGCAATGTGTCAACTCTTACTAGACTGATTAGATCAAATCTAGTCCAAGTGTAATCAGTTCTCGTCCTAGGACTCATTACTTTATATGTCCATGAAGACCATCTTCATGACATATGTATGCTCCGCCAGAGACTTCAAAGTAATGATCCTGATAAGAGGCCATGGGTATCTCTTCTCGCTATCACGAAGTGGTGAATCTGTATTGGCTACTCATTTACCTTGAATACCTCAAGTGCACCCAATCACCACCCTATGAGCGACCTCGAAAGGCAACAAGGAATGGAGTCAAAGTACGAATCGAGACCAAGATATCCTTGAGTACCTCAAGTCTAAGGATACTTGCACCATTGCTATGATGAGATTATCACTGACATTTGTATAGGACATCCATGTGATGATCTCATGGCAGGTCATCCAATGTACTTACTACCACTAGTAAGCATCCACATGTCAAATCTAAATATCTCAATATTTACAGTTTTCTGAGATCTACTGCTTGATCCAATCAAGGAGTTTGACATGTGCTAGTCTATCCGGATTAACGATGTCTAGTTTCGTTAATCCTATGACTAGGGATAATTTAGATACTGACATAATTGCACATGATAGGAATCTCAGTAGTATGATCGCATCATAATTTCCTTCATGCTATGTCATGTATCAGGGACTTCATTAATTTGATTAAAGATCACTGTCAATTCATAATAAAATGAAAATCAAATAAATGAAATATGCCTTGCTTTATTTATTCATAAAGTCTGTACATGACTATGAACAAAATGCGCTAAAGGGGATTGCCTTTAGGGCATTACTCTAACATTAACTGCTAGTAAGAGATTTTACTTGTGTTTTATACCTATTTGAAGCTTAAGGAGATAGAGTAAAATCCTCTAATCTAGGCAAAGAGCTCGAGAAAGAAATTAGCCAACTGAAAGTGACTGACTGAAGATATATTGGGAATCTCTTTACTCAGAGAAATAAGAAGTTAGGAAGTGGCTTAATTAGGAAAATTTGGGCAAAATGTTAGTTAATCAGAGTTGAGTGAGGTAGTATCTCAATTCCTTTGCACACTTTGTATCTCCTTTATGATATGATCATTCATTTATGGAAATTCAGAGTTTCATCACTTCAGCCTCCACTAATGCCTCATTTATCATTTTCAAATTTGTAATCTCTATATTATAATTACAAGAAGATAGGGGATAATTCTTAACTTTAGCTGCCTTGTTTGATTATTTTATCATCTCAATTGTTTTCATTGGGGATAGTGCCATGTTTAAGTGTGGGGGTTGATTTTTTTGAGACTTGCCATTAATTTTTATATTTACTAACATTGTTTCTTTGTAAGTTTTTTATTTGATATATTTAACATGATGTTTTTGCATTTTATTTATTAAACCATACATACATATCATAATTCATGAGCCTAAGGACACAGGGGAGGAGACATAGTGTAAGGAAGACATAAAATCAAGTTTAAGCATGAAACAGAGATTAATGAGCATAACATGTATCAATTATAAAAAGAAGGGTAGGTGTTGATCTTAAAATTACATAAGTGTTTAGAAGAACAAACTCACACCTATAAAAGAAGTGTAACTGGCATCAATCTTATAAGCTAGGTAAAACTCTAAAGTTATAGAAAAAGATCGATTCCAATTTTGAATTGCATTCAATACTAGTCTCTTCTTGATTTTAAATGTGGATACTTACTCTTATTTTAAATTTATAGAACTTGAAATTTATCTTTTTTAGATTATAATAAGATATATGCAAGTATGAAGATCATAAGGCCCTTATGATCTATGTTTGAGTCAAATTGGCTAGCTTTCTATACATTATTCATTTAGTAAGCCCCTTTGAGCCTCATATGAGTTTTAAGCTTTTTTTAGTAACCTTTTCTCTAAAGAACCTTAGGCCTAAAATAAAAACAAATATTTAGTCCCTAATTATTAATGCTTAAGCTTATAATTTGATGTAGTTCTTGATAAGGGGTTACAAGGAAATAATTGAGGGGAGATGGTTAAGCATATGAAAATGGCAATGTAAAAACGGAATCTCATGTCAATTAGAGAAAAACAACGAGGAGAAAATACGGAGGAAATGAAGTGTTAAAAATTGGCTGGCATAGAATACTTATACAACTATTACAATAATTATTTTTGTAGTTACACAAAACATGCTCCATATGAAATTTTAATATGAATCAAAGTAGTAAATTTGCTCTATAATGAGCATACACACATTTATTATTATTTTTTGGTAAATTAGAAAGACTTTATACAGATAATAAAATATTATTACATATTTAGAGATTCTTACACATAAATCTCTTGACAACCAAAAGGAGATCCAATTGAACCTACAGCATGTCTTGTAACCTAATTTCTTTCAGCAATCACTATCAGCATTTTCTATACAGTCTTCCTACCAAGAAACCTTAGAAAGCTATGTAATAAATACAGTAGCACAAGTTTACCAACAATACTTTCCAGTTACAATTCAAGCAACATTAAAACAAACCTAATCTACTATCAACACACTTTAAGGATAGTATTGTTCTTCGAGTTCCCTTCTTCACTTTCAAATTTGCCTACCTCTCACATACCTTCATTAATAGGAATTTTATTTGTTCTTTTTCCCTCCATCCGTAGGTAGAGGTCTTTGATTTGTTATAGCGAGATGCTCTTGTCTAGTCCACTCCATGTTATCTTTACTTACTGTTTTCAAACAAGGAGTTTTCTAGGTGTTAAATATATTAGTGAATATAAACTTCATCAATTACCACCTCACGGTGTTTGAGTTGAGATGTTCCATAAATTGGAAGATTACTCTGGAGTACACACTCCCCACATCCTTGGCTTCACCTTTGAATGTTCTAGTATTCCTTTCAGACCAAATATTATAGAAAGCAGTATACAGAAGGATAGGGAAAATATTAATGTCAGAGGTTCTAGTATTTGAGGCAAGATTAAACTAAAAGGGGATGGATTGAAGGTTTGACTGATTTGGGACGTGTATATGGAAACGGTTGAGGCATTGGTCCCATACGGATTTAGAGAATTGACTCTAAAAAAACAAGTGTTCAATAGTTTCATTATCCAAGATACATAAGGAGCAGTGATTAGGAGTTTGGAGATAAAGAAGTTTGTCCCGTGTTTGTAACTTCTTAAAGAAAGCTAGCCATAGTATAAAAGAACACCTAAACCTATTGCTTTTAAACCAAACCAGCTTATGCCAATGAACTTTTTGTATAGGAGGTCTCAAGAAAATGTAGGCTGAACCATTATTATACTTTTTTTGTAGGGATAGCTAAGCATTTCAAACAATCTGGTTGAGAACTATTTGGTTAGTATAGAAGGGGCTTAAGATTACTAATGATCTCTATGGATGCCTCTTGACATCTCCACTCATTGTTGTTGATAACTTCGGAGACTCTTATTGTCATTGGAAGTTTTGACTCATTGATCTCTCTTGGAGAAGAGAAGTTCTTCAAAATTCCTCTAGAATGCCATGGATCTTGCCATAAAAAAGTGAAAATTCTATTCCCTATCCTAAATCTAAATTGGTTCCCCTTTTTATCTCTCACAAGTAAGATTTTTCGACAACTCCAAGAACTATTATTGGTAGGTTACACACTTTAGAAGTTTTCCCTTCTCAAAATGATAGTATGCACCCACTTAATCCACAGAGCCTCCTTATCAACAAACAAATATCAAATCCTTTTCCCTAATAGGACATAATTCCATGTTGACAAATGTTTAATCCCTAAACCTCCCTTCCTTTTTGGTCGACTAATGTCACTCCATTTAACCTTTGCATGAGATATAGAATTTACCTTCCCTGCCCACAAAAAATTCCTAAGTTTAGTCTCTATACCTTTAAGAATGGATGAAGGGAGAATGAAGTGGGTAAATCAGTACACTTGGAAAGAAGATAGGATAGAAATCACCAATTGGAGTCTACTAGCATAGGAAAGATTGTTATGAGTCCATTTGTTTATCCTTGTATTGATTTTGTCCAATCAGGGTAGGCAATCCCTCTTAGATAACCTACCTATTAAGAGAGGTACCTCCAAATACCATATGGGGAGAGTGCCTTTCTTGAGTTTAGAGATAAGTTCCATTTGATGATTTAGGTGTTTCATATCAGGGGATAAGAAAAACTAACTCTTGGAAGGATTCATGTCCATGCTAGAAAAACTAGAGACGGTACACATATAATCAAACAAAGTTTGAGTAGAAATAAAAATTTCATGGTAAAACACCAGGAGATCATCAGCAAACGAGAGATGCGTGAGTTTAAGGGCTTTGCAACTCCAAGGGTATTTGAAGGAAGGACAACCATCTCTACAAACATTTAAACTCCTAGAGAAAACTTCCATAGAAATAATGAAGAGGAATGGAAATAAGGGATCTCTTTGTCTTAGGCCTGACTTCCCTAAATTTTTTTTTGAGGAAGTTCCATTGATCAAAATAGAGTAAGAAGGAGAGGTTATACATTCTTTGACCCATTCTATTAACTTTAAAGGAAGGCCTATAGCTACTAAAGCATTAGGGAGGAAATCCCATTGAATTAAGTCATAGGCTTTTTGAAGATCCACTTTAAAAGCACACCTCTTCTAGTCATTAGAGAGGTGATAATTCTTGAAAATCTCTTAGGCCAATAGGATATTATCCCCTGTTCAACGGTTCTTAATGAAGGCACTTTGATTTAGGCTAACAATTTGAGGAAGAATCTCTCTAAGCCTATTTGCTATGATTTTGGAAATCACCTTATAAAGCATGTAATAACAAGAGATAGGTCTATAGTGTTGGACCCCGTTTCCGGAACCCAACCTTTCGAAATCAAAAGCGTGATAGCAGAATTTTTCGAAATACAACTGTGGGAGAAAACCAAAGAAATTAAAAAGTGGAAACCAAAGGAAGCGAAAGCTTAAGGAATCAAGAAATAAAAAAGGCTTAGCTATCAAAACTCTTAAGCTCGGAATCAAAGAAAACAAAACGCTTAAGGACAAAACTCTTAACTCCAACATCCGAAAACTCATACTTTAGAAAAACGATGGAAACTGTAAAGACATACTTGTTCTAAACCAATCCAAATCGGTATAATTTTTTTTCAATATCATTCAAAGAAATTTCAATTTCAAATGTGAGATTCATTAATCCCTCCACCTCAATTCATTTTCTTCTTCACATGCACTCATATCTCATCATTTAACAATCTTATTTTTCTTTCTTGCCATAAAATCTCACACATATGTCTATATACCATTAATTCATATACAAAGAACACTTCAATAATTCAGATCAATCATCTCAATCATCGGACCTCCTATTCGGAATCCAAACACAATCAATGACATTCATATCATTTCATCCATATACAATTTACATGCCATATCTATACACAATTCCATAACTCGTTACCATCATGAATAATTGTTACAAACTTTAATGACATTCTAATCCATAATACTACATCAATATCAAAATCTGAATATACAAAAATACACAACTCCCAAAATTCTCAACAACAATGTAACTTAAAAACAATACAATATGTACACATACAAACAAAAACCTTCACTTTCTTTCACCCGATGTTCTTCTCATCACCTGTGGATGAAAATGAAAGGAGGGGGTGAGCTTATAGCTCGTGGGTAACATGCTTATAACCCAGAATAAGCAAAAATATTGAAATATTTATTTCCTTTGCAAAAATCACATTGAAATCCGTGCAACTTAAGTTTCCCAAAATTCAAAACTTATTAAGCGATTTATAAACGTCATAAATCATAATTCAAAGCATCATCACATTAAACATAACAGATGCATCAAAATGATCACAAATTAAAAAAACATACCATATCAGAATTGGTTCGGGTTTGTCCAAAACGGAACGTACTACACATTTCCGTATAACGGTCATGTGTAGCTGTGAACTTATGGGAGTCCGTGAGGAGCTCCAATGCCACTAGTGAGCAGAAGGAAAAAGCCTATATACAAACAAGTGCACTTGACTATATTAAGGGACCACCACAAACCCATATAAGCATACAATTCACATTGTTCAAACATATTAGCCAAAAGGTCACTTTTTCGAAAGGCAATTTATAGTCATTGCATTCTTTCAAAAATCGTGTTCACATTCTTTTTCAAATTATCAATCAAAATTCACATAAAAAGTTCTCAAATCATTTAAGCAATGTAATGCAACAATCATAGTAATTTCTCAATCAATCATAAAACAATCAAAGCAACATTTTCAAAGCCATTGAAATCATTTCATTTTCTTGATTCAAAAGAAAGCATGTATGGCTCATTAATTAAATTATAAACATGAAATGTTGGGACCCGATCCGAAAATCGGATCCCAACTGAAAAAGCAGAACAGAAAACGGAATCGAATGGAAACGAAAATTTCGCATCGAAATTTCGAATCAGAAAACAAAGCATAAGAATCGGCGAAGCGCATACTAAAGCAAATGCAAATCGAATCGAATACCAAATCGGTAAATCAATAGAATCAAATCATAAGCGGGGATAAGCGAAATAATCAATTAAACTGAAACATATCCGACATCCGAGAACAATAATAAAAGAAAACGATCGAATGAGCATAATCGCGTTGGAAACCCTAAGACGTACCATTCCGAAATCCGGTATAAATTTTTTTTTTCTTATTCCTTGTCTTTTCTTTCTTAATCACTTTATTTCATTACATACAAAATCATCATATGCTTGAATACTCATACAAATCCCAAATCGCACTCAAATCATAATAAACTTCTTAACATTAATACCAATCTCATAAATCCATCTTTCATACATCTAAATTTTATTTTTCTTCTTTTCAATTTATTTTCTAACAAAATTGCAGATAACGATTGCATTTATCCTATCCCAAAATTCTGCAAAGCCAAAATACACTTCTAATATCACAAAATCCGAATCATCGAACTCTCCCGTCCGGAATCCAAACACCAGCAACAAAAGCAATCTTAGTTCTAAACACTTCAATCAAATTCCCATATCAATTAACAATATATTTTCCCAAAATCATACACAATTTCATATAAAATTTCCAAAATTATTTACAATTCAGATTTTAAATCCGTACATCAACCTCTTCATTCTTTTGCATTAACCCAATATACACAATTACATACAAACTTCATAAATCATATACTTACATGGCAATTTAAGTCATATCCAATTTTAATACCAAAATCTCAATTTACACAAAATCCAAATACTACAAAATCGAATCGAATGTCTTGACACTCTTTCATTCGATCTCTGCACTGAAACACGGAGATGGGGATGAAAGGGGTGAGCTCTAAGCTTATGGGTAACATATTTATAAACTGAATAATAAGCGAAATCAATTTTCATAAACTTTTGCGAGCTTAGTTTTCAAACTTTTCAACTTTCAAATATTTTCTCAAACCCTTTTCAATTTTACAAACTTTTCATATCAAATTTCTATAATTTCATGGTTGAAAACCCTTTTCTCATTTTCAAAATTTCTCATAAACATGAATGCAATCACATCGGAGAAATTTCACATACATAAACAAAATCAAAATCACATAACATAACAAAATGGTTTGGTTTCGATCTAGCAGGACGTCTTGCACATTCTCAAGATTATATGCATATACCGTGAATGAGGGAAGTCCAAATCGAAACTCCTAAGTCACTTCAGGCGTAGGAAAAGGCTATCGAGAGAGGCGGTAATCGACTTTCTGAGTAGACTGACCAAACCCATACAATTCACATATTCATGCTTAAAACAAGTAGATTGCGCGAAGGCACTTTTCAAAATTTCACTTTTTCATGTCGTGTCTTACTAGACACAGTTACATTCACTAAGCACATAATTTCATATGTCATGCTGCAAAAATACAAATTCACCAATCAATTTCTTACAAATTCACAATCATTTTATATAACAATCATATTCAATAACTCAATTAATCGTATATCATTCAAATGCATAAAAAAGAGTGCAAGTATTTTTTTCAACCCACAATCAATATATATTAATGCATAAACAGCATGGTTCACATTTTTCAAAAATGCGAAAACACAATTTTCATAAATCTCGTATTCTCAAATTTTTCTACAATTTTCCCAAATCATTTTCAAACATTTTAACGTAAATCTTTGAATAATTATTTTCAAATCCTTTGAAAACATAATTTCAAAAATATTATTCTTTTCTTGATTTTTGAAAATCACATAATTTACTAATGATTCAAAATATAAATACATCACCCACCTCGAATTGACGCTAATACTTTGCCCAAAGCATCGAATCTCCAAATTCCTTCTTCTTTCCTCAACTTTAAAATTCCCTCTTTCTCCTTCTATTTTCGGATTTCTTGGTTCCCAAAGCTAGCTTTCTTCATTTTCCATCTTTTTCTTCATGTATCTACTCCAAACTCATGCTAAAAGCCCTCAAAATTTCGAAAATTTGCTTTCTCTTTCATCTTCCTCCACAACCGAAGCTTCCACTCTCTTCTTCTTCTTCTTATATTCTTCTTTTCTTCTCAAACCATCGTGCTTCCCTTGAATAAAACGACAACTCCTTGTTGTTTTAAAGCCATTTCATTTAAAATGGAGGGTAAATGACCCTTTTGCCCTCACTTATTTGCCTACTTCCAAGTTTGCCCCTGCACTTTCTTTAAAAATCTGATGCTTTGCGTCCTGGTTTTGAGCATCTAAACGAAATAATTTGGACAAACTTTTTTCTTAAGAATTGTTTCTCTAGATCATACAAATCCAACGCCACTGACCGCGCTCAATTCAGATCAGAAATGAAGAAGTTATAGCCAAAATACTATCGGACCTTCACAAAATCCGAGACTGAACATTAACATTACTTCAGTCCAGAAATTAACAATCTTAGGGATGAATTTAAATTTCGATCCCTTCACAAGAGTTGTAGCCCTATATCTTAACTTTATTTTTCCTTAAGAATCAACTTAATCGAAGTTATACAACTCCCGAAAATCGCAAAATACTGAACCATGTTCAGAAAATTATCCAACTTATAACATATAACCAAATCTCTCACTTTGGTTCAATCAATCTCTTTCCATTTAATCTCCTAAAAATCACAATTCTTCAAGAAAATGAAATTAATCGTCTTAGGATTCCAACGCTTTAAGAATCAAATCAATCGGATGTCAGACGAAGGAATTATAAGCAAAAGATTACAAAAGAGATCGGATTAAAAACAAAGTATCGGAACTTCAAAACCGAACTTTTTTAAAATCATATCTCTCGATCCCGAACTTGGAATTTGACAAATTTGGTGTCAATAAAAAGATCAAAGGAAGCTCTACAACTTCCCTGAAGTACTCAAAATCAAATTAGGTCTCGAAAGGGGTCAAAACCTCAATCAAAGATTCTGTCCCAAAACAGCTTTTCCTAAACGACTTCCAATTTTTAATCGCTCCTAACTCCTATCCCCGATATCGAAAAATTGCAAACTTTATATCAATGAAAAGATAAAAACATCATCTAAAACTTTCATGAAGACCACTTACTCTAATTCAAACTAAATCCATACGACGAGTAGCCTCGAAGCATAGAACACACAAATCTATACTTAATAGCATTTTCAAAATAAAGCATATCTTCAGAAAATCATATCTTTCAATCCCGACATTGAAAAATAGAAAACTTTATGTCCACAAAAAGCTCTCGACAGAGGCTACAATGTTCATGTTGATCACTTTCTTGAATTTTGCTTAAATCAAAAAGTCAACTTTTTCCTCAAAAAGTCAAACTTTAAGCGAACTTTGACTGATCACAACTCTCACTCCCGATATCGAAAAATATCAAACTTTATGGCTACAGAAAGCTCTTGACATAAACTACAAATTTTCAGAAGATAATTTTCTCAAATTCTCCCAAAATCAAAAAGTCAACTCCCAAGTCAAACAATTTTTCATTATTCATCCCTAAAGTCACTTTCTAAATTCTTCAAATTTTTACACTTTTTCTTTTTAATTCTTGCTATTTAACTTCATTTCAATCAACTCATCCACCTGAACTTTTATAAACCATACCAATCTCCACAATTATCAAATACATCAACATCCAATAATGCTTTTCTCATAAGTTTCCTTAAAGCATACATACAACATATATATATATATATAACACTTATTTTATATCATTTCTTATTTCTAAATTTTACTTAAAAATCGGGGTCCAACATTTCTCCCCCTCTTAAAAGAATTTCGTCTTCGAAATTCAAACGTAGTCATTAAGTAACACATCCTTCTCATAATAGTCAAATCACTTTCTTATCAATTTCTTATTCTTAACTTAATCACTATTTTTCACTTCTCATTTATATCAAAACACTATTGTCTCAAATAGAATATTTCTTAACACATTTTCACAAGTCAATAGTCATCAAAATTCATCATAAAATTTTAATCACAATGTCTTAATCTCAAACCTAAAATCAATCATAATCCTTAACCTTAATCAATTAATCACTCTTCTTATCTAATTTTTCTTCATCATACATATTTTTCACTTCTTCACAAGGAACTCTTAAGATCATATTAACGCACAATCACCACAAATCAGTAGTTCTCAATCCATTTACACGGATCAAAGGTTCAGGTCTTACTGAACCCTAGAATGGATCAATCATCAGTCAAATCAATACCATCATCAAACTTGTCTTTCAACTTTTCATTCGTTCATCTCCTAAATATATAATCATACACAATTCATCCCAATCATTAAAAATTTCAATCTCATTTTCCTTAATACATTTCCAAAGTCATGATAGGTCACTCACATCAAATCACACTATCATTAATGCAATTCGATCTTAATCTCTTATCAATCTCCTGCGCCCAGTTACGATCCTAATACTGGACTCAGATACCATAAATGTTGGGACCCGATCCGGAAATCGGATCCCAACCGAAAAAGCAGAACGGAAAACGGAATCGAATGGAAACGGAAATTTCGCATCGAAATTTCGAATAAAAAAACAAAGCATAAGAATCGAAAGCGAAGCGCATACTCGAAGCAAATGCAAATCAGAATCGAATACCAAATCGACAGAAATCAATAGAATCGAATCATAAGGTGGGGATAAACGAAATAATCAATTAAACTGAAACATATCCGACATCCAAGAACAATAATAAAAGAAAACGATCGAATGAACATAATCGCGTTGGAAACCCTAAGACGTACCATTCCGAAATCCGGTATAAATTTTTTTTCTTTCTTATTCCTTGTCTTTTCTTTCTTAATCACTTTATTTCATTACATACAAAATCATCATATGCTTGAATACTCATACAAATCCCAAATCGCACTCAAATCATAATAAACTTCTTAACATTAATACCAATCTCATAAATCCATCTTTCATACATCTAAATTTTATTTTCTTCTTTTCAATTTATTTTCTAACAAAATTTAAGAAGATAACAATTTGCATTTATCCTATCTCAAAAATTCCTGCAAAGCCAAAATACACTTCTAATATCACAAAATCTAGAATCATCGGACTCTCCCGTCTGGAATCCAAACACCAGCAACAAACGCAATCTTAGTTCTAAACACTTCAATCAAATTCCCATATCAATTAACAATATATTTTCCCAAAATCATACACAATTTCATATACAATTTTCAAAATTATTTACAATTACAGATTTTAAATCTGTACATCAACCTCTTCATTCTTTTGCATCAACCCAATATACACAATTACATACAAACTTCATAAATCATATACTTACATGGCAATTTAAGCCATATCATATTTTAATACCAAAATCTCAATTTACACAAAAATCCAAATACTACAAAATCGAATAGAATGTCTTGACACTCTTTCATCCGATCTCTTGCACGAAACCTGGAGATGGGGATGAAAGGGGGGTAAGCTCGGAAGCTCGTGGGTAACATTTTTATAAACTAAATAATAAGCAGAAATCAATTTTCATAAACTTTTTGCCAAAAGGCTTATTTTTCAAACTTTTCAACTTTCAAATATTTTTCTCAAACCCTTTTCAATTTTCCAAACTTTTCATATCAAATTTCTATAATTTCATGGTTGAAAACCCTTTTTCTCATTTTTCAAAATTTCTCATAAACATGAATGCAATCACATCGGAGAAATTTCACGCATATAAACAAAATCAAAAATCACATAACATAACAAAATGGTTTGGTTTCGGTCCTAACAGGACGTACTGCACATTTCCGCATAGCGGTCATGTGCAGCCGTGAACAGAGGGGAGTCCGAAATCGGAACTCCTAAGCCACTTATGGGCAGTGGGAGAAGGCTATCGAGAAGGAAGGGTAATCGACTCTACGGAGGGGACTTAACCAAACCCATACAATTCACATATTCATGCTTAAAACAAGCAGATTGCCCGAAGGCACTTTTCAAATTTTCACTTTTTCATGTCGTGTCTTACTAGACACAGTTACATTCACTAAGCACATAATTTCATATGTCATGCTGCAAAAATACAAATTCACTAATCAATTTCTTACAAATTCACAATCATTTTATATAACAATCATATTCAATAACTCAATTAATCGTATATCATCCAAATGCATAAAAAAGAGTGCAAGTATTTTTTTCAACCCACAATCAATATATATTAATGCATAAACAGCATGGTTCACATTTTTCAAAAATGCGAAAACACAATTTTCATAAATCTCGTATTCTCAAAATTTTCTACAATTTTCCCAAATCATTTTCAAACATTTTAACGTAAATCTTTGAATAATTATTTTCAAATCCTTTGAAAACATAATTTCAAAAATATTATTCTTTTCTTGATTTTTGAAAATCACATAATTTACTAATGATTCAAAATATAAATACATCACCCACCTCAAATTGACGCTAATACTTTGCCCAAAGCATCGAATCTCCAAATTCCTTCTTCTTTCCTCAACTTTAAAATTCCCTCTTTCTCCTTCTATTTTCGGATTTCTTGGTTCCCAAAGCTAGCTTTCTTCATTTTCCATCTTTTTCCTTCATGTATCTACTCCAAACTCATGCTAAAAGCCCTCAAAATTTCGAAAATTTGCTTTCTCTTTCATCTTCCTCCACAACCGAAGTTTGTACTCTCTTCTTCTTCTTATTTTCTTCTTTTCTTCTCAAACCATCGTGCTTCCCTTGAATAAAACGACAACTCCTTGTTTTTTTAAAGCCATGTCATTTAAAATGGAGGGTAAATGACCCTTTTGCTCTCACTTATTTGCCTACTTCCAAGTTTGCCCCTGCACTTTCTTTAAAAATCTGATGCTTTGCGTCCTGGTTTTGATCATCTAAACGAAATAATTTGGACAAACTTTCTTCTTAAGAATTGTTTCTCTAGATCATACAAATCCAACGCCACCAACCGCGCTCAATTCGGATCAGAAACGAAGAAGTTATAGCCGAAATACTATCGGACCTTCACAAAATCCGAGACTGAACATTAACATAAATTCAGTCCAGAAATTAACAATCTTAGGGATGAATTTAAATTTCGATCCCTTCACAATAGTTGTAGCCCTATATCTTAACTTTATTTCCCCTCAAGAATCAACTCAATCGGAGTTATACAGCTCCTGAAAATTGCAAAATACTGAACCATGTTCAGAAAATTATCCAACTTATAACCTATAAGCAAATCTCTCACTTTGATTCAATCAATCTCTTTCCATTTAATCTCCTAAAAATAATAATTCTTCAATAAAATGAAATTAATCGTCTTAGGATTCCAACGCTTTAAGAATCAAATCAATCGGATGTCGGACGAAGGAATTATAAGCAAAAGATTACAAAAGGGATCGGATTAAAAACAAAGTATTGGAACTTCAAAACTGAACTTTTTCAAAATCATATCTCTCGATCTCGAACTCTGAATTTGACAAATTTGGTGTCAATAAAAAGATCAAAGGAAGCTCTACAACTTCCCTGAAGTACTCAAAATCAAATTAGGTCTCGAAAGGGGTCAAAACCTCAATCAAAGATTCTGTCCCAAAACAGCTTTTCCTAAACGACTTCCAATTTTTAATCGCTCATAACTCCTATCCCCGATATCGAAAAATTGCAAACTTTATATCAATGGAAAGATAAAAACATCATCTAAAACTTTCATGAAGGCCACTTACTCTAATTCAAACTAAATCCATACGACGAGTGGCCTCGAAGCATAGAACACACAAATCTATACTTAATAGCATTTTCAAAATAAAGCATATCTTCAGAAAATCATATCTTTCAATCCCGACATTGAAAAATAGCAAACTTTATGTCCACAAAAATCTCTCGACAGAGGCTACAATGTTCATGTTGATCACTTTCTCGAATTGTGCTTAAATCAAAAAGTCAACTTTTTTTTTCAAAAAATCAAACTTCAAGCGAACTTTGACTGATCATAACTCTCACTCCCGATGTTACCCCCAGAATTTTTTTCTTTTTTATGATGAATCAAGCATGGTAAGATTAATGGGTTAAATTAATATAGTATTTAATAAAGTTAGCATGAATTAGCATATGACATTAAATGAGTTAGGTACTAAGAATTTATGTTAGTAAATGTATTAGTTGACTTAAATGAGTTAGATGTAGTTTAATGTGCTAGTTGGGCCTTGGGCCCAAATGAAATGAAAAAAAAATGAAATGGGCCAAAATGAAATAAGAAAGAAGAGAGGATATATATGAAATGGGCTTAAATGACGAGGTGGGCTTGAGTAGTGTGAGTTGTGTTAGTGGGAGAATAAGAAGAAGAAGAGAAGAGTAGATGGGCTTAAAGGCAAATGGGCTTAAGTTAAATGAAAAGGGAGTATAAAAGAAAGGAAAATTAAGTGAGTTATAGAGGAGAAGAAGTGAAGCACCGAAATTGTGAGAGAGAGGGGGAGAGTGTCGTGAATGGGAAGAAGAAGAGAGAAAGAAGAAGCTTGTTAGGGTGGTGATTTCCAAGAGATCAAGAGGGAGTTGGAAGAAAGTCCAAGAGTTAAAAGTGAAGAGGAAGGGTAGAGCTTCATCTTGAACCAAGAAACTCTTGGTGTTGTTGAAGATTTAAGGTAAGCCTTTTGTTTAAGTGTGAGATTTTAGTTAGGTTTTTGGTTAGAAAGACTAAAATGGAATGGGTATAGTGATTTCCAAGTTGATTTCATGAAAGGTGTAACATGGTTTCTTAATTGAAGTGAGATTTATATGGGTTTTTGGTTTTTAATGAAGAGAGAGAAGGAAGAGAAGAGGAACAAGAGTTGTAGCAAGGAAACCAAGGATTTAGCAAGTCTTAAAGGTGGGTTCCATATTTATCTTTATATTTATGAGCAATTAATGCAAGTTGATAAATGACACTAATGAATGGTTGTTGCTTGTAAGTGAGTATAAATGATTGCTATAAATGCTTGTGTTAGTTGTGGTTAGATGACATTAATCATGAGTTATGTGTAAATGAAAATAATACATGTTGATGATTTGATGATGGTTGAGTTAGTATTGAATGAAATAGCTTAAATGAGTATGAATGCACAATATGATTTATGCATGAAATGTACAATATGAAATATGCATGAAAGATAAGATTTTCAAGAAAACAGTGAATTAGACAAGAACAGTCCAATTTTATCGTTATTGATGATTGTTATGTTATGTGGGTAAGGTATAGTCCCAAGAACCGTCACGTGCATGTCGACCATGAAAAGGCTTCGCCCGCCTGCCCGATTGTGGCATAGGATGATCCATTATTTGGACTCCTCAAGATTTGCCCATATAAGCTCATGAAATGAGACTATATGGTTGCCATGAATACGGACTTACCGAGCCATTTGATGTGTTTCATATGTGATTACATGAAATTGCAAGAATTATGAATGTTCGAATTGTGAGAAATTATGTTTATGTATTGATGAAAATTGCATGATGCATGTATTATGATTTCATTGAAAGATTGCTTAATGTGTGAATAACTAAATAGACATGCTTGTTATATAAATATAAATGTGTTACCATGAACTAAAGCTCACCCCTCAATTCTCCGAAATGAGCGGGATCCCAGGAGCAAGCTTAAAGGCATTTACTCCAAGAGTTTTCTTTTGGTTTTGTGATTGAAATGATTTTTGTAAAACAATGCTTTAGTTGCATTTTGAGAATGATATTGTACTTTGAAGTTTCATGTAATTGGACTTAAAATGCCCACTAAAGCATTGTATGAAATATGACATGATTTGATGGAGATGGAATGAATGAGTTATGATTCAAAAGTGAATTTTAAACCCTAATGTATAATGCTTGATTGTATGACCTTTGATCTTTTGAGATGATGCATGAGATGGCATGAATATCATATAGGTAGGTAAATGTTATGAGGTTGGGATTGATGGTCATGCATGTGTAATGAAGGTGAGAATGAGGCTTGTGTGAGGTTGATTGTGCAAAGTCTTGTAGATGTGTTAAATTGGTTAGACAATAGAAGTTGGAAGTTGAGAGTTATGATGGTTGAAAGTTAGCAGGATGCATAAGTCTTGTTTATGGGGATAGCTTTGATGGTTGCGTAGGAATCTAGGGTTTGATGGACAAATCAAACAAGAATTGATAGAATGATAAAATAAGTTGGATGTTTAGAGTTGTTATGAAGTATTTAGTAGTAGAGTAAGTGAATCTTGCAAGATTACAAGTGTATTTGGTGTTAGGAATAAGTTAGAAAGCATGGGTGAGGGTTTAAGAGGCGTTGGGAAAAAAATCTCATCATTCTGGTCATTTCTTCCTCGCAGGCGCGAGCTCTACCTCACGGGCGCGACCATAGAAAATCAGAGGAGCCTCAACTTTCTGTTCGTCTCTTCCTCGCGGGCGCGACCCAGTTAGAGTGCGAATTTCATTTTTAGGCCTCTAATATGAGTTGTAGATCAGGATGTGTACATATTGATTGGTATAAAGATGACATCAATCCGACATCTGTAGCAAGAGTTATGGCGTTTTTACCAAAGTATATCAAATATACATTGGGATATGAATATGAAGGATTGTTTTGATCATAACTTCCTCATCAGACCTCCAAATGAAGTGATTTTTGAGCCATGGATTCATGAGACATGTAGGTACCTACCCATAAGAATTTGTGTCATTTGGAGTTAAAATGAAAGAGTTCGCATGAAATCAAGTAAAGGGTCAGTCGAGAGAGCGTGATCGAGATATGATCACATGTTGGTATTCTGTCGATATCTTGAGTTATAGAACTCCGATTGAAGCGATCCTTGTCTTAAATTAAACAAGAGTCATAAGGCTATGATTTACAAGAGAAATCAATTTGAAATTAGGGTTAAATGAAATAAACCCTACAAGGCAAGATGATCAAGTTTCATATTTTACGGTTCAAGAGTTGGACTCCAGTAACGGGATCCAACATCTATGGTATCAGAGCGAAACTGGGTTTAGGGTTTCCTAGGAACCTTAGTGGGATTGTCTAAGGGTCAAGTCATCATGCATTTTCGTACATGAATCATATGAATTATGTGCATTGTTTTAAATGCATAACATGCAACATTGCTTTTAAATGAGTGAATTGACTTGTTTTAAATTGATTTACATGAATTGAACTTGTTTTATGTGAACTAAAGATTTTCACTGATTTTTAAATTGAAGGAGTAATGCCGCCTCGAAAGAGAACCCGAGGAGCTCAATCTCGGCCCAGCTCTCAGCGTGGAAGTACGGATGAGTCGTACGTTCCGCAGGATGCGAGGACCTTCCTCATCCGACTCGATGCACCAGTGTGCAACTGAGGCGCCCCGCCGCCTCCTCCTCAAGTGAACCCTATGGATCCCCAGTTCTTCCAAGCATTTGCTCAGGCTTTCACCTATACCATGGGCCAAGAAAGACAGGCTCAAGTGCCAGCTCCAGTAGAGAGGAGCGGCCAGTATGATAAGCTCCGGAAGTATGGAGCAGTTGAATTCAGCGGGACTACTAATCCCGAGGAAGTCGAAGCATGGTTGAAGAGGACCGAGAGGGTCCTGAATCAGATGAAGTATTCTGATGATGAGAAGCTCGATTATCAGATCGACTTATTGCAAGGGATGCCTTGCCTTTGGTGGGAGTCAGTGCCCATGATCGAGAAATACCTCCGATCGACATGGAGGGAGTTCTCAGAGGCCTTTCGGAGGAAATATTTCTCAATGGTCTACATGCAGGAGAAGGCCAGGGAATTCTTGAATCTCACTCAGAGGGAGCTGAGTGTGGCAGATTATGAGCTGAAGTTCACTCAGTTGTTGTGATATGCAGCCAATATCGTGGCGATCAAGGCATAAATCTTAGGAAGTTTGAGGGTGGATTACACCTAGGGATCGAGGGAAAGGTGGTAATTCACAACTTCCGTGATTACCAAAGAACTGGTTGATGCTCTTCAAGCAGAAGTTAGAGAACATCGAAATGAAGTGACTAAGAAGAGAAAGAACGAGAGAGCGGTTCTCCAAGAGGGCATGAGTGCTCCAAAGACTGCAAGGAGCACGAACTCAAGATACAGAGTGAGGTGGGCGGCAGTGGCCCCACTCAGAGCAAACAGCCTAGGGCTATATCAGGGTAAGCTTCAAGTGTAGCAAGCCCGGGATGGACAGGTAGAGGAAATCCCCAGTGTGATCACTGTGGGAGATTTCACAAAGGGAAATGTCTGCTGAAGATAGGAGCATGTTTTGGCTGTGGCCAAAGGGGGCACAGAATCAAGGATTGTCCCCAGGCAGTCAGGCAGGAAGGGTCTCAGTCTCAGGCCCCAAGAAGAGCAGAAACAGTGGCATCTCGGCCAGTACATGATGTGGGCAGTTCAGGAACTGCAAGGAAGGCATATCCGGCAGGGAGACCTAGAGGACAGGGTCAGGCACCAGCTCGGGTCTTTGCCATGACCAGGGAAGAAGCTGCAGCCACTCCGGAAGTAGTGACGGGTATGGCTATGCTATTTGATTTACCAGTTTATGTGTTGATTGGTACTGGCTCCACCCATTCATTTGTAATTGCAAGTATGAATATGCATGCTGCATGTCCTGAGATTATGGATAACTTTCTGGTAGTTAGTACTCCTTTAGGGAGTAAGGTGGTGATCGATTTGATCTACAAGAAGCGTGAGCTCAACATAGGCATGCTAGGCGGTAGTAGACTTACTAGCTCTAGACCTTCAAGGGTTGGATGTCATTTTGGGGATGGATGTTATGGAGAAATACAAGACGAAGCTAGATTGTATTTTGAAGGAAGTAGAATTTGATCTGGGAGATGATCAGAAGATAGTTTTCAAGGGGACAGAAAGCGCCAAAGTCCGAGGATCATTTGGCTATGTTAGGTGACAATATGATGAGCCAAGGTGTGAGGCCTTCTTGGCGCATGTAGCGAGATCCGTATGAATGCTGGTGATTAGAAGATTTTCGTGTTGTGAGGAGTTTCGATGTATTTCGGAAGAATTACGGGGTTGCCGCCGGTGAGGGAAATTGAGTTCGAAATTGACTTGATTCTTGGAACCGCGCCAATCTCCATACCACCCTACAGAATGGCTCCAGTTGAGTTGAGAGAACTCAAGAAGCAATTGCAGAAATTGTTGGAGAAGCAGTTCATCAGGCCGAGTTCTTCACCTTGGGGAGCTCCGATCCTCTTTGTTAGGAAGACGGATGGAACGTGGAGGATGTGTATAGATTACAGGAAGCTTAATAAGATGACGATTCAGGACAAGTATCCGTTGCCACGGATAGATGATTTATTTGATCAGCTGCAGGGAGCAAGGGTCTTTTCGAAGATTGACCTAAGATCAGGTTATCATCAACTCCGAATTAGGAGTCCGATGTAAACAAGACAACTTCGGGACCGTTCACGGGCACTATGAATTGTGGTCATGCCCTTCGGATTGACCAATGCTCCACCGCCTTCGTGGATCGATGAATAGGGTGTTTAATGAATTCTTAGATCGGTTTATCATTGTGTTCATTGATGACATTCGGTCTATTCTAAGGATGAAGGAGAGCATGAACAACATCTCGGGATAGTGTTGCAGAGATTGAGAGAGCAGAGCTATATGCCAAATTCAAGAAGTGTGAATTTTGGCTACATGAAGTAGTTTTCCTGGACATGTGATTTCCGGCAAAGGGATCCATGTTGATCCAAGAAAGTAGAAGCGATGAGTGAATTGGCAAGAGCCTAAGATAGTGAAAGAGGTAAGAAGCTTCCTAGGTTTGGCGAGGTTATTATAGGAGATTCGTGGAAGGATTCTCGATGATAGCGCCCTATGACTAAGTCATTAAGAAAGAATCGGCGATTCATATGGAGTGAGGAATGTCGGAAGAGCTTTGAGGAGCTCAAGAACAGATTGACAAGTGCTCCAAAGATTGGTTTTGCCCAATGGAGACCAGGGTATACTGATGTCTGATGATGCTTCGAGGAAGGGTTTAGGATGTGTGCTGATGCAGGATGACAGGGTAATAGCCTATGCTTCAAGGTAGTTGAAGCAGTATGAGTTAAATTATCCGACGCATGACTTGGAGTTAGCAGCGGTAATTTTTGCCTAAAGATTTGGAGACACTACCTATATGAGGTTCAGACTAGGATCTTCACGGACCACAAAAGTCTTAAGTACATTATGAGTCAGAAAGAGTTGAATTTAAGGCAGAGATGATGGTTGGAGTTGCTCAAGGTCTATGACCTAATGATAGAGTATCATCCAGGCAAGGCGAATGTAGTGGCAGATGTTTTGAGCAGGAAGTCATCCATATCTTACGTGCAATCAGTTTACTTGCCTCTGTTGGAACAGATGGCCAAGTTGAAGATCGATTTAAGCGGGATGAATCGATGGTATTTTGTTCAATTTGTGGTGAGACCTATCCTTAGGGAGAAGGTCAAGGAGTTGCAGGAGCAGGATATAGAATTAAGTAAGCTGAGAGATGAAATTCAACATGGTAAGCAGTCAGAAGTGCAAGTAAGGGATAATGGGCGAATGGTAGTCGGAAACAAGTTATGTATTCCAAATGATAAGGCAGTTAAGGATGAGATCATGGATGAGGCACACAATGCGCCTTATTCCATGCACCCAGGCAGCACCAGAATGTACAGAAATTTGAAGGAACATTTCTAGTGGAAAGGCATGAAGAGGGATGTAGCTGAATATGTGAGCAGATGTCTAGTGTGTCAGTAAGTCAAGGCTGAACATAGGCACCTTCAGGCATGCTAAGGCCATTGTCCATTCCTGAATGGAAGTGGCAAAGGATCACGATGGATTTTCTGATGGGCTTGCCTAGGACCAGCAAGAAGCATGATGCCATTTGGGTTATTGTTGATCGGTTGACCAAATCAGCCCATTTTTTGGCAATCAAGCAAAGAGATTCATTGCAAGTCTTAGCCAGGAAGTATATTGATGAAGTGGTAAGGTTGCATGGAGTTCCGGATTCCATAGTATCTGACAGGGATCCTCGATTCACATCGAGATTTTGGGAAGTTTGCAGAAGCATTAGGAACTAAGTTGAATTTGATCTGACGTTTCATCCTCGGACGGATGGTCACCGAGAGGACAATCTAGACTCTAGAGGGATGCTTAGAGCATGTGTCATGGACTTCAGAGGAGCATGGGATGATCATTTGCCGTTGGTCGAATTTGCTTATAACAATTGCACCATTCGAGCATCAGATGGCTCCTTATGAAGCCCTTTATGGCGAAGATGCAGGACTCCGATATGTTGGGATGAAGAAGGTGAGAGGAAATTAGTGGGACCAGAGTTGGTCGGATGACGATTGAGAAAGTGGATGTAATCAAACAGCGGCTTAAGGCAGCCCAGGATAGAATGAAGAGTTATGCCGATACTAACAGAAAAGAAATGGAATATACAGTGGGTGACAAGGTGTTCCTCAAGACGTCTCCATGGAATGGATTTATGAGATTCGGCAAGAAGGGGAAGTTAAGCCCTCGGTATATGGGTCCGTATGAAGTTTTAGAGAGGATTGGGCCGTTGGCCAACAGGTTGGCATTGCCTCCAGAATTGTCGCAGCTTCATGATGTATTCCATGTTTCCATGCTGAGAAGGTACAGATCAGATCCTTCTCACATCATTCGGACCTCGAAGTTGGTGAGGATGATCGAGTTATGAAGAAATGCTGTGGCAATTCGACAAGAAGAATAAGGTCCTCAGGAACAAGATAATCAAGCTAGTCAAGGTCCTGTGGAGAAATCATGCAGTTGAAGAGGCGACGTGGGAGCTTCAGGATGCAATGCAGGAGCAGTACCCACACCTCTTCAGTGAACCAGGTAAGAATTTCGAGGATGAAATTTCTTAAGGGGGGAGAAATGTTACCCCCAGAATTTTTTTCTTTTTTATGATGAATCAAGCATGGTTAGATTAATGGGTTAAATTAATATAGTATTTAATAAAGTTAGCATGAATTAGCATATGACATTAAATGAGTTAGGTGTTAAGAATTTATGTTATTAAATGTATTAGTTGACTTAAATGAGTTAGATGTAGTTTAATGTGCTAGTTGGGCCTTGGGCCCAAATGAAATGAAAAAAAAATGAAATGGGCCAAAATGAAATAAGAAAGAAGAGAGGATATATATGAAATGGGCTTAAATGAAGAAGTGGGCTTGAGTAGTGTGAGCTGTGTTAGTGGGAGAATAAGAAGAAGAAGAGAAGAGTAGATGGGCTTAAAGGCAAATGGGCTTAAGTTAAATGAAAAGGGAGTATAAAAGAAAGGAAAATTAAGTGAGTTAGAGAGGAGAAGAAGTGAAGCATCAAAATTGTGAGAGAGAGGGGGAGAGTGTCGTGAATGGGAAGAAGAAGAGAGAAAGAAGAAGCTTGTTAGGGTGGTGATTTCCAAGAGATCAAGAGAGAGTTGGAAGAAAGTCCAAGAGTTAAAAGTGAAGAGGAAGGCTAGAGCTTCATCTTGAACCAAGAAACTCTTGGTGTTGTTGAAGATTTAAGGTAAGCCTTTTGTTTAAGTGTGAGATTTTAGTTGGATTTTTGGTTAGAAAGACTAAGAATGGAATGGGTATAGTGATTTCCAAGTTGATTTCATGAAAGGTGTAACATGGTTTCTCAATTGAAGTGAGATTTACATGGGTTTTTGGTTTTTAATGAAGAGAGAGAAGGAAGAGAAGAGGAACAAGAGTTGTAGCAAGGAAACTAAGGATTTAGCAAGTCTTAAAGGTGGGTTCCATATTTATCTTTATATTTATGAGCAATTAATGCAAGTTGATAAATGACACTAATGAATGTTTGTTACTTGTAAGTGAGTATAAATGATTGCTATAAATGCTTGTGTTAGTTGTGGTTAGATGACATTAATCATGAGTTATGTGTAAATGAAAATAATACATGTTGATGATTTGATGATGGTTGAGTTAGTATTGAATGAAATAGCTTAAATGAGTATGAATGCACAATATGATTTATGCATGAAATGTACAATATGAAATATGCATGAAAGATAAGATTTTCAAGAAAACAGTGAATTAGACAAGAACAGTCCAATTTTATTGTTATGCATGATTGTTATGTTATGTGGGTAAGGTATAGTCCCAAGAACCGTCACGTGCACGTCGACCATGAAAAGTCTTCGCCCGCCTGCCCGATTGTGGCATAGGATGATCCATTATTTGGACTCCTCAAGATTTGCCCATATAAGCTCATGAAATGAGACTATATGGTTTCCATGAATATGGACTTACCGAGCCATTTGATGTGTTTCATATGTGATTACATGAAATTGCAAGAATTATGAATGTTCGAATTGTGAGAAATTATGTTTATGTATTGATGAAAATTGCATGATGCATGTATTATGATTTCATTGAAAGATTGCTTAATGTGTGAATAACTAAATAGACATGCTTGTTATATAAATATAAATGTGTTACTCATGGAGTTTAAAGCTCACCCCTCAATTCTCTAGAAATGAGCGGGATCCCGAGGAGCAAGCTTAAAGGCATTTACTCCAAGAGTTTTCTTTTGGTTTTGTGATTGAAATGATTTTTGTAAAACAATGCTTTAGTTGCATTTTGAGAATGATATTGTACTTTGAAGTTTCATGTAATTGGACTTAAAATGCCCACTAAAGCATTGTATGAAATATGACATGATTTGATGGAGATGGAATGAATGAGTTATGATTCAAAAGTGAATTTTAAACCCTAATGCATAATGCTTGTGTAGGAAAATCCCGGGGTAGGCATCACATGCCCACAGTGCAGAATTTAAAATTTTGAGTCCCGGGACATTCCCGAAAGCCAAGATCCATGTGTAAGTACAAACAATCAAACCATAACGACCAAAGGAGACCGTCTCTAACGGTATCCACGCAGAGGTCGGAAAACCTAACCGGGACAAACTCTTTTGACCCGAGAATAGCTAGACTAAAGAAAAGAGTGCTAGCTCTTACCTTAGCCTATGGAGAGCAAGTGAGATGATCTTGGTGGAGCCTTGGAGAAGTAGAAGCAATCTTGAGAGGATGAGAGGAAGAAGATGAAAACAAGATTTTCAAAGCTTAACCATTAAGCTCTTCGACTCTTCTCTCTTCATCACCGTGCAAGCCCTCTTTTCATAGCTTCTTATATGTGTTTTAACTAATTAAAATACATAGAAAAGCTTGGTGGATGGCTCATCCACGTAGGAGGCATAAAAATGCCTTAAAATGCTAAATAATGATGAAGTTTGACTTTTCAAACTTACATCTCTTCTCCATTTAATGGCTTCCACGAAATTCAACATAATATATATAATTAATTAATTATTTACTTAATTAATTAATATATATAATTGCTAAAGTGGTCCATCAAAGCTGGTTGGTCCTACCTACTGCCGAACCCCGTCGGTGAAAAATCACCGAAGCGGTTTTCAAGAATGTCGATGTCACGATCTCATCGGGACATATCCCAATCTCATCGGGATCCATTTAATCCTATTGCTCTCCGGATATCGGATCTCCGTCTCAAACTATTTTCTGATTCTTGAGTCACTCTTATCGTGTGACCCATTAGGTTCCGGTTATGTTGGCCACTTAGATTAACACTTAATCTGAGCAAGTCATGAGCGGTATCTAGCAACACATCATGACCCCAAATTGACCGGAAAGTAATTGGTTTGACTAATGAAACCATATCACTTAACCCTTCCATAGACAATTACCGTGCAATTCGTCCTTTCACCATGCTATACCCCACTTGGTTTGAGTATGGGCAATGTGTCAACTCTTACTAGACCGATCGGATCAAATCTAGTCCAAGTGTAATCAGTTCTCGCCCTAGGACTCATTACTTTATATGTCCATGAAGACCATCTTCATGACATATATATGCTCCGGCCAGAGACTTCAAAGTAATGATCCCGATAAGAGGCCATGGGTATCTCTTCGCTATAATGAAGTGGTGAATCCTCTATTGGCTACTCAATTACCTTGAATACCTCAAGTCGCACCCAATCACCACCCTATGAGCGACCTCGAAAGGCAACAAGGAATGGAGTCAAAGTACGAATCAAGATTCAAGATATCCTCGAGTACCTCAAGTCTAAGGATACTTGCACCATTGCTATGATGAGATTATCAACGACATTTGTATAGGACATCCATGTGATGATCTCATAGCAGGTCATCCAATGTACTTACTACCACTAGTAAGCATCCACATGTCAAATCCAAATATCTCAATATTTACGGTTTTCGAGATCCACCGCTGATCCAATCAAGGAGTTTGACATGTCTTAGTCTATCCGGATTAACGATGTCCGGTCTCATTAATCCTATGACTAGGGATAATTTAGATCTTGACATAATTGCACATGATAGGAATCTCAATAGTATGATCGCATCATAATTTCCTTCATGCTATGTCATGTATCGAGGACTTCATTAATTTGATTAAAGATCACTATCAATTCATAATAAAATGAACATCAAATAAATGAAATATGCCTTGTTTTATTTATTCATAAAGTGCATACATGACTATGAACAAAATGCGCTAAAGGGATTGCCTTTGAGGCACTACTCTAACAATCTCCCACTTGACCTAAAGCCAATCGCCTTGGTATCTAATACCATAAGCGAGTACATGAGAATCAAAATTCTTACGTGGCAATGGCTTTGTCAACGGATCAACAATGTTACGCTTCTGTGGAATTCTCTATCGGGACATCACCTCGAGCAATGATCTCCGAATCAAATGGTATCGGCGAGTACGTGTTTGGACCGTTGATGAGACCTTGGCTCCTTTGCTGCAAGAATATCCCGTTGTTGTCACAATACAATCGTATGGGTCCATCACGCCTAGGAACCACACCAAGTTCGAAATGAACTTCGATCCAAATCGCTTCCTTTCTTTGCGTCGATCGCGACAATGTACTCGCTTTCGATCGTTGAATCGTGATCGATCCTGTTTGGAACTCTTCCAACCGATCGCTCCGCCATTTAGTGTGAAAACATAACCTGATTGGGACTTGAGTCGTCCTTATCGATTGAAAACTGAGTATCAGATATTCGCCACTTGAGATTTCCATCTCCAAATATCAAGAAAACATCCTTAGTTCTTCGCAAGTACTTTAGGATATTCTTGAAAGCCACCCAGTGACCCTCACCAGGATCCGATTGGTATCTTCTCGTAACACTTAGAGCATATGATACATCGGGTCTCATACATAGCATTGCGACATAATAGATCCTATCGCAGACGATACGGATCATATTCATACGCATCCTCTCATCCTGTGTCTTTGGACACATGGACTTCGAGAGTGTTATCCCATGAACAATGGGAAGAAATCCTCTCTTGGATTGCTCCATGCTAAACCTCTTTAGCACCTTGTCTATGTACGTTGACTGTGAAAGACCAAGCAACCTCTTCGATCTATCTCTATAGATCTTTATCCCAAGGATATAAGTTGCTTCTCCAAGGTCTTTCATGGCAAACTGTTTGGACAACCAAATTTTTACAGATTGTAGCATTGAGACATCGTTTCCTAGCAACAATATGTCATCTACATATAACACAAGGAATACGATCGTAGTTCCATTAACTTTCTTGTACACACAGTGTTCATCCGGATTTTGTGAGAAACCAAACTCTTTGATTGTCTCATCAAAACGGATATTCCAACTCCTGGATGCTTGCTTCAATCCATACATGGATTTCTGAAGCTTGCATACCTTTTCGCCATCAACGGAAATGAAGCCCTCAGGTTGTGTCATGTACACATCCTCAGCCAGATTTCCATTCAGGAAAGCTGTCTTCACATCCATTTGCCATATCTCATAATCATAATGAGCGGCAATGGCTAGGAGTATCCTAATGGATTTAAGCATTGCTACTGGAATGAAGGTCTCGTCATAGTCAACTCCTTGTCTTTGACGAAAGCCTTTAGCCACAAGCCTTGCTTTATAGGTAATCACATTACCATCCATGTCAGTTTTCTTCTTGAAAACCCATTTGCACCCTATAGGTTTTATCCCTTCAGGTGCATCAACCAAAGTCCATACTTGGTTTTCGTACATGGAATCCATTTCAGATTTCATGGCACGAAGCCATTTTCGACTCAACTCTTCGTAACCTCTTCATAGGTGGTAGGCTCATCATCCTCTATGAGCAATACGTCATTCTGTTCACTCACGAAATCCATATCTCTCAGAGCAGGCGTATCCTACTTGACCTACAATTTCGTGTGAAGTAGAAGGTTGAATCATTACCTCATCTGTATGAGTTACAGCTTTTGAGTTCGAGCGATTGATCCGCGTCGTCTCGAGCATCTTGAACTTCTTCAAGTTCAACTTTGCTCCCAACGTCCTCTTTTAAAAGAAACTCTTTCTAAAGACAGCATGCATCAAACAAACACCTTTTGTTCCTCAAAGAAGGTAGAATTGATATCCTCTTGTTTCCTTAGGATATCCTACGAACAAACACTTGTCGATTTTGCTCCAAGCTTATCGACCGTGTCCGCTTCACATAAGCGAGGACAACCCCATACTTTCAAATAAGAAAGATAAGGTTTCTTGTTAGTCCACATCTCATATGGAGTAACATCAATCATCTTTGATGGAACTCGTTTAACAAGTAAACAATTGTCTCAAGTGCATATCCCCAAAAGGATTTTGGTAATCGTGCAAAGCCCATCATAGATCGTACCATGTCCAACAAGGTTCGATTTCTCCTTTCGCCACACCATTATCTTTGTGGTGTGTAAGGAGGGTCCACCGAGATAATATCCCATTATCTCGAGATAATCCAAAACTCTTGGTCTAAGTATTCACCACCACGATCGGATCGCAATGTTTTGATACTTTTACCAAGTTGTTTTTCTACTTCATTTCTGAATTGTTTGAACTTTTCAAACGCTTGATTTGTATCTCATCGAATCTGGTACCCATATCGAGAATAATCATCGATAAAGGTAATGAAGTAAAAGCAACCACTTACGCATGGATGGACATCGGACCACATACATCTGAATGTATTAGGTCTAATAATCCGATCGCATTCGTTTACCCTTTCCTTAAAGGTAACTTAGTCATCTTGTCTAATAAACAAGATTCACATGTGTCATATGATTCATAATCGAATGACCCTAAACATCCACTCTTGTGGAGCTTAGCGATGCGTCTCTCATTTATATGGCCAAGGCGACAATGCCATAAGTAAGCTGATTTTAAATTATCTCTTTTATGTCTTTTAGCGTCATTGACATTCATAACCGGATGTGACATATCTAATATGTAAATTCCATTGCATAATGTACCAGTACCATAAAGCATTCCATTTGAACTAATAGAACAACCATTGTTACCAAAAGACAAATGGAAACTAGCTCTATTTAAACAAGAAACAGATAGTATGTTCTTTGTTAACACGGGTACAAAATAACAATCATCCAAGTTAAGTACAAGCCCACCGGGAGTGTCAAAACATAAGTCCCTACGGCTAATGCAAAGAACTCTTGCTCCATTGCCAACACGCAGTCCATTTCTCCCTTTATGAGTCGCTTTCATCGTCCGAGGCCCCGTGATATCATTACATATGTGTGAGCCACAACCGGTATCTAATACCCATATGTTATGATTAGAAACAGTATTAACCTCAATGACAAACATACCTGAAGAAGTCGAGGCAGCTGATGCCTTCTTCGCTTGATTCTTCCAGATAGATTTTGCGATTCGCCCCAATGACCGATCTTACATGAATGGAAGCAGTACCTTTTGGTGCGATCTCTTTGGTCTTCTTCTTGCCTTTCGCTGCACTTCCTTTCGACTTCGAGCCTTTTTTCTTCTGTTTCCTCTTCTTGGAACCAGAGGAAGAAGAATCCACCAATAGAACGCCTTGCTATCTTGCTTGACGAATTGTTCTCATTGTCTTGGCAGATTGATCACTCGGGAATTGTGGTGGATATTTGGTTCATTCGATAGTTCAACACAAACTGTGAATAACTATCTGACAAACCAACAAGAATTAAGTCTATACTTAACTCAGAATCCATCACAAAACCTAAGACGGCCAACCTCTCAATATATCCATTCATCTTCAATGCATATTGCACTGCAGATGAACCAGGAGTCATCTTCATTGTAAAGAGTAACCTTGAGGTCTCGAACCGTTCGGACCGTGCTTGCTCATCAAACAACTCTTTAAGATGAAACACTATCGTGTGAGCATCCATAGACTCGTGCTGCTTCTGCAGCTCAGGTGACATCGATGCAAGCATAATGCAGGTGACTATGTCACTGTCTTTTAGATGCTTACGATATGCCTTCTGATCATCATCAGAAGCTCCTTCAGGAAGTGGATCCGGAAGCGGAAAATCAAGGATATATCCTAGATCCTCAGATCTGAGAACAATTCTCAGATTCAGCAGCCAATCAAGAAAATTTGGTCCAGTTAATTTGTTTGCATCCATTAGAGCGAGAAGATTCACACTAGTCGACATCTTCAACCAACCTAAACATAGAGAGAGAGAGAAAGTTAGAATAGAATTAAATGTATGCTCATAAGGACTTAAATGACATACATATGGCTCCCACTAGTTTCAATAGAATCCATAACCCTCATCATGAATCCAAGAAACAAAATGGCACAATGACCTAGTGGGTCGATATCCGACATTGCTAAGAATGACCTTGGGTTTGCCCAACAAGCCACTTCTTAGGTCAATCGGTAGGTATCAGTCATACCAATTGCATCATCGATGACCGACATTAAGAATGACCTTGAGGTTAGCTCAACAAGCCATCTTATGTCTCGGGAGGTATCAGACATACCAATTACATCTTAGACACAACTATCGATCAGTGCTATCAACAGTTGATGTATGCACATACATTGGGTTATCAACACTTGATGCGTGTACATCTGATGTACACTACCCAATTTTGCCTCTGTCCACGTTGACCTTGAGGTTAGCTCAACAAATCAGCGCTTCTAGGAAAACCGACCCATTAATCCGAAAATCATATTTTCATGGTTTGAACATATTCGTATAGAGTGAGCTTGAGGTTAGCTCAACAACCCAACCCTATAAGAACTCTGGTTCTTGCCATATTAATGGAAGGCGTTAGTTTTCATATTTTAAGTTGAGGGATTTTAGGTCTCATCTAATTAATCTCATCCAAGGATCATAGTCACCATGACTATATGGTCTGATTTAGGGCATTGCATTAATCACATTGAATTTATACGAAAATCACCCATCATCCCACTAGGCATGATATAAGTCGACTTGTATATGTATAAGTCGACTTATGGCTCTCATATAAGTCGACTTATGCATGTGTAAGTCGACTTGTGCAACAATGCATGAACAAGTCGACTTGTACCATTGTGCAAGTCGACTTATTAGTCTGATGCACCAAACAAGTCGATTTATGAACATATAAGTCGACTTGTTCATTAATGCATTGGAATTGCTATCTAATCGGCTAATTCTCAATCCAGTCATTTCCAATTCACAACACCAATATAAAAGTATATAAACCTTTATATTAATGTGCTAATGAAACATTTTCATCAACTCATGCATGCCATATAGTCTAACTATATATGAAAACCTTGAAACCGATTAATCCACCATTAATCACTAGATTTTCACATAATTCAAGGACACCAAATAATCATGCTAAGTATCTCTAGGTAGGCTACACGTTATCAAGATTACTCCGGCACTTGTCACAAAAATTGCGACGGCCAAAATAACCAAGATAACGGAATAAGCTAACGAGACGCTAAAGTGACCTATTCGATATCCAAAAATTATTGGAAACCTAAATTCAAGAATCTCAACTTGGCATGCATACCACATCAATATAACACATTTTTAATCACTATAAAAATGATTCATGGCATTGGAACAGAAAATAACACAACCAATCATTCCAAACAAAACAGCCCCAGCAAGTTTCTCAAAACTGCTAAGCTCAACATTTTGCTCAAAATGACCATTGAAACACTTTCAATAAATACTGAAAAAATTACAGAGGTTAAAACATGTTCCCAAAATGCTCCATGAAATTTTCCAGGATTTATTTCCCACAAAAACTCATTGAACCTCAGCAATCTAGCCGAACCAGAATCTGTGTTCTCCAACACAGACATTCCCATCAGCACACAAGTAATTCGGAAATAAATGGTAAATCACCTTGAAAACATTTTTCCATCCACAGAGACATTCACAAACAGTTTAGGGACATGTCGGTGAAAACCAATCCGAAAAACAATTTTTCTAGAATTTATTCTCGAATTTACAAGCATACCTATTTCAGAAACGTTCAACAAGACAGCATCCGAAACTTGAGGGAATTAAATAGCAAAACCATATCAAATCAAATTGATAAATTCTCATCTTTCACAAACATATTCTATAACATGTTATGAACAATTCTGAGCAAGAAATTTCGAAAAAATGCATCTCTATACTGATTCAAAATTCACACAAATAACATGCATCAGCAGCTCAATCACTAAGGAACTCCGACCTAGTTATCATTTCGACTGTTTATACAACACCAGTGGCTCTGATACCACTGTAGGAAAATCCCGGGGTAGGCATCACATGCCCACAGTGCGGAATTTAAAATTTTGAGTCCCGGGACATTCCCGAAAGCCAGGATCCATGTGTAAGTACAAACAATCAAACCATAACGACCAAAGGAGATCGTCTCTAACGGTATCCACGCAGAGGTTTGAAACCTAACCGGGACAAACTCTTTTGACCCGGGAATAGCTAGACTAAAGAAAAGAGTGCTAGCTCTTACCTTAGCCTATGGAGAGCAAGTGAGATGATCTTGGTGGAGCCTTGGAGAAGTAGAAGCAATCTTGAGAGGATGAGAGGAAGAAGATGAAAACAAGATTTTCAAAGCTTAACCATTAAGCTCTTCGACTCTTCTCTCTTCATCACCGTGCAAGCCCTCTTTTCATAGCTTCTTATATGTGTTTTAACTAATTAAAATACATAGAAAAGCTTGGTGGATGGCTCATCCACGTAGGAGGCATAAAAATGCCTTAAAATGCTAAATAATGATGAAGTTTGACTTTTCAAACTTACATCTCTTCTCCATTTAATGGCTTCCACGAAATTCAACATAAATATATATAATTAATTAATTATTTACTTAATTAATTAATATATATAATTGCTAAAGTGGTCCAGTCAAACTGGGTGGTCTCTAGGCCTCACAAGACTCTTGCCGCCCCGCCGCGTGAAAAATCACCGGAAGCGGTTTTCAAAGAATGTCGATGTCGCGATCTCATGGGACATATCCCAATGTCATCGGGATCCATTTAATCCTATTGCTCTCCAGATATCGGATCTCGTCTCAAACTATTTCTGATTCTCCGAGTCACTCTTATGCGTGTGACCCATTAGGTTCCGGTTATGTTGGCCACTTAGATTAACACTTAATCGAGCAAGTCATGAGCGGTATCTAGAACACATCATGACCCCAATTGACCGGAAAGTAATTGGTTTGACTAATGAAACCATATCACGAACCCTTCCATGACAATTCTGGTGCAATTCGTCCTTTCACCATGCTATACCCCACTTGGTTTGAGTATGGGCAATGTGTCAACTCTTACTAGACCGATCGGATCAAATCTAGTCCAAGTGTAATCAGTTCTCGCCCTAGACTCATTACTTTATATGTCCATGAAGACCATCTTCATGACATATGTATCTTCGGCGCAGAGACTTCAAAGTAATGATCCCGATAAGAGGCTATGGGTATCTCTTCTCGCTATAATGTAGTGGTGAATCCTCTATTGGCTACTCAATTACCTTGAATACCTCAAGTCGTACCCAATCACCACCCTATGAGCGACCTCGAAAGGCAACAAGGAATGGAGTCAAAGTACTGAATCAAGATCAAGATATCCTCGAGTACCTCAAGTCTAAGGATACTTGCACCATTGCTATGATGAGATTATCACGACATTTGTATAGACATCCATGTGATGATCTCATAAAGAGTCATCCAATGTACTTACTACCACTAGTAAGCATCCACATGTCAAATCCAAATATCTCAATATTTACAGTTTTCTGAGATCCACTGCTTGATCCAATCAAGGAGTTTGACATGTGCTAGTCTATCCGGATTAACGATGTCCAGTCTCATTAATCCTATGACTAGGGATAATTTAGATACTGACATAATTGCACATGATAGGAATCTCAATAGTATGATCGCATCATAATTTCCTTCATGCTATGTCATGTATCAGGGACTTCATTAATTTGATTAAAGATCACTATCAATTCATAATAAAATGAACATCAAATAAATGAAATATGCCTTGTTTTATTTATTCATAAAGTCTGTACATGACTATGAACAAAATGCGCTAAAGGGGATTGCCTTTAGGGCACTACTCTAACAATCTCCCACTTGACCTAAAGCCAATCGCCTTGGTATCTAATACCATAAGCGAGTACATGAGAATCAAAATTATTCTGTGGCAATGGCTTTGTATGACCTTTGATCTTTTGAGATGATGCATGAGATGGCATGAATATCATATAGGTAGGTAAATGTTATGAGGTTGGGATTGATAGTCATGCATGTGTAATGAAGGTGAGAATGAGGCTTGTGTGAGGTTGATTGTGCAAAGTCTTGTAGATGTGTTAAATTGTTTAGACAATAGAAGTTGGAAGTTGAGAGTTATGATGGTTGAAAGTTAGCAGGATGCATAAGTCTTATTTATGAGGATAGCTTTGATGGTTGCGTAGGAATTTAGGGTTTGATGGACAAATCAATCAAGAATTGATAGAATGATAAAATAAGTTGGATGTTTGGAGTTGTTATGAAGTATTTAGTAGTAGAGTAAGTGAATCTTGCAAGATTACAAGTGTATTTGGTGTTAAGAATAAGTTAGAAAGCATTGGTGAGGGTTTACAAGGCTTTGGGAAAAAAATCTCATCATTCTGGTCATTTCTTCCTCGCGGGCGCAAGCTTTACCTCGCGGGCGCGACCATAGAAAATCAGAGGAGCCTCAACTTTCTGTTCGTCTCTTCCTTGCGGGAGCGACAGAAGTAAATCGCGGGAACGACCCAGTTAAAGTGCGAATTTCATTTTTAGGCCTCTAATATGAGTTGTAGATCAGGATGTGTACATATCGATTGGTATAAAGATGACATCAATCCGACATCTGTAGCAAGAGTTATGTTGTTTTTACCAAAGTATGTCAAATATACATCGGGATGTGAATATCAAGCATTGTTTTGATCATAACTTCCTCATCAGACCCCCAAATGAAGTGATTTTTAAGCCATGGATTCATGAGACATGTAGGTACCTACCCATAAGAATTTGTGTCATTTGGAGTTAAATTGAAAGAGTTCGCATGAAATCAAGTAAAGGGTCAGTCGAGAGAGCGTGATCGAGATATGATCACATGTTGGTATTTTGTCGATATCTTGAGTTATAGAACTCCGATTGAAGCGATCCTTGTCTTAAATTAAACAAGAGTCATAAGGCTATGATTTACAAGAGAAATCAATTTGAAATTAGGGTTAAATGAAATAAACCCTACAAGGCAAGATGATCAAGTTTCATATTTTACGGTTCAAGAGTTGGACTCCAGTAACGGGATCCAACACCCGATATCGAAAAATATCAAACTTTATGGCTACAGAAAGCTCTTGACATAAACTACAAATTTCCAGAAGATAATTTTCTCAAATTCTCCCAAAATCAAAAGGTCAACTCCCAAGTCAAACAATTTTTCACTATTCATCCCCAAAGTCAAACTTTCTAAATTCTTCAAATTTTCACACTTTTTCTTTTTAATTCTTGCTATTTAACTTCATTTCAATCAACTTATCCACTTGAACTTTTATAAACCATACCAATCTCCACAATTATCAAATACATCATCCAATAATGCTTTTCGCATAAGTTTCCTTAAAGCATACATACAACATATATATATATATATAACACTTATTTTATATCATTTCTTATTTCTAAATTCCACTTAAAAATCGGGGTCCAACATTTCTCCCCCTCTTGAAAGAATTTCGTCCTCAAAATTTAAACGTAGTCATTAAGTAACACATCCTTCTCATAATAGTCAAATCACTTTCTTATCAATTTCTTATTCTTAACTTAATCACTATTTTTCACTTCTCATTTATATCAGAACACTATTGTCTCAAATAGAATATTTCTTAACACATTTTCACAAGTCAATAGTCATCAAAATTCATCATAAAACTTTAATCACAATGTCTTAATCTCAAACCTAAAATCAATTATAATCCTTAACCTTAATCAATTAGTCACTCTTCTTATCTAATTTTTCTTCATCATACATATTTTTCACTTCTTCACAAGGAACTCTTAAGATCATATTAACACACAATTACCACAAATCAGTAGTTCTTAATCCATTTACACGGATCAAAGGTTCAGGTCTTACTGAACCCTAGAATGGATCAATCATCAGTCAAATCAATACCATCATCAAACTCGTCTTTCAACTTTTCATTCGTTCATCTCCCAAATATATAATCATACACAATTCATCCCAATCATTAAAAATTTCAATCTCATTTTCCTTAATACATTTCTAAAGTCATGATAGGTCACTCACATCAAATCACACTATCATTAATGCAATTCGATCTTAATCTCTTATCAATCTCCTGCGCCCAGTTATGATCCTAATACTGGGCTCTGATACCATAAATGTTGGGACCCGATCCGGAAACTGGATCCCAACCAGAAAAGCAGAACGGAAAACAGAATCGAATGAAAATGAAAATTTTGCATCGAAATTTCGAATCAGAAAACAAAGCATAAGAATCGAAAGCGAAGCGCATACTCGAAGCAAATGCAAATCAAAATCGAATACCAAATCGACAGAAATCAATAGAATCGAATCATAAGGCGGGGATAAATGAAATAATCAATTAAACTGAAACATATCCGACATCCGAGAACAATAATCAAAGAAAATGATCGAATGAACATAATCGCGTTGGAAACCCTAAGACGTACCATTCCGAAATCCGGTATAAATTTTTTTTTCTTTCTTATTCCTTGTCTTTTCTTTCTTAATCACTTTATTTCATTACATACAAAATCATCATATGCTTGAATACTCATACAAATCCCAAATCGCACTCAAATCATAATAAACTTCTTAACATTAATACCAATCTCATAAATCCATCTTTCATACATCTAAATTTTATTTTTCTTCTTTTTCAATTTATTTTTTAACATTAATACCAATCTCATAAATCCATCTTTCCTATCCCAAAAATTCCTGCAAAGCCAAAATACACTTCTAATATCACAAAATCTATAATCATCGGACTCTCCCGTCCGGAATCCAAACACCAGCAACAAACGCAATCTTAGTTCTAAACACTTCAATCAAATTCCCATATCAATTAACAATATATTTTCCCAAAATCATACACAATTTCATATACAATTTCCAAAATTATTTACAATTCTGATTTTAAATCCAGACATCAACCTCTTCATTGTTTTGCATCAACCCAATATACACAATTACATACAAACTTCATAAATCATATACTTACATGGCAATTTAAGCCATATCCAATTTTAATACCAAAATCTCAATTTACACAAAAATCCAAATACTACAAAATCGAATCGAATGTCTTGACAGTCTTTCATCCGATCTCTTGCACGAAACCTGGAGATGGGGATGTAAGGGGGGTGAGCTCGGAAGCTCGTGGGTAACATATTTATAAATTGAATAATAAGTAGAAATCAATTTTCATAAACTTTTTACCAAAAGGCTTAGTTTTCAAACTTTTCAACTTTCAAATATTTTTCTCAAACCCTTTTCAATTTTCCAAACTTTTCATATCAAATTTCTATAATTTCATGGTTGAAAACCCTTTTTTTCATTTTTCAAAATTTCTCATAAACATGAATGCAATCACATCGGAGAAATTTCACGCAGATAAACAAAATCAAAAATCACATAACATAACAAAATAGTTTGGTTTCGGTCCTAACAGGACGTACTGCACATTCCCGCATAGCGGTCGTATGCGGCAGTGTGAATGAGGGGAGTCCAAATCGAACTCCTAAGCTACTTATGAGCAAGCCGGAGAAGGTTATCGAGGAAGACATTGTAATCGACTCTACGGAGGGGAACTGACCAAACCCATACAATTCACATATTCATTCTTAAAACAAGCAGATTGCCCGAAGGCACTTTTCAAAATTTCACATTTTCATGTCGTGTCTTACTAGACACAGTTACATTCACTAAGCACATAATTTCATATGTCATGCTGCAAAAATACAAATTCACCAATCAATTTCTTACAAATTCACAATCATTTTATATAACAATCATATTCAATAACTCAATTAATTGTATATCATTCAAATGCATAAAAAAGAGTGCAAGTATTTTTTTCAACCCACAATCAATATATATTAATGCATAAACAGCATGGTTCACATTTTTCAAAAATGCGAAAACACAATTTTCATAAATCTTGTATTCTCAAATTTTTCTACAATTTTTCCAAATCATTTTCAAACATTTTAACGTAAATCTTTGAATAATTATTTTCAAATCCTTTGAAAACATAATTTCAAAAATATTATTCTTTTCTTGATTTTTCAAAATCGCATAATTTACTAATGATTCAAAATATAAATACATCACCCACCTCGAATTGACGCTAATACTTTGCCCAAAGCATCGAATCTCTAAATTCCTTCTTCTTTCCTCAACTTTAAAATTCCCTCTTTCTCCTTCTATTTTCGGATTTCTTGGTTCCCAAAGCTAGCTTTCTTCATTTTCCATCTTTTTCCTTCATGTATCTAGTCCAAACTCATGCTAAAAGCCCTCAAAATTTCGAAAATTTGCTTTCTCTTTCATCTTCCTCCACAACCGAAGCTTCCACTCTCTTCTTCTTCTTATTTTCTTCTTTTCTTCTCAAACCATCGTGCTTCCCTTCAATAAAACGACAACTCCTTGTTGTTTTAAAGCCATGTTATTTAAAATGGAGGGTAAATGACCCTTTTGCCCTCACTTATTTGCCTACTTCCAAGTTTGCCCCTGCACTTTCTTTAAAAATTTGATGCTTTGTGTCCTGGTTTTGAGCATCTAAACGAAATAATTTGGACAAACTTTCTTCTTAAGAATTGTTTCTCTAGATCATACGAATCCTACGCCACCAACCGAGCTCAATTAGGATCAGACACAAAGAAGTTGTAGCCGAAATACTATCGGACCTTCACAAAATCCGAGACTGAACATTAACATAACTTCAGTCCAGAAATTAACAATCTTAGGGATGAATTTAAATTTCGATCCCTTCACAAGAGTTGTAGCCCTATATCTTAACTTTATTTTCCCTCAAGAATCAACTCAATCGGAGTTATACAGCTCCCGAAAATTGCAAAATACTGAACCATGTTCAGAAAATTATCCAACTTATAACCTATAACCAAATCTCTCACTTTGATTCAATCAATCTCTTTCCATTTAATCTCCTAAAAATCATAATTCTTCAAGAAAATGAAATTAATCGTCTTAGGAATCCAACGCTTCAAGAATCAAATCAATCGGATGTCGGACGAAGGAATTATAACCAAAAGATTACAAAAGGGATCGGATTAAAAACAAAGTATTGGAACTTCAAAACCGAACTTTTCCAAAATCATATCTCTCGATCCCGAACTCCAAATTTGACAAATTTGGTGTCAATAAAAAAATCAAAGGAAGCTCTACAACTTCTCTGAAGTACTCAAAATCAAATTAGGTCTCGAAAGGGGTCAAAACCTCAATCAAAGATTCTGTCCAAAACAGTTTTTCCTAAACGACTTCCAATTTTTAATCGCTCATAACTCCTATCCCCGATATCGAAAAATTGCAAACTTTATATCAATGGAAAGATAAAAACATCATCTAAAACTTTCTTGAAAACCACTTACTCTAATTCAAACTAAATCCATACAACGAGTGGCCTCGAAACATAGAACACATAAATCTATACTTAATAGCATTTTCAAAATAAAGCATATCTTCAGAAAATCATATCTTTCAATCCCGGCATCAAAAAATAGCAAACTTTATGTCCACAAAAAGCTCTCGACAGAGGCTACAATGTTCATGTTGATCACTTTCTCGAATTTTGCTTAAATCAAAATGTCAACTTTTTCCTCAAAAAGTCAAACTTCAAGCGAACTTTGACTGATCATAACTCTCACTCCCGATATCGAAAAATATCAAACTTTATGACTACAGAAAGCTCTTGACATAAACTACAAATTTTTAGAAGATAATTTTCTCCAATTCTCCCAAATTCAAAAAGTCAACTCCCAAGTCAAACAATTTTCACTATTTATCCCCAAAGTCAAACTTTCTAAATTCTTCAAATTTTCACACTTTTTCTTTTTAATTCTTGCTATTTAACTTCATTTCAATCAACTCATCCACTTGAACTTTTATAAACCATACCAATCTCCACAATTATCAAATACATCAACATCCAATAATGCTTTTCTCATAAGTTTCCTTAAAGCATACATACAACATATATATATATATAACACTTATTTTATATCATTTCTTATTTCCAAGTTCCACTTAAAAATCGGGGTCCAACATGAAACCCACCTTATTTCCATACTTGAAACTTGACCAAAGCCTCTACTCTTTCTCCCATGACTTCTCTAATTTTCTTCATCAATTGTAAAAATCCCTAACCAATAGGAATTCAAATTGAACATCACATAAGGCATAATCACCAAAATTGTTAGTAGTGTGCCCTAGGTCAATGGATAGTTGTGATTCATGTATTAACATTATGACTCGTTAATAATATATTATGTGGTATTCCTTTTATATATACATGTATGTCGTTTATGTAATGTGATTTACGTTCCTTGAATAGTATTAGGCTTATGTCATCAAGTATGTGACTTGATAGTAAAACCATAAGTATTATAAACACTATTCTAAACTGTCCCTAGTCGTTCGTTATTGGTGGAACAATAATGAATCAAGGCTAGTATGTGTTCTGATCGATGATCACGTTTTACTGATCATGGATATGAGTTATCAAATCAGAAACATGGATATATATTAGAGAACATATATTGGACCGGCCCACAAAGAGAACATGACATGGTTTCATGTCATTAGTGATTCTCAATATGGTTTGACTTTAGTCATTTGACCTGAAGTCATCATGGTTCCCTACATGAGGAATTCGGTGTTTTGATATTAGATGAAATTATTCTTAACCGAATAATAAGTAGTCTTATGTTAGACATCAAATGAATCATGCAGAGGGATGTGAATGACGTAGATGGGATTTGTACCTCTCTTAAATGAGAGAGATATCATTTAGGCCTCTTGACAAGTGTGACTGAAGAAATGCATGGCCGTGCTCAAATGAATTGATGAAGAGTCATCATTGTCATTTGTTATAATCAGTCAACTTGGGGATCAAGAAACTATGATTAAGCAAAGGTTGACATGTACCATACCTTGTGATTAATCTTGATATCGTGTTACAAAGGGACTTAGCTTATAACCATGATTACAGGTTAAATCGGATTATCGATCCTCATTTGATTTGGGTAGCCATAATGTCTTGCTAGAGGACACTTATGACTTATGGGCCTTGAAGTGTGATCAAGCCCATTGCCAACATGAAATGAGCCTATAGGGTCACACATAAAGAGTGATGTGATTTGGGTTTATTCTCTTGGGCCTAGTTTATTAGGCATTGAATAAATATATATGGATATATTTATTGGGCTAAATTGAATTAAGTTGTTGGACTTTTATTATATGAGATATAATAGGCTGAAACTTATTGGGCTTTAATGGGATTACGCTTTCTCTATAAATAGAGAAACTTAGGTCTCATAAGGGTTAAGCCACATCATTGTGATATGAAACCTTAGCCACCATCTGAGAGAAAAATTGTGCAGCATTCGAAAAGAGTTTTAGGACGTGTTAGCACACGATAGCCGCAGCTCGGATTGTGCATACTTGTGTGGATACTGGTAGAGGTCATTCGCGTGTAGCAGTGTCCACGAATCCGAAAAAGAAACCACCAATCCGTGAAAAAGGTATTTTTGCGTATCCTATATGTTTTTGGTTATACATCGTGTTGTGTTATGGTCTTTTCGCAGTGTATTGTGAATACTCGGGCCATAAGTGATCCAACAAAAATTTATCTTAGAAAACTTAAACCCATAGGTTTCTTAAGCTATCTAAACCAAAAAACTTTCAAAATTCCAAAATCTTAAAATCCAACTTACCTTAAATCCTTCACCAAATGAAGAGTTTCTTAGCTTGGATGGAAGCTCTCATGCTCCTCTTTCTTTTTCCTTCATAAATAAGCATCAAAATCCCTCTTAAAATCTTAGAAAAATCAAACCCTAAAAGTTCTTTCTTCTTTCTCCTCTTCTCCATCCGAATACTCACTCTCTCATTTCTTCTTTCCTTTTGTTCTTTCTTTTCATTCTAATTTCGTTCATTCTTTCTTCTTAAATGCAAACCTACTCTTCTATTTACAACTTTGCCATTAATGAATGAGCAAAGACCCTTATGCCTTTCCTTATAAGCCTTGTAACTTAAATGGCTTAGTGTTCTTCCCAAAATGCCCTCATACATAACTTACCACTTTAATTCAATTTAATCCAATCAACGTATGCCATATGATCTTACTCAAATTGACATGCTAATTAATTCCAAAAAAATAACATAATATAATAAAGCCTCAAAATTCATTTAATTCATACTTAACTTAAGACATTTTTCTAATAATCAAATTGAAGGAATTTGCTAACACTTCCTTCTAGAGAAATGTTCCTCATTGTCTCAATTTTTCAAATACATCAAAATCATTCAATTTGGTTCAATACTCCAAAATTTTTACCTCAAATATTTTCGGACTATTCTTATAACCAAAACATTATTCTGCGCTCAAATTCCATCCAAAAATTGACATTCTTAAAGATTGAAATGAAACTCAATTTCATCAAACAATTTGTAGCCTTATCTCTCTAGTTTAATCCAAATCAAGAATCATCTCATTTGGATGACTAGAGCAAAAGTTATAGCCTAAACATTTCCATATTTGTACTAAACCGAGACAGAACACTATACCCAAATTCACTCTATAAATTGAAAGTCTTACAGCCCAAATTGAAATTCAATTCCTTCAGATAACTTATAGTCTCATGTCTCTAGTTTATTTTTCAACAAAAATCAACCCAATTGGATCTCCACAGATCAAGATATCGCCAAAATATCGAAACATGTTCAGGAAACTTTTCCGACTCACGTGATTCAATCAATATTTTCCAAATTAATCTCAAAAATCATAAATTTTTCATAAAGAGGTAGAGAATTGTCTTAGAAATACAACGTTTCAAAAATTAAGTCAGTCGGATGTCGGACGAAAAAGATATAAGCAAAAAATGGCAAAGGGTCGGATCGAGGCGACCCAGTCGCCCTTGCGAGTTGAGGTGCCTCTAAACCCAACGCTCGCAATCGCGATGCTTCGCGATTGCGAGGCTTGCCCAAAAAGCGGCACTGGTGATCGCGAGGGCGATGCGGTTGCACTTGCGAGCTAACTGGAAACCAAACTTCTGATTCTTTTTTTTCTTCTTCCAAAAAACCTAACTTCCACACTTCATATCTTTTGACTCAAAACTCTAAAATTTACAAACATGATATCAATGGAAAGCTGAAAGAAGACTCTACAAATTCCATGAAATACTGAAAAACAAATTTGATCTCTAAAGGAACCAAAATCCACTTCAAAGTTTATGTCCAATATATGTCACCCTAAACAGTAACAAAATTTCTAAAAATCATAACTTCCCATTTCATATTCCAAAAATTTCATGCCTTATATAAATGGAAAGATAAAAACACAATCTACAACTTTTAAGAAGGATTAAAAGCAATTTCTACCTCTAACTTGGTCAATTTTTCAATCAAAGCTTCTGTCTAAATAATGTCATCTTAAACAGTAACACAACTTCTAAAATTTCTACCTTTCAGGTCCAAAGTCCAAAAAATGTCATACTTTACATCAATGTCAAGATAAAAATGCAACCTTCAACTTTCATGAAGACTTTAAGAGCTATTTCAGCCTCTATATAGATCAAAACTTTAATCAAAATTTCTGTCTCATAAATTCACCCTAAACAACATGAGGACTTCAAAATTTCACATCTTTCAATGCTCACATCCAAAAATGGCACATTATACATCATTGAAAAGCTATGAAATTTCTTTATAACTTTTAAGAAGGCTAATTAATCCAATTCAAATGATATCAATCCAGAATTTACCTCAAACCACAGCATACACAAAACCAACCCTTATGGACATTTTCAAAAACAAAGCAAAACATCCAAAACTTCAAATGATTATAACTTTCAACTCCAATATCAAAAAATGTCATACTTTATAGCGGTAGAAAGCTATCAAGAAAAGCTACAACTTTCATGAAGAACAATTTACCAAAATCTGCCCAGATCAAACCAGAAAAATTCACAAAGTTTCAGATCAATAATGCAACTTTCTGCTACTATTCATCCAAAAAATTTCAGACTTTGATCCTCCAAAATCTAACACTTTTACTATTCATTTCTTGATTTTTAATTCCATTCAAATCAACTCATTCACTATACATGTTCATAGTACCCTTACACATACAAATTTACCCAAAAATCTCAGCGGCATCAAAAACTAAAATCAATTCTTTTCATATCAATTTCATTAAAGCACCCACAACACATACATACACAAAACACCTATTTCATGCTTTAAACTCAAAATATCATTTCAAATTCTTGAATTTTCCTTTTCTTTGCACATGAAAATAAAACCACCAATTTCTCATTTAATTTCATTCAATAATTCAAAATTTTCAAGAAAATTTCAGGGTCCAGCATATAGTCTAACACTATGGAAGGGTTAGCTTTTTTAGGAATGAGTGAAATGAAAGTGTAATTAAGCTCTTTGAGGAGTTTTCCATGTTGGAAATTTTTTTTAATGGCATTGGTAACTTCCTCTCCAATTATATGTCAGGTTTGTTTGAAGAAAAATCCATTAAACTGATCCAGACCAAGAGTCTTATTGGGATTAAGAGAATTGAATAACTCCCTTATCTCTTGTACTGAAACTTTAGCAATAAGAGAATTAGAAAGATTACCAGACAAAAAATGAGGGAAAAGATTTTCCACAAACTCTTTAGATGAGTGAAGAGCATTTTTATCCCCAATAGAACCTTAAAAGTATTCAAAAAATTGATCTTGAATCTCTTCTAGACCATTTATCCTGTTCCTATTTCCCACTACTAAAGAATGTATGTTTTTTTTTTATTAGCAATGAGAGAATTATGGAAGAATTTGGTGTTCTTATCCCCTTTTTTAAGCCATTTAATCCTGGAAGATTGTTTAAAGAATGACTCCTGATCCTTTAGAGCTCTAATTAACTCATTAATGGCCTCATATTCCTAAGCAATCATACTAGAAGACCTAGGTAAAAGTCTCATTTGATCCTGAATATTATTAAGAGTAACTTGGCAATTCTCAACTCTAACATTCACTTCCCCTATTTGGCGAGAGTTCAAAATTTTGAGAGTTTTTTAACCATCTTGAGCTTAGACACTAAATAATACATAAGAGTACCCTGAACTTGAGAGGACCAAGCATCCTTTACAATCTGAAGGAGATTGGGTTGAGAAGCTAGAAAATTTGAGAACATAAAAGGATAAATTATCTTCTGCATATTAACTAAAGACCTAACCACTATTAGAGAATGGTCTAAAATGTTTGGGTTTTGAATAACACAATATGAACTGGGAAACCTAAAGCTCCAAGCTGAGTTTATGAGGGCTCTATCTAACTTCCTACAATAAAGGAATCTCCACTTTGTTTATTGTTCCAATTAAAACTTGAACCACTAGAATTTAAATCAAACAAAGCATTGTCCTAAACACACTTTCTAAAATCACTCATCCCATTCATAGAATAAGAACTTATAGGATCTGCTTCATGAGGAAACAAAATAACATTAAAATCTCCCCCAATAATCCGAGGAAGATTACCTACAGAGTGGTTAATGTTTGACAGATCAGACCAAAGATTCTTCCTATGGTTGAGGTTATTGGACCCATAAACACAAATCTCTAAGAAGGAAGAAGAACATTTACTAGGGGACAAGTCCAAGTGAACCAGTTGGTCACTAGAGCTTAGTATAGAACACAAAAAACTATCAAGATTCTAAGCTAACACAATCCTAGAATTTGAAGACTAGTCTACATACTGTAATAAGTCCATCTAGGATAAAAGGAGGAGAAAACATTATTCAAATAGGAAGGAGATATAATCCTAGATTCTATAAAAAAAACAAAAGAAACAGATAATCTCTTAAGACAAGCATGTACTACTAATTGTTTTTTTGGGGTTGTTTAGACCCCTCACATTCTAAAAAACCAAATCTATTAACACAACAACCAAAAACCAACAACACATCCTACTTCTGTTTCCTCCTAGATTTCCTACTTTTCCTCTTTGTAAAGTCCCCCTCTGCCCCTCTCATAATACCAGGACTATTAGGAACCAATTTAGAAATAGGATAGGAAGGAATTATACCTACTTGATTTACAATAGAAGAGTTGGAATCCTCAAGGTCTCCACTCGATTCTTCTTGCATCTGTTGATCCTAGTTTGGAAGAGAAGGACTCCCAACAATGCTTACATCTTTATCTTCTTGCATCGTCATCTCATTAATATGATCCTTCTGTTTAGATCCTTTCCCCTTGCATTGCTCATTATGAATCTCTGGTGCTCTAATTTCCTTATTACTTTGAACTGTCTTCTCTGAGATTAGTTCCTATTCCTTTTCCCTTTGAGTTGGAATGTTTGATATCTTCTCCTTTCCCTTCTCCAACTCTTGTTGTAATCCAGTCTCAAACACTCTCCTTGTAGGTGCCCATTCCTTCTTCTGTACTTGCTGCTCAGGTCTCCATTCATACTCAATCCTTCTTTTCTTAAAAATTATTTTCCCCTCCTCATTGTATGTAGCCAGTTGGAAGGAAGAAGGCCAACTCCTCTGTAGTTCTAGCTTCACACACATCTATGCATACACTATCTTAGACATCCTAGCTTTCTGAGAATCCATTAAAAGAGGGTGTCCCACAACACTTGCAATCCTTCCCAACCCTTTAGTATTCCAATATTCTACTGGAAAATTATGAAACCTAGCTTACACTAGGGCAAACTTAACCTCTTCTTGTTCCCCCCATTCAGACTCCACTTTCTCAGATTTAAGGGTTTCCCTTGGATATGTCAAGGACCCTTTTCTAACACCAAATTCAAACAATCTCTAAATCAAACTTAAACAAAAAGTTATTTGAGCTAGTAATTAAAGTTTCCTTTAGCCCAAACTCTACCCAGGACTTAGCTAGAGCTCTTTGGACCATAGGATAAGTTGGTCTCTTTCCTATGAAAAAACCTATCAGAGCTAACCTAAAATGTGCTACTCCCTTCTTAGCTAACTCTGGAGGAGGAATGACATAGATCTGATCCTCCTTAATTTTCGGGGGTAGTAGGTTAATGCATTATAGTAGGTTAATGCATTATCTTTTGTGGAGTCCACCATACCTTCTGAAACAATTGACTTCCATGGTCTGATGTTCTCCGAATTTTTAATTTCAACGGAATGGGAAAAAGTTTTAGGAGCAGTCCCCTAAGGTTTTGTCACAAAGGAAAATTGGTTAGGATTGGTGGAAAGAGGCGATTTCAGTGGTGAGTCTTTAGTCTAGGGGGTACGATGATGTTTGGATTGGAGTTTTGGTTTTGGATTCGATTAGGGATTTCGGAGGTAGATTTCTAGTGGGAGAGAGGAGCAAGGGCTGGTAAAGGGGAGAGAGGGGTTCGGGGATGGGTAGGAGAAGAAGAAGTAGCCACGGAGAAGGAGTGAAAACCCACCTGTAATCTTAGAAGATATGGGTCTCTGCTCGTTGCTCATCGCTCTTTCCACTCTCAATTTCATTGATTCAAACTTTCTTCCTTCAAGATTTAGACGTTCTTCGGTTCCTTTTATTGTATTAATGTTTAATCTTAGTAATGTAATGATTAAGAAGGATAATAAATTATTCATAAATGCAACATGAATGAATTTGTCTATGTTAAAGCCAACAAATCCTTAGGTCTATATGTGGAATAGTGTTTATAATTTTTCACTCCCCACGCAGTACAAGTTTGATAAGCCTATTAGTGTGAAAGCCGAAACAAATCTCAACATTTTTCTTTAATAACTTGACCAAGTTTTATAATTTTGAGCAGCCCTGACATCGATTCCCCTGTCTTTCGGATTATCCTATTCCTGTTCCCTAACAGCATCAACAACTAGAAAGAAATCTACATTACACTTGATGCTCCTTTATTTGTTCTTTCTTACGCATGAAAAGCCTATTGGTATGATCGTAGGGATTTCACATATTAGGTAAATAAACAAAAGCAAATAGGTGCAGATAGCGAATTTGAATTATAATTTTGTAATGAAATTGATTTTTGCGGTTAGTTAGGGGTTCAATAGTCCGACTGCACTGAGCTGCCATTCCATGAACACCTAAAATTCCATTTCTTCAGTGCCCCCTTCAACTGACTGTCAAGTCTCAGACCCCGCACTATCCACAGCTATCCTTGCTTCCAATTCTGACCACTTATTCCACCAAATGTCTTCTCTCTGTTTTCTCTCCCGTATAACATACCCAAGGAGCTCATTTTCAATACTCAACCTAACTTTCAGTTGTTTAATCTTAGGACTTGACAGGTCCTTCAACCTTATTTTCGTAAGTTTATATATATTATTCACCAAACTACAAAAGGAAAAGAGGTAAAAATGGCAGTCTAACTCTGTAGCATCTGCACATATATAAAAAGACATTCTGTTTATAACAAGGCCTGCAGTGATGACTGGGGAGAATTGGGGTTCGCCTCTTCTGTAATGTTTCTTGCTCAAATGAGTATTCCAACCCACAGTTTTGCACTTGCGCCTGTGTGCAAAAAGAAAAAAGGTTGCATGCCTATCACGATCAAATTTGTTTGTGTTTGCATGGGGGTGCTTATGCGTCTGAGATGCTCATTTGAGCAAGCAATGTTAAAGAAAGAGATAGTCTTTGCTCCTTTTCTAATCTGCCAAGCAAACAAAGATTCTGTTTACTTCTTGTCAGTTAAGTTTTACAGTATCTTACATCTTCCTTGTTGTTTTCTTCTTTTTTTTTTATCTTCTTATTCAAATACAACTACGGCATATGCTGGAGGCAAGTCCAGTTAGAGAAATTGACGTCGGGTCAGGTTTTTCATTTTGTAAGTCCAGAGTCTGCAAGTGTTGTTGCTCAAATGTTAATTTACAAAATTTCCCAGCAAAATGCATGCTAAGATCATTTGATTTATGTTTAGGTTTGACGCCGGAACAAATATAAATTTTCCGCTTGTATACTAACAAAAAGGGGCTAAATTGGTGTACTTTTAACCAACAACATAATCGCCACAGTGAAGGACTCTTTCTGTTATACTATCTCCATCAAGGAATCTAAGATTTTGAAGTTTGCGTATCAGAAAAGAAATGCATCTCAAGGTGGACTGTTCTTGAACTAAGACATTCACAAATAGAGCCTAAATGCATTCCCTTTGTAGTCTACCCACCAGTCATGGGCAAAGGCTTCTCTGTTTTGTTTGCTTCATTGGCTACAACCATTGTTCTTCTTCAATCCAGTCCTATTCAAGGTATGTCTAAGATAGAATAAACCAAAAAGGCCTTGAGAAGATCGCTCACCAACTCCATTAATTGCTAACCAGTAGGTTTGGCTGTTCTTATAGGAGGAGGAGTTGTCGGAGTCAATTATGGGGCAGTGGCTAATAACCTTCCACCGCCAGCACAAGTAGCCAAGTTTTTGTCGGAATCAACCAAAGTCAAACGTGTTAGGCTCTTTGATGCCAACTCCGAAATACTGCAAGCCTTTGCTCATACTGGCATAGCAGTGACAGTCTCTGTCCCTAATGATCAAATTCCCCACCTCAAACAATTAGACTTTGCTGAAGAATGGTTAAGATCCAACGTCCAACCTTACATACCAGCAACAAACATAATCCGCATTTTGGTTGGAAATGAAGTGATATCAACGGCAAACAAGTTGTTAATAGCAAGCCTTGTTCCAGCAATGCAGACTCTCCATGCAGCCCTTGTTAGTGCCTCACTCGAAACTACAATCAAAGTCTCAACCCCACATTCTTTAGGCATTCTTTCGAATTCTAGCCCACCATCCTCCGGCAAATTTCGGCAAGGCTATGATATCCATGTTCTTAAGCCATTGCTCAGTTTCCTTAAAGCTACTTCCTCACCTTTCTTGATCAACCCGTATCCATTTTTCGGATGCTCTGTTGATACTCTTGACTACGCCCTCTTTAGACCTAACCCTGGATTCGTCGATGAAAATACCAAACTAGTTTATACAAACATGTTAGATGGACAACTTGATGCAGTCTATTCAGCAATTAAACTCCTTGGTTTTACAGATATTGACATAGTCATTGCAGAAACTGGATGGCCATCAAAGGGAGACTCATCACAAGTTGGAGCAGACATCCAAAGTGCAGCACAGTACAACGGAAAGCTCCTACAGCATGTGTCATCTGGTTATGGCACACCCTTGATGCCTAACCGCACATTGGAGACGTACGTTTTTGCACTCTTCAACGAAAATCTCAAGGCTGGACCTACATGCGAGCGGAATTTTGGATTATTCCAGCCAGACATGACGCCAGTTTACGATATAGGGATCTTAAAGCCCTCGCCCACGGTAGCTGCCGCTAGCAGAAACAACCATATTAGTTGTTTGTTAGTGATTACAGTCGGCCTTATATTAACTTATGTTCATGGTATAATATGCTTCTTCTTTAAGTACGAAAGATTATTTTTGTTTTGAGAAGTTCGTTTTGACCATAACTGGATGAATTGATGACTTGCATGTTCTTGTTTCATCTGGCTCAAGGCGTGCAGAGCAAGGACCAAATGAGAACCAGTGGCGTCTACCCAAAACTGGAGCTGATACAGACGCTCTGCCGAGAAATGTTTTTTTTTTAATTAAAAAAATTGTATTAATAATAGCAAAAGATACAAAAACCACGTTACAACACCACGCTTAATCTGTCCACAAATTTGTTAAAAAAATCTATAAGACTAATTTACATTAGGCACAAGTAATTATAACATCTAGGTGACTTTTATGTTGGGTAAGTGTGTCTTGCTTGGCGTTTCCGATCAAGGTAGTTCGAACCTAGTTAATAATCATATCTACTATCTGATATTTTTAGTTTCAAGTCCTTTCTACAATCTCTTTATTCTTTCCCTCCATGTTAAATAAATGGTAGTAGTAAATACTATTTTAATGAGCAACCCATTTGGTTTAGTCTGCTTAGTGGTGAGGGACTGGTAAAAAATGCATCATCCTGCTCCAAATTGCTTTAGTAAAACTGCATTAAAAATATAATTAAGTGATTCCTGCTCTCTATATCTTGTTTACATAGATCACATACTAGATCATATATCTCAAACTAGCTATCTTTAGTTCTCAGCCTATTCTTGATTATCAACCAAGAAAAGATTGAAGCTTTTGAGTTCAAAGAATTCTTCCATAAAATGTCATACCAAGGAATTGCTTCATCATTAGTAGTCATGATCCTATGACAGGAACTAGTTGAGAATGTCCCTTTCAGGTCAGACACCCAAAAAAAACTATCCTATCCATGCATCTCAAGAATTTGAGATAAATAACCTGCAAGTAAGAAGAAACTTCGGAAATTGCCAAACCAATCCCTATTATGAATAAGGATAGATACTGTAGCATTAGCAACAATTATGTTCCTAAGTTGTGCTAGGTCTACTCTTTGAAAAAGCGGATTATTATTAGTTCAGTTATCAAACTAAAACCAAGTGTTAGTACCATCTCATAACTGATGCTTAACATGAGGATACATTGAGTCTTTTAAGCCGAGTATATAATTGAAAATCCATGAAAACTCACATCAATCTAACAAAAGTTCTACTCATCGAGATGATAGACATTCACCCACTTGACCCGTAATGCTTTCTTATCAATAAATAATCTCCATATTATCTTACATAAGAGGACTTTTGGCATTTATGAAATAGGAATTATGGCCAACCCTCCTTGCTTCTTTGGTCTTATGATATCACACCATTTAACCTCATCGACTTTCCCAGACCACAGAAAATCTTTCAAAATCTTGTCAATTTCTTTAGTTACTCGCCTAGGCAGAACAACTTGTGCAACCTAGTGAATATGCATACTATTCAAGACCGAAGTAATGAGTGTTAATCTTGTGGCCATAGATAAGAATCTATTTTGCCATGCGTAAATGCTGCTTTTGATCTTCTTAATTAGAGGAACAAAGTATGAAAACTTTGGTTTAGAGGTTGTTATTGGAACTCCAAAATATTTGAATGGAGGAGAATGCAATGCGAAGCCATCATTATTGAGAAAATCTTATCGGTTCACATTCAAGGATATGTATAAGCTGCTATTTTTTTTCATATTCACATAAGCCCAGGCCATCTTACAAAGATGTGCAATATGTGTAACAACATGCCAATATAATGATTATTTATACCACTGAATAGCATAAGGTCATCCACATAAATCAAGTGGGATAATTTATTATCTTAATTTGCATTTGTAGTAATAAAGGAACTTGCTATCGCACTCAATAAGTTTGGAGATCAGTCGTGAAAGTCCTTCCATAGCTGAAGTGAAAAGGTAAGGGGAAAGTGGATTCCCTTGCCTTATCCCCATAGCACTTATGAAAGACATAGAAGGTATATCATTAATTAAAACACTAAAAGATGAAGTTTGAATGCATTCCATGATCCAATTCCTAAACCTCAATGGCAGCCCCATTGCTTGCAAGTAATCAATAATGTACTTCCAACTAATGGTATTATAAGCTTTGAAAAAGTCAATTTTCATCAAACAACTTTTAATCCTCTTGCATTGTTGGACCTCGAACATGATTTTAGAGCCCAACATTCGAAACCATAATTGCTGAACTTACTCCAATGAAGTCTCCTTAACTATCAACGATTCCTTTTCTTCCTCTGATACCAACTCTATTGGGCACCGATCCTGAAACCCAACTCTTGCCTATCATGATACTGATCAAAATTTCCCTATAGGGTTATTTCTATGAACCCTTATTAGGCATCATCCTACAAGGGTGGCATGCTCACGACAATCAAACATCAAAACAAACTTATTACTTCAACTTAACCATATTACGAGGAAGTCAAAATGAACATAAATAACCGAACTAATTCTATCTATCATTTCATTACTAAAGCAATAGAGTTTGAAAAACTTTATTTACATATCAAAAACCACACCATTGGCTTATTACAAAAAAAATACAAAAACAAAAAATTTGTAGAAGTTCCCTTAGGCTCTTGATCACTTCATCTCTTAACTATCACCTGAATATGGGACAGAAAGGGGATGAGCTTGAAAGCTTGTGAGTAACAGTTTATAACGAAAAAATAAGCAAAACCTTTGAAACCATTTTTCTTATCATAGAAAATCTTGATTGAGTTCATAAAACAAATGTTTCTTAAGTTTTCAGCCAAAATGCACAAGTTACAAAACATGAATGCATCAAACTTGTTCACATAACATAAACACATAAGCACATCAGAATGGTTTGGGTAGATCCATAAACATGACGCACTACACATTCCTATATAATGGTCCTATATAGTCGTAAATTTGAAGGAGTCCATAAAGGAGCTCCGTGCCACTAGTGGGCAGGCAGGAGAAGCCTTTAACTTGGTCAAAGTGCATGTGACATTCTTAAGGGACTACCACAAACTCATATAACACATATTTCGTAACTTGTAAACTTGTCGCCCAAAATGGCACTTTTTAGAACTTGCTTTTCATATACTTGATATATTTTGAAAATCATTCTCGAAAACATGATTTCATAAACATGTATCTTTTCAAAGAGAAATCCTTTTTAGAGTTTTTTCATCAATCATCAACACAATTAATGTAGCAAACATATAACAATTTCACAATTCATTCAAGAAGCAATAAATGCAACACTTATGATGCAATTGAAATCATTGAACTTTCTTGATTCAAAGAAAACATTTAATGGCTTTTTTACTCTATTATAAATATGTAACCCACCTTGATTTCCTTGCATATAGACTTGCGAAAAAATGCATCTCCTCTTGTTCCTCTTGCCTCTCTTGATCCCTTTATACAATAACAAAAATCCTACTCAATAGAGTTTTCAATTGCAAATACCTCAAGCACAAACATTAAAATTGGATTTAGAATACTCCACCCAAGCATTTTCTAAACTTCATGAACTAAAATCCTTCTAAAAAATCTAAAAGTTTTAAAATGATCTTACCTTCACTCTTCACCAAATGAAGGGATCTTTAGCTCAAAGGGAAGCTCTTTCCTTCCTCTACTTGTTTCCCTTCTTGAACAACCTCAAAATCTCTCTTGAAGGTTAACACAATTGAAACCTTATCTTGTTTTCTCTTCTTTCTCTCCTTCTCTTCTTTTCTTCATATTTCTCTCTCTTCTTCATGACACTCTCTCTTTTTCCCTTCAACGTTCGTTCTCCTCTCTTCTTAAAATGCAAGACAACACTTCTTCTTCCAATTATGCCCTTAATGATCGAGAAATGTCCCATTTGTCCTTCCATTTATACCTTATGTCTTTTATGCTTAAGTGTCTTACCAAAAGTATCCTTAAACATTCTAACATAACACTTTCTTCTAGAAAAAGTGTTCCCTATTGTATTAAGTTTCTAATGATACCAAAATCAATCGATTTCGTTCAAAACTTTAAAAGTATTGCCCCAAATATTTTTGGACTGTTTTTATATTGAAATAGTACATTATACTTAAATTCCTCCTAGAAATTGAAAGTCTTAGAGACTGAATTAGATTTTAATTTCTTCATATAATTTGTAGCTCCATGTCTCTAGTTTATCTTGAAATAAGATTGATCTTATTCGGAGCTATGCCGATGAAGACATCATCAAAATACCGAATTATAATCAATAAAACATCCCATTCATATTCTTCCAACCGATACCCTTACTTTGATTCAATCCATCTTTTTTGAATTAACACCAAATGCTATCAAATTCTATGGAGGGATAGAAAAAATGTGTTAAAAAACTATTGGTTCAAGAATCACTTCAATTGGAGGTCGGATAATCAGGTTATGGTCGAAAGAATCAAATATGATTTTGCCCTCAATGATATTGAACCTGTCTCGGGACAAATGGTATAACTCTCTCTGCAGATGTTACATTAAGATCATCTTAGGACGATTTCAACGAGGACTCTGAGATTTACATCTTTTGTAAAGGACTTGAAAACAAATTCTGTCATCTGAAGGGTAAAAAAAGGAGCAAACGATAGGATCAGACGAAACCAAACAAAAAAGCAGACGAATTGAAAAAACATACGAAATGGTAAAATTGTCATAACTTTCCCAAAAGATATCATATTAAGGTGTTCTTTGTAGGAAAATCCCGGTGTGAGCATCATATGCCCACGGTGCGGAAATTTTTTTTTTGTTCTGGGACCTTACCGAAAGCCAGGATCCATGTGTCCATATAACAAACTCAAATCATAACGGCCAAAGGAGACCGTCTCTAACGGTATCCACGCAGAGATCGGAGAACCTAACCGGGACAAATCCTTTGACCCGGAAATAGCTAGAACAAATTAAAGAGTGCTAGCTCTTACCTTTTTTCTTGGAGAGCTTGGAATCAACGATGGAGGAGAAAGCATGGAGATGAAGAAGGGAAGTGAAGATCGATGATGAGAGAAGACAATTTCTCTTAGGTTTCACAAAACCTTTTTCACTTCTAAAAGCAACGATCATTCATCCTCTTCCTTCTTTTATTTTTGTCTTCTAGTCTTTTAATGCACTAATGACAAGGATAAAGAAGAAGCTTCTTGGCCATCCACGTAAATCACTTTATATATATATATATAAAGTTAAAATGATGAGCTTCTCATCTCCTTCTTCCACGTTTACACTCATATATATATATATATTAATTAATTCTTTAATTAATTAATCATATATATATATGTATATAAATGCTGAAGTGGTCCAGTCACACTAGGGTCGGTCCTGTTAGAGTAGTGCCCTGAAGGCAATCGCCTTTAGCGCATTTTGTACAAAGTTGTGTACATACTTTATGAATAAATAAAGAAAGGCATATTTCATTAACTTGCTGTTCATTATTTATGAATGGATATTGATCTATAAGCAAATTAATGAAGTCCATGATATATGACATAGCATGAAGGAAATTGTGATGTGATCATACTCTCGAGATTCCTATCATGTGCAATTATGTCAAGATATCTAAATTATCCATATTCATAGGATTCTTGAGACCGGACATCGATAATCCGGAGAGACTAGTACATCTCAAGCTCCTTGATTTGATCAGCGGTGGATCTCGAAGTCGTAAATATGAGATATTTAGGGTTGAGATGTGGATGCTTACTAGAGGTAGTAAGTACATTGGATGACCTGCTATGAGATCATCACATGGATGTCCTATTCTAATGTCAGTGATAATCTCATCATAGCAATGGTGCAAGTATCCTTAGACTTGAGGTGCTCAAGGATATCTTGGATACTGATTCTGTGCTTTGACTCCATTCCTTGTTGCCTTACAAAGGTCGCTCATAGGGTGGTGATTGGGTACAGTTTGAGGTATTCGAAGGTAATTGAGTAGCCAATAGAAGATTCACCACTTCTGTGATAGCAGAAGATGATACCCATGGCCTCTTGTCAGGGTCATTACTTGGAAGTCTCTGGCCGGAGCATTTATGTCATGAAGAATGTGTTCATTGACATATAAAGTAATGAGTCCCAGGACGAGAACTGAAATCAATTGGACTAGATTTGACGTAGTCAGTCTAGTAAGAGTTGACACATTGCCCATACTCATAACCAAGTGGGGTATAGCATGGTGAAAGGACGAATTGCACGGTAATTATCTATGGAAAGGTTCGTGATATGGTTCATGATGAATACATGTTCATTCGTCAAACCAATTACTTTCCGGTCAATTGGGGGTCATGATGTGTTGCTAGATACCGCTCATAACTTGCTTGAATTAAGTGTTAATCTAAGTGACCAATATAACCGGGAACCTAATGGGTCACACGCATAAGAGTGTCTCGGAGAATTCGTAAAATAGTTTTGGACGAAGTTCCAATATATGGAGAGCAAAAGGATTAATTGGATCCTAATGAGATCGAGATATGTCCCGATGAGATCGCGACATCGATATTGCTGAAAAAGGTTTTTGAGGTTTTCCCATATGGGAACCGTAGAGGTAAGTAGGACCAACCCAGTGTGACTGGACCACTTCAGAATTTATTTATATATATATATATATAATTAATTAATTAAAGAATTAATTAGTTAATATATATATATATGTTGCAACGTGTAAGAAGGAGGAGAGGAAGCTTGTCTTTACTTTATATATATATATATATATATATATATAAAGACCATACGTGGATGGCTTATCATCTAAGCATTTAATGTCTTTTAAAAGTTAAAAGAAAAATGGCATTTGGTGATAAGAAGAGAGAATAATCGTTGGTTTATAAAGAGAAAAACGATGGATGAAAAAAAAGTAGGTTTTAGAAAAGAGTTTCTAAAACATAAGCCTTCTTCTTCAAAGCTTCATCTCATCTTTCAAGTTCCTCTTCATCGTTGGTTTCCAAGCTCTCCAAGAACAAGGTAAGATCTAGCTGTCTTTAACTTTTTCTAACTATTCCCGGGTCAAAGGGTTTGTCTCGGTTAGGTTCTCCGATCTCTGCGTGGATACCGTTAGAGACGGTCTCCTTTGGCCGTTATGGTTTGAGTTTGTTGTATAGACACATGGATCTTGTCTTTCGGCAAGGTCCCGGAACAAAAATTTTTGTTTTCCGCACCGTGAGCATGTGATGCTCACACCGGGATTTTCCTACAATGGTATCAAAGCCACTTGTGTCGTATATAACGAAGAAACCATGACTAGGTCGGAGTTGCCTATTGCTTGTGACCATGATACATGTTGATTGTGTGAATTTCGAATTCAGTATAGAAATATAGTTTTAGAAATTTTCTTGCCTAGATATGTTCACAAGATGTTGTTGCATATGTCTGTGGAAGCTCGGAATTTATCAATGTGATTTGATATGGTTTTGCTAATTTATTCCCCAATGTTCTGGTTGCTGTCTTTGTGCACATTCAATGAACAGGCATGCATATAAATTCAAGAATAAATTGTAGAAATTTTTTTTTCGGATTTTCTTTCACCAACATGTCTCTAAGATGTTTATGAATGTCTATGAGAATGGAAAAATGTTTTCGAGGTGATTTACTATTTATTTGAGAATTTATTGTGTGCTGCTGGGAATAACTGTGTTGAGGAACACAGATTCTACATTGGTTTTGTTGCTGAGGTTGGATGAGTTTTTGTTGGAAATAAATCCTGAAAAACTTTATGGAACATGTTGTGAACATGTTGTAACCTCTGTAATTTTCTCATAATTTATTGAAATTTTTTCAATGAGTTTTTCAAGCAAAAAACATAGCTTAGCAGTTTTGAGAAAGTTGCTGGATCTGTTTTGTTTGGAATGATAAATTGTGTATTTCTCAATTCCAATGCCTTGGATCAATTTTAATGTGATTAAAAATGTGTTATATTGATTTTGTATGCTTTCCAAATTGAATTTCTTGAAATTGGATTTCCAAATATTTTTTGGACGTCAAATGTGTCACATTAGCGTCTCGTTAGTGTATTTCGTTGTCTTGATTATTTTGGCCGTCACAAATTTTGTGACATGTGCCGAAGTAATCTTGATAAAGTTTAGACTACCTAGAGATACTTAGGGTGATAGTTTGATATTCTTAAATTATTTGGAGATCTCAATGAATAAGAGTGTATTTATCAATTTCAAGTTTTTCATGTATAGTTTGACTATATATGGTAAGTATGGAACAATGAAAGTGTTTCATTGGTACATCATAATAAAGGATATTACACTTGGTATTGTGAATTGGAACTGCACGGATTGAGAAATTAGCCGATTAGATAGCAATTCCACATGGATAGGTCGACTAATAAAGATACAAGTCGACTTGTCCGTGCACTGTAGACGCATAAGTCGACTTGCACAATGGTACAAGTCGACTTGTTCGTGCACAGCTGCATAAGTCGACTTACACATGCATAAGTTGACTTACACACTAGCATAAGTCGACTTACACATGCATAAGTCAACTTACACAAAGGTATAAATCGACTTATACATACACAAGTCGACTTACAACATGCAAAGGTGGGATGATGGATGATTTTAGGTATAGATTCAATGTGATTGATGAAATGCCCTAAATCATTCCATATAGTCATGGTGACTATAATCCTACGACTTGGAGGAGAAGAAGATGAGACTTGAAAACCTTTACACATTATATGAAAACTAACGCCTTCCATTAATATGGGGAGAACCAGAGTTCTTATAGAGTTGGGTTGTTGGGTAAACCCAAGCTCACTCTATACGGATATGTTCGAACCATGAAAATAAGATTTTCGGATTAATGGGTCGGTTTTCACTAGAAACGTTGATTTGTTGAGTAAACTCAAGGTCAACGTGGATGAGGCGAAATGGGTAGTGTACATCGATGTACGCGCATCAAGAGTTGATAACCCAATGTGTGTGCATACATCACGAGTTGATAGCACTAGTCGATAGTTGCATCTATGAAGCAAATAGTATGACCGATACCTGCCGATAGACCTAAGGTGGCTTGTTGGGTAAACCCAAGGTCATTTTAGTAATGTCGGATATCTATGATGCAATTGGTATGATCGATACCTACCGATTGACCTAAGGTGGCTTGTTGGGTAAACCCAAGGTCATTTTAGTAATGTCGGATATCGACCCACTAATGTTTCTTGGATTCGTACCGAGGGTTATGGATTCTTTGAAACTAGCGGGAGCCATATGCATGTCATGCAAGTCCTTATGATCATGCATGTAATTCTATTCTAATATTCTTTCTCTCTTTCCCTTTAGGTTGATTCAAGATGACTTTCAGTGTGAACTTGCGCTCGCTTATGGACTCCAACAAATTATGTTAGCCCCAAAATTTTTTGTAATTAAGCATGATTAGAGTAATTAAGTAAATTATGTTAACATTAATTAACTTGACATTGAGTAATATGAGTTGGCATTAAAGATGTTAGGTAATGAGTTAATGGAATTAAATGAATTAGTTGGGTTTTAATGAGGTAGGAAAGAAAAGAAAGATAAAATGGGCTTAAAGATAATTGGGCCTAAGTAAGTTGTAGGATAAAGAGGAAGTAAGGAGGATGTAGGAAAAATGAAATAAGAAGGAATTAAATGAAGGCTTGGGCCTTTTGGGCATAAGTGGATTAGAGAAGAAGTATAAAAGGAGGAGTTTAAGTGAGTTAGTGTAGGAAGAAGTGAGATTTACGAAATTTAAAGGAGAAGAGGGAGAAGTTTACGTAGAGGAGAAGAAGAAAGGAGCTTGCTAGGGTTTGGACATTTCCATGAAAGTGAGTGAGTTTTTGAAGAAAGAGCAAGAAGAAAAAGTGAAGAGGAGAGTCTAAGCTTTATTTTGATACAAGAAACCCTTGGGTTGAGTAAAGATTCAAGGTAAGTTATGAAATGTAGTTTGAGTTTGGCTTGATTTTATGGTTTAGAAAGCTTAGAAAGAAGATGGATTTAGTGATTCTAGGGTTGATTTCATGATTAAGGTTCATTAGGTTTTCAATTTTAGAAACCCTAAATGATGTGAGGTTCTTTCCTTGCCATGAATGAAGGAGGACAAGAAAGAAGAGGAGAACAAGAAGAGGAACTTCCTTAGGCAAGCTTAAGCAAGGATATAAGGTGGGTTTTACTTTTATCTTTATGTTAGTAATGCTTAAATATTATCTTAACTAAGGAAAATTAATGTTTTTCCAACTATCTTAGAATGAGCATTGATTGACTTTTGATTGTGTATAAATTGATGGATGATTGCCATTAGGTGAGAAATCGATTAGTGCATGACATTGCTTGAAATTGCCATAAATTGGATGAGCATGAATGAGATCATGAAATGTGAGCTAAGCATGAAATGTGCTTTAAGCATGATCAGCTTTATGGATGCTTGAATATCCATTTTCAGAAAATTAGTCAGCGGACAAGACAAGTCCAGCTTTTATGCATGAAATTAAGTGTTATGTGGGTTAGTTAAGTCCACCAGTAGAGTCACGTGCACGTCGACCAGTATAGCCTTCACCCGGCTGCCCGATTGTGGCATAGGATGTTCCTTTTAGGACTCCTCAGCATATGACTACACTTGTGTAGCTCATCAGTAACCCACTAAAGCATTGTAAGCTACTCACTTTGAACGTAAATGAAATGCAAGAACGCTAAGTTCAAATGTATTTTGAGAAATCCATGCATGTTTAAGCCAATTGCATCATTATTATAGTTTGGATATGATAGATGATTAAGAGTGTGGCTGTTGCTTCGAATGGTGTTTGAAGATACCTTAGGGTTTAATCATGTTATATGAGGTTGTATGATGAGTCTTACGCAGTGGAAGTATTAGGATTGAAAATTGGATAGATGTACTTTCAGGAAAGAGCGTCAAATTTCCCAAAATTTGACAGAACTTCGCCTCAGATTTTGACCTTCGTAGGACTTGAATTAGATAAATGAGCCTTCATGAATATTGTAGTAGAAGGTTAGAGCTTTCCAAGGGTATATCGTTTGCTAAATTTGGAGTTCGGAGTTAAAAGATATGAGCCTTACAAAGAAATCAGAAGATAGAAAAGCAGAAGATAGAAAGCAGAAGATAGAAAAGCAGAAGATAGAAATCAGAAGATAGAAAAGCAGAAGGAAGGAAATCAGAAGATAAAAAGCGAAGGAAGGAAATCGGAAGATAGAAATCGAAGGAAGGAAATCGAAGATAAAAGCGAAGGAAGGAAATCGAAGATAGAAATCGAAGGAAGGAAATCAAGATAAAAAGCGAAGGAAGGAAATCGGAAGATAGAAATCGAAGGAAGGAAATCGGAAGATAGAAAAGGTAGGAAGGAAATCGAAGATAGAAATCGAAGGAAGGAAATCGAAGATAAAAGCGAAGGAAGGAAATCAAGATAGAAAAGCGAAGGAAGGAAATCGAAGATAAAAGCGAAGGAAGGAAATCGAAGATAGAAATCGAAGGAAGGAAATCGAAGATAGAAAAGCGAAGGAAGGAAATTAGAAGATAGAAATCGAAGGAAGGAAATCGAAGATAAAAGCGAAGGAAGGAAATCGGAAGATAGAAAAGCGAAGGAAGGAAATCAAGATAGAAAAGCGAAGGAAGGAAAGCGAAGATAGAAATCGAGAAGATAGAAAAGCAGAAGGAAGGAAAGCAGAAGATAGAAACCAGATGATAGAAATCAGACGATAGAAAACCAGATGATAGAAATCAGACGATAGAAAACCAGATGATAGAAACCAGACGATAGAAAACCAGATGATAGAAATCAGACGATAGAAAACCAGATGATAGAAATCAGATGATGGGAAAAAAATAGGACGCTGCAGAATGTAGGAGATAGAATCAGCCTTTGTAGTCTTCATGAGAGTTGTAGATCTAGATGTCTACTTTCGTATGGTGAAAGAACGAAAGCATTTGGAGCTATAGATTAAAATTTATAGCAAATCGCGCCAAAAGAGTTTCAATCCGATTTCAGAAGTGAGCATGGTCCAATGTTTCGGGCATAATTCTCTCATACGACCTCCAAATGAGGTGAGGCTTGAACCATTGGATTTCTAAGACACATATCTTTCACTCCATAAAATCCGGTATCAATTGGAGTTAAATTGAGAAAGTGTTCTAAAACAAGTGAAAGGTCAATTAAGAGGGCATGTTTCGGGTATGAACACTCTTAGATTTTTGGAGTGTATCTTGAGTTATATGACTCCGATTAAGGTGATTCTTGCCTCTGTGTGAACGTGAGGCCTTAAGCTACATTGATATGAACAAGTCTAAATGTGATTTTGATGATTTGGTAGTGTACGCTCATCACCCTTATGGAACCACAGCATCAAACGCTGCAAAGTAGGGAGCGCAAGCTTTAGGGCTCCGAAATTTTGGGCTCTGGAAACGGGTCCAATAGGTGTGGAATGTAAGCAAGAGCATGAGCGTAAATGTTAAGGTATAAATAGTTTGAGTTGGGATCCGGTCTCGGGATCGGGTCTTGACATCTGTGGTATCAGAGCAGCTCTAGGTTTATGATTTCCTAGGAACCCTAGTGGGTAGCCTCAAGAGTAGAGTCAGCATACATCATGTTACATGAGCTTTAAACTTGTTTTAAATACAGTACATGCATCATTGATTTTGAATTGTTTTACATGATTTGAACTTGTCTTACAAGCATGAGCTAAAGATTTGAAATGTTTTCACTAAAAGGAGTAATATGCCGCCTCGAAGAAGAACTCGAGGAGCTCAAGCTCGATCAGGCTCTCAGAGGGGAGGTACGGATGAATCCCACATTCCCCAGGATGCAGGGACCATCCCTGTTTCAGATTCAGAGGCACCGAGTGTGCAGCATGAAGTGCCTCTCCAGCCCCCTCCTATGCCTCAAGTAGATCCCCAGCTCTTTCAGGCCTTCTCCCAGGCTTTCATCCATGTCATGGGCTAAGGACCACAAGCTCATATGCCAGCTCCAGCAGATCGGAGTAGGCAGTATGACAAGCTCCGGAAGTATGGAGCTGTCGATTTCAGCGGGACTACTAATCCAGGAGGCGAAGCATGGTTGAAGAGGACCGAGAGGGTCTGAGTCGATGAAGTGCTCAGATGGGGAGAGGGTAGAGTATGCAGCTAGTTTATTGCAGGGGGATGCGTTGCCTTTGGGAGGCGGTGCCCTGATCGAGTAGTACCTCCAGAGCTGACATGGAAGGAGTTTCTAGAGGTTTTCAGGAGGAAGTACTTCTCGAGGGTTTATATCCAAGAGAAGGCCGGGGAGTTTGAGCCTCACATGAGGGAGCAGAGCGTGAGTGAATATGAGCTGAAGTTCACTCAACTATCTCGATATGCAAAGAAATATTGTGGCGACGAAGAGGATAAGTGCCGAAGTTTGAGAGCGATTGCACCTAGGGATCGGGAGAAGGTGCTGATCCATAATTTCCATGACTATCGCCAGTTGGTAGATCTGGCGCCCAGCCGAGAAGTGGAGAATATTAAGGTGAAGTGAGTAGGAAAAGGAAGAACAGAGAGCAATCTTTCAGAAGGGAGTGAGTGCTCCAGACTGGTGGAGCACGGGACCCATCATACTCAGTGGCATGGGCGTGAGTGGTCCCGCCAAGAGTCGCGATCCAGGCAATTTTGAACAGGTCTCTAGTGTGGGAGGCTGTGGAAGTCATGGAAGGGCAAGTATCCTCGGTGTGATCAATGCGGAAGTTTCATCCGGGAAGTGTCTCAAGGGCTTTGGTGGTTGTTTCGGTGTGGAGAGAAGGGCATATGATGAGAGATTGTCCCAGAGGTCGAGACAGGAGGGTTCCCAAGCTCAAGCTCGAGGCGCAGAGACAGTGGGAACCAGGCCGATTCTGTAGTAGGCGCCTGGAGCAACAAGAGGGCTAATCTGCGAGGAGACCAAGGGCACAGGTCAGCGCCAGCCAGAGTATTTTCCATGACCGAGAGGAAGGCTGCGGTTGCCTCAAGTTGTGACTGGTATGGCTCAGTTATTTGACTCTCCTGTTTATGTGTTAATTGATACTGGCTCCACACACTGATTTGTTTCCTCAAGTATGAATATACATGCTGTATGTCCTAAGATTATGGACAATTTTTTGGTTGTTAGTACTCCTTTAGGGAGTAAGGTGGTGATCAGTTTGATTTACAAGGATTGTGAGCTCAGCATCGGTGGTGCTAGACTGGTAGTAGACCTACTACCTCTAGACCTTCAAGGATTGGATGTGATATTGGGGATGGATGTTATGGAGAGATTTAAGGCAAAGCTAGATTGTAGTCTCAAGGAGGTAGAATTTGATCTGGGAGATGGTCAGAAAGTGGTCTTTAAGGGGGACAGGAAAATGCTAGCACCGAGGATCATTTCAGCCTTGTTAGCTGACAATATGATGACCCAAGGGTGTGAGGCCTTTTTGGCGCATGTAGTGGATTCAGAAGTGAACGTGGGCAGATTAGAAGATTATCAGGTTGTGAGGGAGTTTCCTGATGTATTCCCAGAAGAATTACCAGGGTTTCGCCGGTGAGGGAAATTGAGTTCGAAATTGACTTGATTCCCGGAACCGCGCCAATCTCGATACCACCATACAGGATGGCTCCAGCTGAGTTAAGGGAGCTTAAGGAGCAGTTAGAGGAGTTGTTGGAGAAGCAGTTTATCAGGCCAAGTTCATCACCTTGGGGAGCGCCAGTTCTATTTGTTAAGAAGAAGGATGGGACATGGCGCATGTGTATAGATTACAGGAAGCTTAACAAGGTGACAGTTAAGAACAGATATCCTTTACCTAGGATAGATGATCTGTTTGATCAGCTGCAGGGAGCAAGGGTCTTTTCGAAGATCGACCTCAGATCAGGTTATCATCAACTCCGAATCAGGGAGTCTGATGTTAACAAGACGACTTCGGGACTCATTCACGGCACTATGAGTTCGTGGTCATGCCATTCGGATGACCAATGCTCAATTGCATTCATGGACCTTATGAATAGGGTTTTCGGGAGTTCTTAGATCGGTTTGTCATAGTGTTCATTGATGACATTCGGTCTATTCTAAGGATGAAGGAGAGCATGAACGAGATCTCGGGATAGTATTGCAGAGATTGAGAGAGCGGGAGCTATATGCCAAATTTAGTAAGTGTGAATTTTGGTCGCATGAAGTAGTTTTCCTGGACATGTGATTTCCAAAGAAAGGAATTCATGTTGATCCGAGAAAAGTGGAAGCAGAGTGAATTGGCAAGAGCCTAAGGCAAGAAAAGAGGTACGGAGTTTTTCGGGCTGGCAGGATATTCTGAAGGTTTGTGGAAGGATTCTCAATAATAGCTGCCCCTATGACTAAGTCATTAGGAAGAAATAGCGATTTATCTGGAATGAGGATTGCCAGCAGAGTTTTGAGGAGCTTAAGCGGCGGTTAACTAGTGCTCCCATTTTAATCCCGCCTAATGGAGATCGAGGGTATCTGAGATCTGATGATGCTTGAGAAGAGGCTTAGGTTGTGTATTAATGAGAATGACAAAATGATAGCCTATGCTTCACGGCGATTGAAGCCATATGAGTTGAATTATCCGACTCATGATCTGGAATTGGCAGAGTGATTTTGCCTTAAAGATATGGAGACACTATCTCGTATGGGGTTCGCACAAGGGTTTTCACGGATCACAAAAGTCTTAAGTACATCATGAGCCGAAAGAAGCTGAAATCGAGGAGAAGATGGTTAGAGTTGCTCAAGGACTATGACCTGATGATAGAGTATCATCTAGGCAAGGCTAATGTAGTGGCGAGATGCATTGAGTAGGAAGTCATCGATAGCTTATGTTCAGGCAGTTTACTTGCCTCTATTGGAGCAAATGGCCAAGCTTAAGATAAGTCTAAAACAGGATCAGTCAGATTGTATTCTTGCTCAATTCAGGGTGAGGCCGATACTTAGAGAGAAAGTTAAGGAGTTGCAGGAGCAGGATGCGAATCGAGTAAGCCGTGAGAAAATACTGTAATGGTAAGCGATGCGAAGTGGTAGTGAGAGATGATGGGCTAATGGTAGTCGGAAACAGGTTATGTATCCCGAATGATAAATTAGTTAAGGATGAGATCATGGATGAGGCACACAATGCGCCTTATTCCATGCACCCAGGCAGCACCAGAATGTACAGAGATTTGAAGGAACATTTCTGGTGGAAAGGCATGAAAAGGGATGTAGCAGAGTATGTGAGCAGATGTCTAGTGTGTCAGCAAGTCAAGGCTGAACACCAGACACCTTCAGGCATGTTGCAGCCATTGTCCATTCCTGAATGGAAGTGGCAAAGGATCACAATGGATTTTCTGATGAGTTTGCCTAGGACCAGCAAGAAGCATGATGCCATTTGGGTTATAGTTGATCGATTGACCAAGTCAGCCCATTTTCTGGCAATTAGGCAAACAGATTCCTTGCAAGTCTTAGCGAAGAAATACATTGATGAAGTGGTAAGGTTGCATGGAGTTTCGGATTCTATAGTATCCGACAGGGATCCTCGATTCACCTCGAGATTTTGGGGAAGTCTGCAGGAAGCATTAGGAACTAAATTGAATTTCAGCACAGCATTTCATCCTCAGACGGATGGTCAGTCTGAGAGGACAATCCAGACTCTAGAGGGGATGCTTAGAGCATGTGTCATGGACTTCAGAGGAGCATGGGATGATCATTTGCCGTTGGTCGAATTTGCTTACAACAATTCGTACCATTCGAGCGTACAGATGGCCCCTTATGAAGCCCTTTATGGCAGAAGATGCAGGACTCCGATATGCAGGGATGAGGAAGGTGAGAGGAAACTAGTGAGACCAGAGTTGGTCCAGATGACAGTTGAGAAAGTGGAGGTAATCAAACAGCGACTTAAGGCCGCCCAGGACAGAATGAAAAGCTATGCCAATGCTAACAGAAAAGAAATGGATTATGCAGTGGGTGACAAGGTGTTCCTCAAGACGTCTCCATGGAAGGGAGTTATGAGATTCGGCAAGAAAGGGAAGTTAAGCCCTCGATATGTGGGTTCGTATGAAATTCTAGAGAGGATCGGGCCGTTAGCTTACAGATTAGCATTGCCTCTAGAGTTGTCTCAGATCCACGACGTTTTTCATGTTTCTATGTTGAGAAGGTACAGATCAGATCCTTCTCACATAATTCAGACCTCAGAGGTTCAGCTGAGTGATGATCGAGCTATGAGAAGATGCGAAGAGATTCTAGATAGCAAGGAGAAAGTTCTCAGAAACAAGACGATTCAGCTAGTTAGAGTCCTTTGGAGAAATCATGCAGTTGAAGAGGCGACGTGGGAACCCTTGGATGCAATGAAGGAGAAGTATCCACACCTCTTCAATGAGTCAGGTAAGAATTTTGAGGACGAAATTTCTTAAGGGGGGGAGAAATGTTAGCCCCAAAAATTTTTGTAATTAAGCATGATTAGAGTAATTAAGTAAATTATGTTAACATTAATTAACTTGACATTGAGTAATATGAGTTGGCATTAAAGATGTTAGGTAATGAGTTAATGGAATTAAATGAATTAGTTGGGTTTTAATGAGGTAGGAAAGAAAAGAAAGATAAAATGGGCTTAAAGATAATTGGGCCTAAGTAAGTTGTAGGATAAAGAGGAAGTAAGGAGGATGTAGGAAAAATGAAAGAAGAAGGAATTAAATGAAGGCTTGGGCCTTTTGGGCTTAAGTGGATTAGAGAAGAAGTATAAAAGGAGGAGTTTAAGTGAGTTAGTGTAGGAAGAAGTGAGATTTACGAAATTTAAAGGAGAAGAGGGAGAAGTTTACGTAGAGGAGAAGAAGAAAGGAGCTTGCTAGGGTTTGGACATTTCCATGAAAGTGAGTGAGTTTTTGAAGAAAGAGCAAGAAGAAAAAGTGAAGAGGAGAGTCTAAGCTTTATTTTGATACAAGAAACCCTTGGGTTGAGTAAAGATTCAAGGTAAGTTATGAAATGTAGTTTGAGTTTGGCTTGATTTTATGGTTTAGAAAGCTTAGAAAGAAGATGGGTTTAGTGATTCTAGGTTGATTTCATGATTAAGGTTCATTAGGTTTTCAATTTTAGAAACCCTAAATGATGTGAGGTTCTTTCCTTGCCATGAATGAAGGAGGACAAGAAAGAAGAGGAGAACAAGAAGAGGAACTTCCTTAGTGCAAGCTTAAGCAAGGATATAAGGTGGGTTTCACTTTTATCTTTATGTTAGTAATGCTTAAATATTATCTTAACTAAGGAAAATTAATGTTTTCCAACTATCTTAGAATGAGCATTGATTGACTTTTGATTGTGTATAAATTGATGGATGATTGCCATTAGGTGAGAAATCGATTAGTGCATGACATTGCTTGAAATTGCCATAAATTGGATGAGCATGAATGAGATCATGAAATGTGAGCTAAGCATGAAATGTGCTTTAAGCATGATCGACTTTATGGATGCTTGAATATCCATTTTCAGAAAATTAGTCGATGGACAAGACAAGTCCAGCTTTTATGCATGAAATTAAGTGTTATGTGGGTTAGTTAAGTCCACCACAGAGTCACGTGCACGTCGACCAAGATAGCCTTCACCCTACTGCCGATTGTGGCATAGGATGTTCCTTTAGGACTCCTCGAGATATGACTACACTTGTGTAGCTCATCAAGAACCCGTGGACTTTTGAACCATCAGCTATGTGTTTACATGTTAGCGTATATTTTGCAAGAATGAGAATGATATGAAGCATGAACATTATGTTTTGAGATTGATAAATTTCATGAATTGCATGATTGCATGATTTCTATGCAAGTTGCTAAAAGTATGATTAATGAAGCAATGTAGCTTATTAGCCTAAATATAAATGTGTCACCCACAGAGCGAAAGCTCACCCCCACCTTCCCGTCCCATCTCCAGGTAAAGATCGGGATCATGAAGAATGAGCTCAAGGCATACTCCAAGAATTATGTTTTTGATGTATTTCAAACAAATTGTTGTAAACAATGCTTTAGATGCATTTAAGAAAAGTGTAGTATTTGGAAGTGTATTTGAACTATGTTGTAAAAGGGCTTGAAATGCCCACTAAAGCATTGTAAGCTACTCACTTTGAACGTAAATGAAATGCAAGAACGCTAAGTTCAAATGTATTTTGAGAAATCCATGCATGTTTAAGCCAATTGCATCATTATTATAGTTTGGATATGATAGATGATTAAGAGTGTGGCTGTTGCTTGAATGGTGTTTGAAGATACCTTAGGTTTAATCATGTTATATGAGGTTGTATGATGAGTCTTACGCAGGTGGAAGTATTAGGATTGAAAATTGGATAGATGTACTTTCAGGAAGAGCGTCAAATTTCCCAAAATTTGACAGAACTTCGCCTCGATTTTGACCTTCGTAGGACTTGAATTAGATAAATGAGCCTTCATGAATATTGTAGTAGAAGGTTAGAGCTTTCAAGGTATATCGTTTGCTAAATTTGGAGTTCGAGTTAAAAGATATGAGCCTTACAAAGAAATCAAGATAGAAAAGGAAGATGAAAGCGAAGATAGAAAAGCGTAAGATAGAAATCGAGAAGATAGAAAAGCGTAGGAAGGAAATCGAAGATAAAAGCGAAGGAAGGAAATCAGAAGATAGAAATCGAAGGAAGGAAATCAGAAGATAAAAAGCGAAGGAAGGAAATCAAGATAGAAATCGGAAGGAAGGAAATCGAAGATAAAAGCGAAGGAAGGAAATCGGAAGATAGAAATCAAGGAAGGAAATCGGAAGATAGAAAAGGAAGGAAGGAAATCGGAAGATAGAAAAGAAGAAGGAAGGAAATCAGAAGATAGAAATCGAAGGAAGGAAATCGAAGATAAAAAGCGAAGGAAGGAAATCGAAGATAGAAAAGCGAAGGAAGGAAATCGGAAGATAAAAAGCGAAGGAAGGAAATCGGAAGATAGAAATCGAAGGAAGGAAATCGGAAGATAGAAAAGCGAAGGAAGGAAATCAGAAGATAGAAATCGAAGGAAGGAAATCGAAGATAAAAAGCGAAGGAAGGAAATCAAGAAGAGAAAGCGAAGGAAGGAAATCAAGAAGAAAAGCGAAGGAAGGAAAGGAAGATAGAAATCGAAGATAGAAAAGGAAGGAAGGAAAGCGAAGATAGAAACCGGATGATAGAAATCGACGATAGAAAACCAGATGATAGAAATCAGGCGATAGAAAACCAGATGATAGAAACCAGACGATAGAAAACCAGATGATAGAAATCAGACGATAGAAAACCAGATGATAGAAATCAGACGATAGAAAACCAGATGATAGAAATCAGATGATGGAAAAAAAATAGGACGCTGCAGAATGTAGGAGATAGAATCAGCCTTTGTAGTCTTCATGAGAGTTGTAGATCTAGATGTCTACTTTCATATGGTGAAAGAACGAAAGCATTTGGAGCTATAGATTAAAATTTATAGCAAATCGCGCCAAAAGAGTTTCAATCCGATTTTAGAAGTGAGCATGGTCCAATGTTTCGGGCATAATTCTCTCATACGACCTCCAAATGAGGTGAGGCTTGAACCATTGGATTTATAAGACACATATATTTCACTCCATAAAATCCGGTATTAATTGGAGTTAAATTGAGAAAGTGTTCTAAAACAAGTGAAAGGTCAATTAAGAGGGCATGTTTCGGGTATGAACTCTCTTAGATTTTTGGAGTGTATCTTGAGTTATATGACTCCGATTAAGGTGATTCTTGCCTCTGTGTGAACGTGAGGCCTTAAGCTACATTGATATGAACAAGTCCAAATGTGATTTTGATGATTTGGTAGTGTACGCTCATCACCCTTATGGAACCACAGCATCAAACGCTGCAAAGTAGGGAGCGCAAGCTTTAGGGCTCCGAAATTTTGGGCTCTGGAAACGGGTCCAATAGGTGTGGAATGTAAGCAAGAGCATGAGCGTAAATGTTAAGGTATAAATAGTTTGAGTTGGGATCCGGTCTCTGGATCGGGTCTTGACAAATTAACTGGACCTAACTTTCTAGATTGGCTGAGAAATCTGAGAATTGTTCTCAGGTCAGAGGAATTGGGATATGTCCTAGATGTTCCACTTCCTGATCCACCTGCTGCTGATGCTTCTGATGAGGATCAGAAAGCATATCAGAAACATCTTAAAGACAGTGACATGGCTACCTGCATTATGCTTGCCTCGATGTCACCAGAGCTGCAGAAGCAGCATGAGTCTATGGATGCTAATACCATAGTGTTTCATCTTAGAGAGCTGTTTGATGAGCAAGCTTGGTCTAAAAGGTTCGAGACCTCGAGGCTACTCTTCACTACTAAGATGACTCCAGGTTCATCTGCAGTGTAGTATGCATATGCACTGAAGATGAATGGGTATATTGAGAGGTTGGCCGTCTTAGATTTTGTTATGGATTATGAATTAAGTGTTGACTTAATTCTAGTTGGATTCTCTGATAGTTATTCACAGTTTGTGTTAAATTATCGGATGAACCAAATATCCACGACAATCCCTGAGTTGATCAATCTGCTCAAGACAACAGAGCAATCTATCAAGAAGGATAGCAAGCAAGTGCTTATGGTGGACTCTTCTTCTGGTTCAAAGAAAAAAAAGTTGAAGAAGAAAAGATCTAAGAAACCAAAAGGAAGTGTAGCCAAGAAGAAAACCAAAGAGACTGCACCAAAAGGAACTTGCTTCCATTGTAGCAAGACTGGCCACTGGAAGCGAAATTGTAAAGTCTATCTGGATGAATTGAAGCAGAAAAAGGCATCAGATGCCTCGACTTCTTCAGGTATGTTTGTCATTGAGGTTAATACTGTTTTTGACCATAACATATGGGTATTAGATACCGGTTGTGGCTCACACATATGCAATGATATGCAGGGCCTCAGGAACAGTAGACAGCTCATGAAGGAAGAACTAGACCTGCGTATGAGAAATGGAGCAAGAGTTGCTGCATTAGTCGTAGGCACTTATTTCTTGTCACTCCCCACTAGGCTTGTAATTAAATTGGATGAATGTTATTTTGTACCAGTATTAACAAAGAACATATTGTCTGTTTCTTGTTTAAATAGAGCTGGTTTCCATGTGATTTTTAGTAACAATGGTTGTTCTATTAGTTTGAATGGAATGCTTTATGGTACTGGTACATTATGAAATGGAATTTACATATTAGATATGTCACATCCAATTATGAATGTCAATGACACGAAAAGACATAAACGAGATAATTTAAAATCAACTTACTTATGGCATTGTCGCCTTGGCCATATAAATGAGAGACGCATAGCTAAGCTCCATAAGAGTGGTAGTTTAGGGTCATTTGATTGTGAATCATATGACACATGCGAATCTTGTTTATTAGGCAAGATGACTAAATTACCCTTTAAGGGAAAGGGTGAACGAGCGATGGAGTATTAGACCTAATACATTCGGATGTATGTGGTCCGATGTCTATCCATGCCAGAAGTGGTTGTCTTTACTTCATTACCTTTATCGATGATTATTCTCGATATAGGTACTTGTATCTGATGAGATACAAATCTGAAGCAAGCATTTGAAAAGTTCAAACAATTCAGAAATGAAGTAGAAAACTAACTTGGGAAAAGTATCAAGACATTACGATCAGATCGTGGTGGGGAATACTTAGACCAAGAGTTTTTGGATTATCTCAGAGATAATGAGATTTTATCTCAATGGACTCCTCCTTACACACCACAGCATAATGGTGTGGCAGAAAGGAGAAATCAAACCTTGTTAGGCATGGTACGATCAATGATGGGTTTTGCAAAGTTACTAAAATCCTTTTGGGGGTATGCTATCAAGACAGCTGTTTACTTGTTAAACAGAGTTCCATCAAAGACAGTTGATGTTACTCCATATGAGATGTGGACTAACAAAAAACCCCATCCTACTCATTTGAAAGTTTGGGGTTGTCCTGCTTATGTAAAGCGGATACAGTCAGATAAACTTGATGCAAAATTTGACAAGTGTCTATTCGTAGGATATCCTAAAGAAACAATGGGATATCAATTCTACCATGCTGAGGAACAAAAGGTGTTTGTTTCGAAGCATGTTGTCTTTAGAGAAAGAGTTTCTTTACAAGAAGGCGGTGGGAGCAAAATAGAACTTGAAGAAGTTCAAGATGCTCGAACAGAGCACGCAGATCAATCGCTGAACACAAAGCGTGACTCATACAGATGAAGTAACATTTCAACCTTCTATAACACACGAAGTTAGTAGGTCACGTAGGATACGCTCTATTCCCGAGAGATATGGATTTCTCTTGAATGAACAGAATGACGTATTGCTCATAGAAGATGATGAGCCTACCACCTATGAAGAGGTTCTGAAGAGTTCAGATTTTGAGAAATGGCTTCATGCCATGCAGGCTGAAATGGATTCCATGTATGAGAACCAAGTATGGACTTTGGTTGAGGCACCCGAAGGAATCAAACCCATAGGGTGCAAATGGGTTTTCAAAAAGAAAACCGACATGGATGGCAATGTAATTACCTATAAAGCAAGGCTTGTGGCTAAAGGCTTTCGTCAAAGACAAGGAGTTGACTACTGACGAGACCTTGACCCGATAGCAATGCTTAAATCCATTAGAATACTCTAGCCATTGCCACTCATTATGATTATGAGATATGGCAAATGGATGTGAAGACGACTTTCTAAATGGAAATCTAGGCGAGGATGTGTATATGACACAACACGAGGGCTTCACCTCCTATGATGGCGAAATGGTATACAAGCTTCAGAAATCCATCTATGGATTGAAACAAGCATCCAGGAGTTGGAATATCCGTTTTAATGAGGTAATCAAAGAGTTTGGTTTCTCACAAAATCCGGATGAACACTGTGTGTATAAGAAGGTTAATGGGACTGCAATCGTATTCCTTGTGTTGTATGTAGATGACATATTATTGCTAGGAAACGATTTCTCGATGCTACAATCGGTGAAGATTTGGTTGTCCAAATAATTTGCCATGAAAGGCCTTGGTGAAGCAACTTATATCCTTGGGATAAAGATTTATAGAGATAGATCAAAAAGGTTGCTTGGTCTTTCACAATCAGCGTACATAGACAAGATGCTAAAAGGTTTAGTATGGAGCAATCGAGAGGTACCTTCCGTGACTCATGGGATAACACTCGAAATCTATGTGTCTAAGACACAAGATGAGAGGATCGCATGAATATGATCCGTATACATCTGCGATAGGATATATCATGTATGCAATGCTATATACGAGACCCGATGTATCATATGCTCTAAGTATTACGAGCATATACCAATCGGATCTGGTGAGGTCCTTTGGGTGGCTGTCAAGAATATCCTCAAGTACTTGCGAATGACTAAGGATGTTTTCTTGATATATGGAGATGGAGATCTCAAAGTGGCGGGTATCTGATGCGATTTTCAATCGATAAGGATGATTCCAAATCCCAATCAGTTACGTATTCACGCTGAATGGCGAGGCGATTAATTGGAAAGTTCCAAACAAGAGACAAGCGCCGATTCAACAACCGAAGCGAGTACATTGCGCTTCAAAAGCAAAGAAAGGCAGTTTGGATCGAAGTTCATTCTTGAACTTGGTGTGGTTCCTAGCGATGATGGGCCCATAGAGTTGTGTTGTGACAACAATGGGGCTATTCTTGAGCGAAAGAACCAAGGTCTCATCAACGATCAAACACGTACTCATGAGATATCATCGATCGAGGAGATCATAGGGCGAGTGAAGTCGGATCGAGAGAATTCCCACCGAGCGGACTATTCTGATCCGTTGACAAAGCCATTATCACAAAAGAGTTTTGATTCTCATGTACTCGCTTTATGGTATTAGATATCAAAGCGATTGGCTTTAGGTCAGTGAGAGATTGTTATAGTAGTGCCACGAAGGCAATCGCCTTTAAGCGCATTTTGTACAAAGTTGTGTACATACTTTATGAATAAATAAAGAAAGGCATATTTCATTAACTTGTTGTTCATTATTTATGAATGGATATTGATCTATAAGCAAATTAATGAAGTCCATGATATATGACATAGCATGAAGGAAATTGTGATGTGATCATACTCTGAGATTCCTATCATGTGCAATTATATCGATATCTAAATTATCCTAGTCATAGGATTCTTGAGGCTGGACATCGGTAATCCGGAAAGACTAGTACATCTCAAGCTCCTTGATTTGATCAAGTAGTGGATCTCAGAAGCTGTAAATATGAGATATTTAGGGTTGAGATGTGGATGCTTACTAGAGGTAGTAAGTACATTGGATGACCTGCTATGAGATCATCACATGGATGTCCTATTCTAATGTCAGTGATAATCTCATCATAGCAATGGTGCAAGTATCCTTAGACTTGAGGTGCTCAAGGATATCTTGGATACTGATTCTTTGCTTTGACTCCATTCCTTGTTGCCTTACAGAGGTCGCTCATAGGGTGGTGATTGGGTATAGCTTGAGGTATTCGAAGGTAATTGAGTAGCCAATAGAGGATTCACCACTTCTGTGATAGCAGAAGATGATACCCATGGCCTCTTGTCAGGGTCATTACTTGGAAGTCTCTGGCCGGAGCATATTAGTCATGAAGAATGTCTTCATTCACATATAAAGTAATGAGTCCCAGGACGAGAACTGAAATCACTTGGACTAGATTTGACGTAGTCAGTCTAGTAAGAGTTGACACATTGCCCATACTTATAACCAAGTGGGGTATAGCATGGTGAAAGGACGAATTGCACGGTAATTGTCTATGGAAAGGTTCGTGATATGGTTCATGATGAATACATGTTCATTCGTCAAACCAATTACTTTCCGGTCAATTGGGGGTCATGATGTGTTGCTAGATATCCGCTCATGACTTGCTTGGATTAAGTGTTAATCTAAGTGGCCAACATAACCGGAACCTAATGGATCACACGATAAGAGTGTCTCGGAGAATTAAGTAAAATAGTTTTGGACAGAGTTCCAATATATAGAGAGCAAAGGATTAAATGGATCCCGATGAGATCGAGATATGTCCCGATGAGATCGCGACATCGATATTGCTGAAAAAAGGTTTTGGAGGTTTTCCCATGGGACCCTTAGAGGCGGTAGGACCTAACCCAGCAGTGACTGTACCACTTCAGCATTTATTTATATATATATATGTTGCAACGTGTAAGAAGGAGGAGAGGAAGCTTGTCTTTACTTTATATATATATATATATATAAAGGCCATACGTGGATGGCTTATCATCTAAGCATTTAATGTCTTTTAAAAGTTAAAAGACAAATGGCATTTGGTGATAAGAAGAGAGAATAATCATTGGTTTATAAAGAGAAAAACGATGGATGAAAAAAAGTAGGTTTTAGAAAAGAGTTTCTAAAACATAAGCCTTCTTCTTCAAAGCTTCATCTCATCTTTCAAGTTCCTCTTCATCGTTGGTTTCCAAGCTCTCCAAGAACAAGGTAAGATCTAGCTGTCTTTAACTTTTTCTAGCTATTCCCGGGTCAAAGGGTTTGTCTCGGTTAGGTTCTCCGATCTCTGCGTGGATACCGTTAGAGACGGTCTCCTTTGGCCGTTATGGTTTGAGTTTGTTGTATAGACACATGGATCCTGGCTTTGGAAGGTCCGGAATAAAAATTTTTTTCCGCACTGTGGGTATGTGATGCTCACACCGGATTTTCCTATTGTGTCCTACCGCCTACCGGTTCCGGTATGGGAAAACCTCAAAATCTTTTTTCAAGAATATCGATGTCGCGATCTCATCGGGACATATCTCGATCTTATCGAGATCCATTTAATCCTTTTGCTCTCCATATATTCAACTCGCCTAAAACTATTTTATTTAATTCTCCGAGTCACTCTTATGCGTGTGACCCATTAAGTTCCCTTGTTATGTTGGCCACTTAGATTAACACTTAATCTGAAAGCAAGTCATGAGCGGTATCTAGCAACACATCATGACCCCTAATTGATCGAAAAGTAATTGGTTTGACGAATGAACATGTATTCATCATGAACCATATCACTAACCTTTCCATAGACAATTACTGCAATTCGCCCTTTCACCATGCTATACCCCACTTGGTTACGAGTATGGGCAAAGTGTCAACTCTTACTAGACTGACACGTCAAATCTAATCCAAGTGATTTCAGTTCTCGTCCTAGGACTCATTACTTAATATGTCAATGAAGACATTCTTCATGACATATATGCTCCGGCCAGAGACTTCCAAGTAATAACCCTGACAAGAGGTCATGGGTATCATCTTCGCTATCACGTATGGTGAATCCTCATTGGCTACTCAATTACCTTCAATACCTCAAGCCGCACTCCAATCACCACCCTATGAGAGACCTCTCGTAAGCAATAAGGAATGGAGTCAGCACGTAATCAAGATTCAAGATATCCTCGAGCACCTCAAGTCTAAGGATACTGCACTATCAAGCTATGATGAGATTATCACCGACATTAGAATAGGACATCCATGTGATGATCTCATAGCAGTCATCCAATGTACTTACTACCTCTAGTAAGCATCCACATCTCAACCCTAAATATCTCATATTTACAGCTTCGAGATCCACCGCTGATCAAATCAAGGAGCTTGAGATGTGCTAGTCTCCGGATTACCAATGTCCAGCCTCAAGAATCCTATGACTAAGGATAATTTAGATACCGACATAATTGCACGTGATAGAATCTCAAAGAGTATGATCACATCACAATTTCCTTCATGCTATGTCATATATCATGGACTTCATTAATTTGCTTATAGATCAATATCCATTCATAAATAATGAACATCAAATTAATGAAATATGCCTTTCTTTATTTATTCATAAAGTATGTACACAACTTTGTATTAAAAAATGCTTAAAGGCTATTGCCTTCGTGGTACTACTTAACAATCTCCCACTTGACCTAAAGCCAATCGCCTTGATATCTAATATCATAAGCGAGTACATGAGAATCAAAACTCTTTGTGATAATGGCTTTGTCAACGGATCAGCAATATTCGCCGGTGGGAATTCTCTCGATCCGACATCACCGCCCTATGATCTCCCGATCAAATGATATCTCATGAGTAATGGTTTGATCGTTGATGAGACCTTGGTTCTTTCGTCACAAGAATAGCCCCATTGTTGTCACAAAACAACCGCATGGGCCCATCACGCCTAGGAACCACACCATGTTCAAGAATGAACTTTTGATCCAAACTACTTCCTTTCACGCTTCAAGCGGCAATGTACTCGCTTCGATTGCCGTGAATCGACAATTGTCTCTCGTTTGGAACTCTTCCAACTAACTACCCCGCCATTAAGTGTGAATACGAACCTAACCGGGATTTGGAATAATCCTTATTAGATTGAAAACTGCATCCAGATACCCGCCACTTTGAGATCTCCATCTCCATATATCAAGAAACATCCTTAGTCCTTCGCAAGTATTGAGGACATTCTCGACAACCACCCAATGACCTCACCAGATCCGATTGTATCCGCCAGAATACTTAGAGCATATGATACATCGGGTCTCAGACATAGCATTGCATACATGATAGATCCTACCGCAGATGCATACGGATCATATTCATGCACATCCTCTCATCTTGTGTCTTAGACACATAGATTTCGAGAGTGTTATCCCATGAGTCACGGAAGGTAGCCTCTCGATTGCTCCATGCTAAACCTTTAGCATCTTGTCTATGTACGTTGATTGTGAAAGACCAAACAACCTTTTTGATCTATCTCTATAGATCTTTATCCTAAGGATATAAGTTGCTTCACCAAGGTCTTTCATGGCAAATTGTTTGGACAACCAAATCTTCACCGATTGTAGCATAGAGATATCGTTTCTTAGCAATAATATGTCATCTACATACAGCACAAGGAATACGATTGCAGTCCCATTAACCTTTTTATACTCACAGTGTTCATCCGGATTTTGTGAGAAACCAAACTCTTTGATTACCTCATCAAAACGGATATTCCAACTCCTGGATGCTTGTTTCAATCCATAGATGGATTTCAAGCTTACATACCTTTTCGCCATCATAGAGGTGAAGCCTCAGTTGTGTCATATACACATCCTCGCCTAGATTTCCATTTAGAAAGTTGTCTTCACATCCATTTGCCATATCTCATAATTATAATGAGTGGCAATGGCTAGAGTATTCTAATAGATTTAAGATTGCTACTAGGTCAAGGTCCTGTCAGAGTCAACTCCTTGTCTTTGACAAAACCTTTAGCCACAAGCCTTGCTTTATAGGTAATCACATTACCATCCATGTCGGTTTTCTTTTTGGAAACCCATTTACACCCTATGGGTTTGATTCCTTCGAGTACCTCAACCAAAGTCCATACTTGGTTTTCTTACATGGAATCCATTTCAGCCTTCATGGCATGAAGCCATTTCGCATCAACTCTTCGTAACCTCTTCATAGGTGGTAGGCTCATCATCTTCTATGAGCAATACGTCATTCTATTCATTCACGAAATCCATATCTCTAGAACAGAGCGATCCCACGTGACCTCACTTAACTTCGTGTGTGTAGAAGGTTGAATCACACTTCATCCGTATGAGTCACAGCTTGTGTTTAGGCAAGCTGATTCAAGGCTCTGTTTCGAGCATCTTGAACTTCTTCAAGTTCAATTTTGCTCCCACCGCCTTCTTGTAAAAGAAACTCTTTCTTAAAGACAACATGCTTCAAACAAACACCTTTGTTCCTCAAAGAAGGTAGAATTGATATCTCATTGTTTCTTTAGAATATCCTACTTAACAAACACTTGTCGACTTTGCATCAAGTTTATCCGACCGTGTCCGCTTCACATAAGCAAGACAACCCCAAACTTTCAAATGAGTAAGATAGGTCTTTTGTTAGTCCACATCTCATATGGAGTAACATCAATCGCTTTGATGGAAAGTCGCTTAACAAGTAAACAAATGTCTCGAAAGGCATACCCCAAAAGGATTTTGTAACTTTGCAAAGCCCATCATTGATCGTACTATGTCTAACAAGGTTCGATTTCTCCTTTCTGCCACACCATTTTGCTGTGGTGTGTAAGGAGGTGTCCATTGAGATAAAATCCCATTATCTCTGAGATAATCCAAAAATTGTTGGTCTAAGTATTCCCCACCACGATTTGATCGTAATGTCTTGATACTTTTCCCAATTTGGTTTTCTACTTCATTTCTGAATTGTTTGAACTTTTTAAATGCTTCAGATTTGTATCTCATCATATACAGGTACCCATATCGAGAATAATCATCGATAAAGGTAATGAAGTAAAGACAACCACTTCTGACATGGTACCCATAAACTGTTGGAAAGCTAAAAAAAAGACCTATAACTTTCTAGAAGTCTCCTTTCTCTAATTCAGCCTAGATCAATCCAGAATTTCGCTTGAATTCAGAACATGAATTTTACATTCATCCACCAATGTACTACACCCAGTTCTCAACTTAAAGACCAATTTTGAGATTTTTAAAGACATAATTTAAATTTGATGTCTTCACTATCTCTTCAACTTTAAAAGTATTCTTTGCGAGCCTCTTCAGGTCTCTACAACCAGTATTCTTCACACTTAGCCTTTGCAGGCTATCTGCACTACTTTTTCTCAGAAAAGTGTTTGAACACTTGTTACAGTAAAATAGCTCTCAGCTAATTTGCACAATAAGCTCTTTACGATCACGTAGATGTAATTCAGCTAATTTTTTTCTCACTTTGTCTAACTTTTACTTCTTCGACTTCGACTTGTATTTATAGCCTTCGTCTCCAACTGCTTCTTGATTCTTAAAGAAACGATTATTCAGTTGAGTTCTGTAACTAACTCGAACTGACTCCTTCGTCTTCTTTTTGAATTCCGCATCTTCTTTTCTCCATCTGTATTTTATCGTCTATATTTCTGCGTCTGCGTCTGCGTCTGCTTTTATTATTTATCTCTTCGTCTGCGTCTGCTTTGCTTAGCGTCTGCGTCTTCATGACTTCGTCTGTAGGACTTCGTCTGTCTGACTTCGTCTGTAGGACTTCGTCACTTTTACTTTTTCTTTTTATTGATTGTCTTTGTTATACATCAAAATCATATCTTAGTAAAGTCATTTAGACTTAACAAACTCCCCATTTTTGATGATAACAAATTATATACAAAAGAAAACAAAATACAATGTTTTAAAAAGAACAAAAAAAACTTATCTTCAGAACTTCTTCTTTTGACTTCTTCCTTTCTTCGTCTGCTTCAGTCACACCTTCTTTTCTGAACATCCTCTTCTCTTCTGCTCATTCTCTTCTCCCCTTGTTCATTCTCTTCTTTCTTGCTCTTCTCCCCCTATTTGTTATAATAAAAAATGATTAACGATGATGGCTCTTCAGCAGTTATGTCATCATCTTCTTCAGATCATTCATCGTCTCCTTGATCTCGTTGACTTCTTCGCGTAATCTACTAAGTTCATCTGATGAGTCAATCGATGAGGAGGCTTGATCAACATTTGCTGAGGGAGGAGTGAACGGAATTGTAGTAGTATAAGCATCTGAAGTAGGAATGTATTCTTCATTAATCTCAATGGTTGGTGGAAGAATAAACGACGCCTTCGTAAAGAGCTAAGTCAAACGGAGCAGCAAAGATCAAGAATCGCCTTCTTTCATAGGTAATGCTTCTTGAATAGACAAAGGTATCGATAAAGGTCTAATACGCAGAATCGTCTAACAAGGAACTCTATAAATGTCCTGTTATTACTCTTCCTCCCATCGGATGTCTTCTTGTTGTCAAGATAGCTGCGGCCGCTTCATCTTTATTCTGTGTAGAAGCGCATGCTTCATCAATTCTACGCACTTCTTCTGCTATATGATCTGCGGATAGATCATCACAAGCTTCTTCAGGAAATAGCTTCGACTTTCCCTTAGTCAAATCCAAAGGATATCTTGGCTGGATATCTAGTACAACCTTTATTTCCGTGTTTTCTGTTATCGAAAAAATAGTACACAGTTTGCAGGGAATTTTTGTAAGGTATGGCTTGGTAGCAACATCCCTCAAAGCTTCGTAGAAAATCTTTTCATCTTCTTTCAGTAATTGCCATGTGTCACTATTTATTGATATAGGTTTTACGACAACCACTGTCTTCTTCATTGGTTGACTACAGATTGCAATAGCAGTTCTCCTTTTGGTAACGACTTCAACCATTCTGATCTTCAGCTTATGTTTTCTCAAAAACTTATGATAGTTATATACCATCACACAAGGTTCATCATTATCCGAGTCTCGATTCTCATTGTTACCTCTGGTCAGGCTTCAATAGACTCTTCTGAACCGGGCTTTGCTCCACTGGTTCCTCCTGTTGAGCAATGGGAATTTCCTGAACTCTGTTTTGCTCAGTTTCTTTTTTAGCAGCATCAAAGGTTTTTTTCTTTCGACTATCTTCCCCAGCAGTTGACACGATCGTCTTCCGACTAATCTTCTTAGTCTTGTCTTCGCTTGATTAGTCTTCAAGATTTCATGCTTGAGATTTTTCTCTCGATTCGATTTTCTCGCTCTTCTCGCCTCTTTAGCTTTTCTGGCTGTATCCTCTTCCAAAATAGAGACTAAATATCTTGTTGCTTTATGTACACGAGATTGAGAGGATTGTTCCTGACTCTGTTCTCTGGCAATCTTTTCTTCTTGTTGCCTTAGAGTCCGAATCCTTGGTGATCTCTTCGTCTTCTTCGTAACTTCACTTAAAAGACTTTCTCCTTGTCTTTTTGGCACACCTCCTTCTGTCCTCCGAGGCTGACTTTCTTTGATTTTAGGACTCGCCTGTTTTATCAGCGGTTTTCCTGATGTTCTTCTTAGTTCATCTGCAGGCGATCTCATACTGTTGAGTTCGAGAACTTGAAGCGGAGTCTTTTTCAAACACGCCCCTCGGTTCTTGTTTTCTCAAGAGTTGGCTTCTCCTTTAATCACCGTACTCGCACCCATTCGTCAGACAGATCGAATCAATCTTATTTTTACTGCATAATCCTTCTATTTCCTTTATGTAGAAAGATTTTGGATTCCCTAAAAATCCTTGTAAGAAGTATACCGTAAGGATAGCAATTTGTATCCTTCATCCCCTTAATCATGTAGTGAAAGATTAAGAAGGGTAAATTAATAGGGTTGCGATTCAACAAGTAGAATAGGCATTATTCATCTAGAGTGGTCACCAAATGTCTTGAACCTGCTCTGGGTAAGATGCAATTAAACAGAATTGCATGAAGAACCCTAGCCTTCGGAATCAAACTAGAGGTCTTCCTCTCCCATGGGTCATTGGCTCCATATAATTTTCTTCTGACATCTTCTTTTTTCATACCAACCTGGGACATCCAATCTGCCTTTGTAGACAGGGTCTCACCAACTGATGGACAATCAGTCACCTTCCTTATCAGCTCCTTAGTCATGACAACAGATATACCATCTACTAAAGATATGATAGTGTTGTCTACAAGTTGAGCGTTCTTCCAGAAATCGAATACCTCATTGGTGTATACTGGTTCTCGTACCTGGAAGAAATTTCTCCAACCAGCTCTTACAATCTCTGGTTCTACGTCCATACCACCATTCCTCAATGACTCGAAATCTACATGCCTTCCGAAAATCATAGTTGCCTCCATTGTTTCAGAACGAAAACTGTTTCTGGTAAGCTTTTCGTCTAGGGTAGGATGATTGAGAGAATTTTGAAAGCAAGATAAACCGTCTAGAGATGAAAGTAACCGTAATGATTTCAACTTCAGGCTACTTGAAGGGTCTAGTCTGGTGTATTCTAGAATCATTAAGATCCTCGAGATTATCAGATTTTTTCCCTCCAAAACTTCTTTGACAGAGAAGTTACTAGCTGTAACTCACTGTATCTGGCGCTATTAGTTTTGATGTTACTTTAGCCTGACTATTCGCTTAACATAACCATGTTAAGGTTGCGTCTGATCTTCTGGAACCGTTCTTCACTCAGTGGTTTGGTGAAGATGTCTGCCCACTGATGTTCTGTTTCGATGAACTGTAGACGCACCACCTTCCTCTGAACATAGTCTCTCAGGAAATGATGTCTAACTTCGATGTGCTTCACTTTAGAATGTTGAATCGGATTCTTTGACAAATTGATTGCACTTATGTTGTCGCAGTAGATTGGAATCTCCTCTTCTCGAACTGAATAGTCTTCAAGTTGATATTTGATCCATAACTTTTGTGAACAGCAACTTGCGGCAGACATATACTCTGCTTCAGTGGTTAATAGAGCAATTGAACTTTGTCTTTTGCTTGACCAGGAAACTAGGTTTACGCCAAGAAAGTGACATCCTCCACTTGTGCTCTTTCTTTCGATTCTATCTCCGGCATAGTCCGCATCGCAATATCCGATTAACCTGAAATCTTTACCTTTCTCAAACATTAAGCAAAGATCAGTAGTACCAAGTTCATCTTTGGACAAAAGGTTTGAAGGGTACATCGGGGTCGCCATAGGCTTCACATTATTCATATCAAATTTGGACAACAGTTCTTTCACATACTTTTGTTGATGAATAAAAATTTTCTCTTCGGTTTGCTTAACTTACAACCCAAGAAAGAACTTTAACTCACCCATCATACTCATTTCAAACTCTTTCTTCATTAAACTCTCAAACTTCATGCATAATTTGTTTGAAGTAACACAAAAAATGATATCATCAACGTAAATCTAAACTAAAATAAAATCATTCTGAAAGTTTTTCCTAAAGAGCGTCTTATCGACTTGACCTCTATTGAAACCATTTTCCAAAAGAAAAGTACTCAGACGATCATACCAAGCTCTAGGAGCTTGCTTCAGGCCGTATAAGTCTTTATGAAGTCTATAGACAAGGTCTGGATTCTTAACATTCTCGAAACCAGGTGGTTGCTTAACATACACCTCTTCGTCTAAAAAACCATTCAGAAAGGCACTCTTCACATCCATCTGAAACAGCTTTATGTTATGACAAACTGCATATGCCAGCAATATCCTAATGGCTTCAAGTCTTGCCATCGGAGCATACGCCCTCATTGTAGTCTATTCCTTCTTGCTGATTATAGCCTTGTGCTACTAATCTAGCCTTATTTCGACTCACTCTTCCTAATTCGTCTAACTTATTATTAAAGACCCATCTGGTTCCTATGATGGATTTCTTAGGGGGTTTCGAAACTAAGGACCACACATTATTCCTAGTAAATTGATTCAGCTCCTCTTGCATGGCTAACACCCAAGCTTCGTCTTGAAGAGCTTCCTCAACCTTCTTAGGCTCTATTTCAGAAATAAAAGACACATTAGCTTCTCTTCTGAATCTTGACCTTGTCCTAACTCCTTCTGAGATCTCTCCGATAATCAACTCTTCTGGATGAGAACTTTTATATTTCCAGTCTCTTTTCAGTCCGATAATTTCTGAAATATCTTCAACTTTGTCTACTTGAGTTCCTAATGGAGAAGTTTCTGTTCTATCATCTAAGTTCTTTGAAGGACCTGCACTCTCCATGTCATCTTCCTTATGGGGTTGGAAACTATCATCAAATTTGACATGGATGGTCTCTTCAACTGTCTTTGAAGTAAGGTTGTACACCTGAAATGCCTTAGAAGATGATGAGTAGCCTAGAAAGATTCCTAGATAGGTCTTTGAATCGAATTTATCCAACAGCTCCTTTGTATTCAGAATAGAGCATTTGCACCCAAATGGATGAAAGTAAGATATGTTTGGTCTTCTTCCTTTCCATAACTCGTAAGGAGTCTTCTTCAGCATTGCTCGCAACATAATTCTATTATGAATATAGCATGTTGTGTTCACAACTTCTGCCCAGAAGTACTTAGGAAGATTCATCTCACAAAGCATGGTCTTTGCCATCTCTTGAATCGTCCTGTTCTTCCTTTCAACAACTCCATTATGTTGAGGAGTCCTAGGAGTAGAAAAATTGTGGGAAATTCCATTCTCTTCACAAAATAATCTAAACTTCTCATTCTCAAACTCTCCACCATGGTCACTCCTGATATTGGCTATAGACATTCCTTTTTCATTCTGTAACTTTCTGGATAAGGTCCTAAAGCACTTAAAAGATTCATCTTTGTGTGATAAAAATAATATCCAACAAAATCGAGTAAAGTCATCAACAATAACAAGTCCATATTTCTTTCCGCCACGACTTATTGTCCTTCTTGGACCAAATAAATCCATATGTAACAATTCTAAAGGTCTAAATGATGTTACAAAATTTTTAGAAGAAAAAGAGGTTTTAACTTGTTTTCCTTTCAAACAGTTTTCACAGAAAAACTCTTTGTCAAAACTTATTTTTGGCAAGCCTCTTACCAAATCATGTTTTGCCAGCTTTGAAATATGTTTAAAAGAGACATGACCTAGCTTTTTATGCCAGATTAGTCTTTCTTCTTCGGAAGATAGAAAATATAAAATATTTTGACTTTGAAAATATTCTAAATCAATTTTGTAAAGATTGTCTCTTCTCTTGGCAGAGAAAAGTATAGACCCATCTTTGTTTCTGACTTCGCAAAGATTTTGATTGAATGTGACTGTGAAACCAGAATCACACAATTGACTCACGCTAATCAAGTTATGCTTCAGACCATCAACAAGCAGTACATTATTTATGCATGCAATGGAATCTTTACCTATTTTACCGATTCTAATAATCTTCCCCTGCTGGTTGTCTCCGAAAGTTACTGATCCTCCCTTCTTATACTGAAGGTCTAGGAACATAGGCCTTCTTCCTGTCATATGTCGCGAGCATCCACTATCTAAATATCAATGGTGCTTGCCGTATTTTCCAAGGAAGGATATCTGCAGGAGAAACTATTTTATTTTTTGGTACCCAAATTTTCTTGGGTCCTCTATGGTTAGTAGTATGCATATAACTAGAACGTTGATTAAAATGAGATCTATTATGGTTTCTCTTTTGGAAGAAGGGTTTTTTATGAGACTGAGTCTTGTTACCTGTAAACCCTAATCCGGTTTTATCACTCAGATGTCTACATTTTCCAAGCATCTCATTCATTTTCTTAGTGCTCTCTGTGAAAGTAACTAAATTAGCTAACAAATTCTTAATTCTTAGTTTAAGCTGATTGATCTCTTCTGATCTGTCTACAACTTTATTCTTTTCTTCTAATTGCTTTTTCAGACAGATATTTTCTCTCTCTATTTCTTTCGTATGTCTAATATTTTCTGCATACTTTTTCTTTAACAGTTTGTACTATTTCGGAATAGCATGAGAATCTTCTAATAATTCTGAGTAGGCATCATGCAAATTATCGTAGTCAGATTTTACTTCCTCATCACTATCTTCCTCGGCCATCAGGTAGATGTTTGCATGTTCGCATCGATTCGAACCTCAGATTCCGATTCTCGATGAATCTAAGTCCTCCCATGTTGCCATCATGCTTTTCTTGCGTTCTCTACTCTTCTTTGGTTTCTTCTTTAGAGTCGGACATTCGGACTTGTAGTGTCCAGGCTGATTGCACTCGTAGCAAATGACATATGACTTTTCTGGTTTGGCTTCATCTTTGCCATTCTTCTTGAAAATCTGATTCCCTTTGGACTTCTTCTTCCACATGCGTCTTATCTTTCTGGAGATGAAAGATAATTCGTCATCTTCATCACTTGACTCTGGTTCTGATTGACTGGAGTCGTCATCCTTTGATTCTTCAATTTTCAACGCTTTTGATGACTTCCTCCTTCTTTGAGTCTTGTGATTCTTTTGTCAGGCCTTCAGTGCTATCGACTTGTCCCGTTTGGGCTTGTCTTCAGCATCGAGTTCAACTTCATGAATCTTCAAAGATCCAAGCAACTCGTCAAGCTTTAACTCGCCAAGTCTTTGGCTTCGCACCGCAAAGAACTTTAGGTCTCCATCTCTTCGAAAAATTTTAGAATCTTTCAACATGATCTTGATTGTTGTACGCTCTTCCAAGAGCTTTAATCCATTGACAATTGTTTGAAATCTTCCAAACATTTGATCAATAGATTCTTCATCTTTCATCTGAAAAGTTCATCTTGGTGCACAAGAATACTTATCTTGGATTCTTTAACTTGGCTTCAGGCCTTCGTGAGCAATGAACAATGTGTCCCACATCTCCTTTCATGTATCGCATCCGTGGAATTTGTCATACTCGCCCCGCTAGGCACACGCCAAAAGAACTTCGCTTTGAATTGCTTGTATTTTAGCCTTTTGATCACCGTCCATCCGACTCGTGGAATGAAATTTCCATCTTCATTTACTAAGGTATAAGGTCCGTTTCTATTACGCCCCAAAGGTCGACATATGAGTAGATTCTATGAATAGCCGCATCCTATCTTTCCAGTAATGATAATCCTCTCCGTTGAATGCTGGAGGTCTAGTGACTGAGGCTCCTTTTGTGATGTATACATGTGATTCTGCCATTATCTTTGATCCACACTTTGCTAAAGTGATCCTTGGATACCAGGCTGTGATACCAATTGAAGTGAATCACACATTAATACTCTTACTTATAAAACGATATAGAATGCACGAGAAGGGGGGGTTGAATTGTGTATTCCCCTTTTTTTTTAATCTTTCAAAACTGTTTGGTAGAAATAAAATTCTTTACAGAAATTTCGATAGATTCTGATTAATCAAAAACTTTGAAAACTTGAATTTAAAATATAGAGATATAAAGTGAGAGTAGTTTGACACAGAGATTTATCCTGGTTCATCCCAAGCTGTGGGCTACGTCCAGTCCTCAGAGTTTCTTTTGAGATTTCACTATCTCTTCAACTTTACAAGTATTCTTTGCGAGCCTCTTCAGGTCTCTACAACAAGTATTCTTTCACACTTAGCCTCTGCAGACTATCTGCAATACTTTTTCTCAGAAAAGTGTTTGAACACTTGTTACAGTAAATAATGTAGGAAAATCCCGGGAGGAACATCATATGTTCCAGCAGCGGAAACAAAAATTTTTGATCCCGGACCTTCCCGAAAACCCAGATCCGGTGTCGGATGAAAACTCAAACCGAATAGCCAATAGAGACTATCTCTAAAGGTATCCACGCAGAGATCGAAACCTAACCGAAGTCAAACCCTTTGACCCGGAAATAGCTAGAATGTAATAAGAGCCGCTAGACCTACCTCCATCCCGGAGAGCTCGAGAATAGCGTTGAATCCTTGCCTTGAGAAGAGAAGAAATCGATGATGGCTTGATGAAGAAGAAGAAATGAAATCACCTTTCAACTTAAGCTTAACTCTTAAGCTTTCTTCTTTCCTCTTTGCCAAAACCTCACGACCATCACACTCTCCATTCACTTTATATGTCTTTTAACCTTTAAAACACATATCAAAGCTTATGGTGGAAGCTTATCCACGTGTTATTTTATATATATATATATATATATAAAGTAAAGATAAAGCTTCCTCCTCCATGCTTCACGCGCCTACATATATATATATATTAATTAATTAATTATTTAATTAATTAATCATATATATATGTAAATAATTGCTAAAGTGGTCCACCACACTGGGTCTGGCCCTACGGCCATAGGGCCCCGATGTCAAACAGCTCCTAAACCTTTCTTAGCAATATTGATGTCACGATCTCATCGACATATCCCAATCCCATTGGGATCCATTTAATCTAATGTTTCCATAATTGGAACTCGTCCAATTACTATTTTCTGATTCTCTCAAACACTCTTACGTGTGACCCTTTAGGTTTCCGGTTATGTTGGCCACTTAGATTAACAATTAATCTGAGCAAGTCATGAGCGGTATCTAGTAACACATCATGACCCCAATTGACCGGAAAGTAATCGGTTTGATGAATTCATCACAAACGTATCACTAACCCTTCCATGTATACAATTCTTGTGCAATTCGTCCTTTCATCATCCTATACCCCACTTGGTTATGAGTATGGCTAATATGTCAACTCTTACTAGACTAAGTCTAGCCCAAGTGAAATCGGCCTCTGTCGAGGACTCATTACTTTATATGTCCATGAAGACACTCTTCATGACATAGTCATGCTCGCCGAGACTTAAAGTAATGATCCCGACAAGAGGTTGTGGTATCTCTTTCATTCTCACGTAAGTGATGAATCCTTTATTGGCTACTCAATTACCTTCAATACCTCAAACTGCACTCCAAGCACCACCCTATGAGTAACCTCTCGGAAGGCCACAAGGAATGGAGTCAGTACGTGATCAAGATTCAAGATATCCTTGAGTACCTCAAGTCTAAGGATACTTGCACCATTGCTATGATGAGATTATCACTGACATTAAATCCATGTGATGATCTCATGGCAGGTCATCCAATGAACTTACTACGACTAGTAAGCATCCATATGTCAACTCTAAATATCTCATATTTACAATTTCTGAGATCCACTGCTTGATCCAATCAAGGAGTATGACATATGTTAGTCCGTAGGATTAATGATGTCCAGCCTCATTAATCCTATGACTAGGAAAATTTAGATCTCGACATAATTGCACATGATAGGAATCTCAAGATTATGATCACATCATAATTTCCTTCATGCTATGTCATATATCATGGACTTCATTAATTTGATTAAAGATCAATATCAATTCATAACAAAATGAATATCAAATAAATGAAACATGCCTTTCTTTATTTATTCATAAAGTCCGTATATGACTATGAACAAAAGCGCTAAAGGGATTGCCTTTAGGCACTACTCTAACAAATCTCCCACTTGACCTAAAGCCAATCGCCTTGGTATCTAATACCATAAGCGAGTACATGAGAATCAAAATTCTTCCGTGACAATGGCTTCACTCAACGGATCAACAATGTTCTCGCTCTGTGGGAATCCTCTCGATCGCGACATCACCTCTAGCAATGATCTCTAATCGATGATATCCATGGAGTACGTGTTTAGATCGTTGGTGAGACCTCTGTTCTTTTGCCTAAGCAATAGCCCCATTGTTGTCACAATACAACCAGATGGGTCCATCACAAACTAGAACCACACCAAGTTCAAATGAACTTCGATCCAAACGACTTCCTTTTCCGCCTCGATGCAAAGAATGTACTATGCCTCGGCCGTCGAATCGTGAGCCGTCTCTGCTTGGAACTCTTCCAACCGACCGCCCACCGCTTAGCGTGAAAACATAACCCGACGGGATCCGAGTCATCCTTGTCGATTGGAAACCGCATCCAGATGCTCGCCACTGAGATTTCCATCTCCATATATCAAGAAAACATCCTTAGTCCTTCGCAAGTACTTGAGGATATTCTTGACACCACCCAAGGACCCTCACCAGATCCGATTGGTATCCGCCGTGACACTCAGAGCATACGATACATCGGGCCTCAGACATAACATAGCATACATGATCGATCCTCTCGCAGATGCATACGGATCTCGATCCATGCGAATCCTCTCATCTTGTGTCTTAGGGACATAGATTTCGAGAGTGTTATCCCATGAGTAATGGGAAGATACCTCTCTGGATTGCTCCATGCTAAACCTCTTTAGCATCTTGTCTATGTACGATGATTGTGAAAGACCAAGCAACCTCTTTGATCTATCTCTATAGATCTTTATCCCAAGGATATAAGTTGCTTCACCAAGGTCTTTCATCGCAAATTGCTTGGACAACCAAATTTTGACCGATTAAAAGATTGAGACATCGCTTCCGAGTAACAAAGATGTCATCTACATATAGTACAAGAAAAACGATTGCATTCCCATTAACCTTTTTGTACACACAGTGTTCATCCGGATTTTGTGAGAAACCAAACTCTTTGATTGACACATCAAAACGGATGTTCCAACTCCTGGATGCTTGCTTCAATCCATAGATGGATTTCTGAAGCTTGCATACCTTTTCGCCATCATTGAAGTGAAGCCCTCTGGTTGTGTCATATACATCCTCGCCGATTTCCGTTAAGGAAAGTCGCCTTCACATCCATTTGCCATATCTCATAATCATAATGAGCAAAGAATGGCTAGGAGTATCCGAATGGATTTAAGCATTGCTACGGGTCAAGGTCTCGCCATAGTCAACTCCTTGTCTTTCGACGAAATCTTTTCGCCACAAGCCTTGCCTCAGAGGTAATCACATTACCATCCATGTCGGTTTTCTTCTTGAAACCCATTTGCACCCTATAGGTTTTATCCTTCAGTGCATCAACCAAAGTCCATACTTAGTTTATGTACATGGAATCCATTTCGCTTTCATGGTACAAAGCCATTTTTCGATTCTCAACTTTTCGTAACCTCTTCATAGGTAGCAGTGCTCATCATTTTCTATGAGCAATACGTCATTCGCTCGCTTACAAGAAATCCATATCTCTCGGGAACAAGGCGATCCTACTTGACCTACGAACTTCAGATGCAATGTAAGGTTGAATCTTACTTCATCCGAATGAGTGATGCCTCGAGTTCAGCAGCTGATCCGGCTTGTTTCGAGCATCTTGAACTTCTTCAAGTTCGACTTTGTTCCCACCGCCTTCTTGCGAAGAAACTCTTTCTCTAAAGAGAAAGATGCTTCAAACAAACACCTTTTGTTCCTCAAAGAAGGTGTAATTGATATCCCATGGTCTCTTTAGGATATCCTACAAACAAACACTATGTCGACTTTGCTTCAAGCTTATCTCGATCGAATCCGCTTCACGAAGGTGACAACCCCATACTTTCAAATGAGAAAGATAAGGTTTTCGTTAGTCCACATCTCATATGGAGTAACATCACCGTCTTAGAGGGAACTCTGCTTAGCAAGTAAACAGTTGTCTCTAGCGATACCCCAAAACGATTTTGGTAACTGCGAAACCCATCATTGATCGTACTACGTCCAACAAGGTTCGATTTCTCCTTTCACCACACCGTTGTCTTTGTCGGCGCGTAAGGAGGAGTCCACCGAGATAAAATGCCATTATCTCCGAGGTAATCCAAACCGTTGTTCTAAGTATTCTCCACCACGATCGGATCGTAATGCCTTGATACTTTTACCAAGTTGGTTTTCTACTTCATTTCAATTGTTTGAACTTTTCAAACGCTTGATTTGTATCTCATCGATACAAGTACCCATATCGTGAATAATCATCGATAAAGGTAATGAAGTAACGACAACCACTTCGCATGGATGGACATCGGACCGCATACATCCGAATGTATTAGGTCTAATACTCCAATCGCCGCTCACCCTTTCCTTGAAGGGTAACTTAGTCATCTTGCCTAATAAACAAGATTCGCATGTGTCATATGATTCATAATCAAATGACCCTAAACCGCCACTCTTGTGGAGCTTAGCGATGCGTGTCTCATTTATATGGCTGTCGACAATGCCATAAGTAAGTTGACTTTAGATTATCTCTTTATGCCGCTTGGTGTCATTGACATTTAAAATTGGATTAGACATATCTAATATGTAAATACCATTGCACAATGTACAGATTCCATAAAGCATTCCATTAGAATTAATAGAACAACCATTGCTATTAAAATTCATATGGAATCCAAATTTATTCGATAAGAAATGCATAATATATTCTTTGTCAAAACAGTACAAAATAACAATCATCCAATTCCAAAGACAAGCCCAAAGAGGGAGAGACAAACATAGGTTCCTACTACTAATGCAGCAACTCTTGCTCCATTTCCAACACGAGGTCTACTTCTCCTTCATGAGTTGCCATCGTCCTCGAGGCCCTCGTGATATCATTGCATATGTGTGAGCCACAACCAAAGATCAAATACCCGATGTTGTGATCAAGAATAAGATTAACTTCAATGACATACAAACCTGAAGTAGTTGAGGCATCCGATGCTTTCTTCGCTTGGCGACTCCAGATAGACTTTGCAATTGTGCTCCAATGGCCATCTTTACCGCAATGGAAGCAAGTTCCTTTGGGGCGCCTTCTTTGGTCTTCTTCTTTATGGCGCCTCCCTTGGTTTCTTTGCCTTCTTCTTCTTTGGGTTCTTCTTCTTCGACCCAAAAGATGAAGAAGCAACCACCAAAGACTTGCTTACTATCACTCTTGATAGTCTTTCATTGTCTTGAAAGCAGATTGATCACCAGTATTGTAGTGGATATTTGGTTCATCCGATAGTTTAGCACTAAGCGTGCATAACTGTTTGACAATCCAACCAGAATTAAGTCTATACTTAATTCATGATCCATTGCAAAACCTAAGACGGCTAATCGCTCAATATAGCCATTCATCTTCGTATGCATCGCATGCCAGATGTCCCCGAGCCATCTTTGTAGTGAAGAGAAGCCTTGAGGTCTCGAACCTTTGGACGGGCTTGCTCGCCAAACAGCTCCCTAAGATGAAAACTATAGTATGAGCATCCATGGACTCGGTCGCTTCTGCAGCTCAGTGACATCGACGCAAGCATAATGCAAGTCGCCATGTCACCGCCCTTAGATGCTTACTATACGCCTTTCGATCATCATCAAGCATCGACAAAGAGTGCATCTCGAAGCGGAAAATCTAGGATATATCCTGCACTTTCAGATTTGAGAACTATTCTCGATTCCTTAACCAACAAGAAAATTCGTCCAGCTTAACTTGTTGGAATCCATAAGTGAGCCAAGATTCACACTGACGACATTTTCAAACAACCTACACGGATAGAGAGGAAGAATGTTAGAATAGGAATAGCTACATAATCATAAGGACTTAAATGATATGCAAAGCTCCCACTAGTTTCATAGAATCCATAACCCTCATTACTAATCCAAAGAAACAAAGTGACATAATGTCCTAGTGGGTCGATATCCGATATTGCTAAGAATGACCTCGGGTTTACCCAACAAGCCATAACTTAGGTCAATCGGTAGGTATCGAACATACCAATTGCATCATCGATAACCGATATCGAGAATGACCCTGGGTTTACCCAACAAGCCACCTTATGTCTCGGGAGGTATCGATATACCAATTACATCTTAGACACAACTATCGATCGCGCTATCAACTTGTTGATGTATGCACTTACATCAGTATCAACTCTTCGATGCGCATACATCCGATGTATGCTACCCAATTTCGCCTCCGTCCACGTTGACCTTGAGTTTACTCAACAAACTAACGCCTAAAGGAAAACCAACCCATTAATCGAAAATCATATTTTCATGGTTCGAACATATCCAGATAGAGTGAGCTTGGGTTTACCTAACAACCCATCCCTATAAGAACTCTAGTTCTTACCATATTAATGGAAGGCGTTAGTTTTCATATACCGAGGAGGATTTAGAAACTCTAGACTCCAAGCGGAAGGATCATAGTCGCTAGACTATATGGCATGATTTAGGTTTCATCAATCAAATTGAATCAATCCTTATAATCATCCATCATCCAACTCGAAAGATGTCACAAGTCGACTTTCATCAAATGCAAGTCGACTTATTGCATCTCGCACACACAAGTCGACTTGTTTGACACAAGTCCACTTATTTCACTGCCCATGTATAAGTCCACTTACAAGAAGCTACAAGTCGACTTATATCGAATCTTGAACAAGTCGATTTATTCTATACACAAGTCGACTTATCCAAAACCTCGAACAAGTCGACTTATTCCATATACAAGTCGACTTATTCAGGAATTTTGCTAAAATCTCTAATCGGCTAATTCCTCAATCAATGCAATTCCAATTCACAATACCAACATACCTAGGTAATATTCGTTAATAGATGTATCAATGAACACTTCATTGATCCATGAATGCCTTAAATAGTCAAACTATATGAAAAGCTTGAAATGAGTCAAAACTCATAAATATCCAAATAATTTAGGAACACCCAAATTATCACCCTAAGCATCTCAAGCTAGTGTATACACTCAAAACTACTCCGCACTTGTCACAAAAATTGTGACGCCAAAACAAGCAAGAAAATGAAATATACCAACGAGACACAAATGTGACCAATTCGGCATTCAAAAATTCTTGGAAAAACAAATTCAAGCAATTCACTTTGGAAATCATACCACATCAAGATAACACATTTTTAATCACATTAAAAATGTTGCAAGGCATTGGAATTGAAAAAGAAACCTCAATCAATCCAAGAAAAACAGTCCCAACAATTTTCACCAAAACTGTCCAGTTCTGTACATTGCTTGAAATGATCAATGAAAAAATTTCAATAAATCATGAGAAAATTATATAGGTTATCAAATGTTCAGAACATGCTACCTGAATTTTTTCAGGAGTTTAGGCCATCAAAAACTCAGTCAACCAAAATAACAAAACCGATTCAAAATCTGTGTTCATCAGCACAGCAATTCCCAACAGTATAGAATAAATTCGTGAATAAATATCCAATCACCTTAAAATCCAATTTTCATGCTCACAGACATTCACCAACATCTTAGAGACATGTAGGTGAAGGCAAATCCAGAAAACGATTTTTCTAGAATTTATTCTCGATTTTATCCTACTGCCTGTTCCAGAATCGTTTCACAAAACAGCATCTGTAACCTTAGGGAATTAATTAGCAAAACTATATCAAATCAAATCGATAAATTCTGAACATTCATAGACATATTCTCTAACATGTTATGAACATTCCTGGGCAGAAAAATTTCGAAAACTCTATCTCTATAGCAATTCGAAAATTGAACAGAAAACATGCTACAGCATCACAAGCAATTAGGGTTTATGATCTAGCTTCAATTAAAGCTTCATACACGACACCAAACGCTCTGATACCACTGTAGGAAAATCCCGGGAGGAACATCATATGTTCCAGCAGCGGAAACAAAAATTTTTAGTCCTGGGACCTTCCCGAAAACCCAGGATCCCGGTGTCGGTATGAAAACTCAAACCTGAATAGCCAATAGAGACTATCTCTAAAGGTATCCACGCAGAGATCAGAAAACCTAACCGAGTCAAACCCTTTTGACCCGGAAATAGCTAGAACAGAATAAGAGCTGCTAGACCCTACCTCTGTCCTGGAGAGCTTGAGAATAGCGTTGAATCCTTGCCTTGGAGAAGAGAAGAAATCGATGATGGCTTGATGAAGAAGAAGAAATGAAATCACCTTTCAACTTAAGCTTAACTCTTAAGCTTTCTTCTTTTCCTCTTTGCCAAAACCTACGACCATCACACTCTCCATTCACTTTTATATGTCTTTTAACCTTTAAAACACATATCAAAGCTTATGGTGGAAGCTTATCCACGATTACTTTTATATATATATATATATATATAAAGTAAAGATAAACTTCCTCCTCCATGCTTCCACGTGTTTACATATATATATATATTAATTAATTAATTATTTAATTAATTAATCATATATATATATGTAAATAATTGCTAAAGTGGTCCACCACACTGGGAATGGGTCCTACCTACCACCGGACCTCGATGTGAAACATTTCGAAACCTTTCTTAGCAATATTGATGTCGCGATCTCATCGGGACATATCCCAATCCCATGGGATCCATTTAATCCTAATGCTCTCCATAATTGGAACTCTGCCTAATTACTATTTTACAGATTCTCTCAAACACTCTTATGCGTGTGACCCTTTAGGTTTAGGTTATGTTGGCCACTTAGATTAACAATTAATCTCGAGCAAGTCATGAGCGGTATCTAGCAACACATCATGACCCCTAATTGACCGGAAAGTAATCGGTTTGATGAATTCATCACGAACCGTATCACTAACCCTTCCATAGACAATTCTTGTGCAATTCGTCCTTTCATCATCCTATACCCCACTTGGTTATGAGTATGGCTAATATGTCAACTCTTACTAGACTAAGTCTAGCCAAGTGAAATCGGTTCTCGTCGAGGACTCATTACTTTATATGTCCACGAAGACACTCTTCATGACATAGTCATGCTCGCCGAGACTTAAAGTAATGATCCCGACAAGAGGTCAGGTATCTCTTACATTCTCACGTAGTGATGAACTTTATTGGCTACTCAATTACCTTGAATACCTCAAACTGCACTCCAAGCACCACCCTATGAGTAACCTCCGGAAGGCCACAAGGAATGGAGTCAAGTGCGTGATCAAGATTCAAGATATCCTCGAGTACCTCAAGTCTAAGGATACTTGCACCATTGCTATGATGAGATTATCACCGACATTAAATCCATGTGATGATCTCATGGCAGCCATCCAATGAACTTACTACGACTAGTAAGCATCCATATGTCAACTCTAAATATCTCATATTTACAGCTTCGAGATCCACCGCCGATCCAATCAAGGAGTATGACATATGTTAGTCCGTCCGGATTAATGATGTCCAGCCTCATTAATCCTATGACTAGGAAAATTTAGATACTGACATAATTGCACATGATAGGAATCTCAAGATTATGATCACATCATAATTTCCTTCATGCTATGTCATATATCATGGACTTCATTAATTTGATTAAAGATCAATATCAATTCATAACAAAATGAATATCAAATAAATGAAACATGCCTTTCTTTATTTATTCATAAAGTCTGTACATGACTATGAACAAAAAGCGCTAAAGGGGATTGCCTTTAGGGCACTACTCTAACAAATAACTCTCAGCTAATTTGCACAATAAGCTCTTTACGATCACGTAGATGTAATTCAGCTAATTTTTTTCTCACTTTGTCTAACTTTTACTTCTTCGACTTCGACTTGTATTTATAGCCTTCATCTCTAACTGCTTCTTGATTCTTGTTTCTTGAATCTTTAAAGAAACTATTATTCAGTTGAGTTCTGTAACTAACTCGAACTGACTCCTTCGTCTTCTTTTTGAATTCCGCATCTTCTTTTCTCCATCTGTATTTTATCGTCTATGTTTCTACGTCTGTGTCTGCTTTTATTATTCGTCTCTTCGTCTACGTCTGCTTTGCTTAGCGTATGTGTCTACTTTGCTTAGCGTCTGCGTCTTCATGACTTCGTCTGTCTGACTTCTTCTGTAGGACTTCGTCTCTTTTGCTTAGCGTCTGCGTCTTCATGACTTCGTCTGTCTGACTTCTTCTGTAGGACTTCGTCTCTTTTACTTTTCTTTTTATTGATTGTCTTTGTTATACATCAAAATCATATCTTAGTAAAGTCATTTGGACTTAACACTCCTTCTTCTTGTATCCAAAGCCTTTTCTTTTAAATCTTTTCCTTTATCAATATATCTTCTCCTTGTTGTTGTATCCTCAACCAATTTGATTTACCTCTTGTTCTCCTAGGACAACTTGGTTAACAAAATCCTTTGGTGGGAAAGGAGAAGAAACATTTTGGAGGAGTATTGTTTTAGAAGAAAGAAGGAAACAATGAGACACTCTCATGCAATTTTTGGTTTTTTCATGCAAGATGAGAGAAAGAGTGATAAAAAATGTAAGGACACTTCTTACTCACTCCCACTTTCAGTTAACAATAAAGAAAAGAAGAGTCTTCCATCCAATGCATCATTTGTTCATTTAATCAATCATAAAGAAGCCATTAAATGAGACTCTTCTGATTTGTCTTTAAGATGACTATATGAAAAGTCTATTAACCTAAATGTTATCATGTTAATTTCGGTTTTTGATAATGTAAAAAGGAAGATGGTCCATCCAATGTACATCTTTCTTCTTTAATCCAATCAATGTTAATAGGTTACATGCTAACATTAAAAGATAACTATTAAACCGTGTAATGGTAAGTTCATAACTCTATTTAATGATGATAAACCATAATAAAGATCATCTTTATTTAGCATTTTAAAATCAAATGTGCAACTGCACATTCAACCCTAATAAAACTGAAATTGATCGTTCATTTCCTAAAAAATTGTTTTGATATAATTAATCTAATCAATTATATTAAACCAAAGTCTAGCCCATTTCTAAATGAACATTTGGGCTTTTAATTAACCATTAATTAGTGCAAGCCCAACATTCAATTATGGGCTTCTAAAACTTCCATTTATATTTCTTACTTAGCTTGATAACCTTCCTTGAAGCCAAGTGGGGAATCTTATTAGATTTTGATAATTCAAGCTCCAATAAGCCTAGAATTAACTTAATCTCATTATAATTAATTCTAGCTTATTAACTGAATGTCATTATAATAAAGACAATTAGTTGAATTCTTAAATTATTAAATATTATGAGAACACATATTTTATGTCCAATTGCAAACCCTATTTAAAACCTTATTATAGCCATCCACACAATAAAGGCTAAAATTACCGTTTTACCCTTATATTGATTTTTCCTTCTAGATCTCCCATTTTACTTTATATGATGATTAACACATAAGATCTCATCTTAGTATTAAGACTTGATAGGTAGCTAGTCCATCAAACTGCTAGCACCAGTTTAATCACCAAATCTCCTTAAAACATCTAGAAGTGATGATAGCACTATAAACTCTTTATTTGAGTGAATGTTTCCTGATACATGTTTTAATTGATAATTCTAACATACAGACACTGGATTAATACTCTGTAAAAATTTATTTCGATCATATCAAGAATTTTAATGAAGCATATACGAGTTCACCACTCATCAAGATTGTGGTTTATAAGAAGTGAATGCTTAAGTTGTATGTTTTAAGATTAAAGTAACGACCTACTTTATTCTTGAAAACATACTTGATTCCAGATTCATTTAATAGTCCATTATCGATAGTCAACTATGATATAAAACTCATCATTCCCTTGAAGTAAACTCCTTTACTTACATGGAGATAAATCGCAACACTACAGTCTAGATCATAATCAAGCGACCAACTTGATTATTCAACTGTGAATCAATCAATTTAGATTATTATAATATACATGTTTCCCATACATCTCTATGTATATGTATATTACTTACAAAAGAATCTTGGTATCTTTTTGACTAGATATATAATGCTCACACAAACAAAACCAAACTCTTTTGTTTTATTAATAATAAATATGTTCATTACAAAACTATAACTGGAGAAGATAAAGTTACATGTAAATACACTTGCTTGTCAGGGTACTATATTTACATAACTCCAATAACATATGGTATGCAAATTGAGAAAATCCATTTATGGGCTAAAACAAGCCTCCGGATAATGGTACTTGAAGTTTGACCAAATTGTTTGCTCCCTTGGCTTCAAGGGAAATGCTGTTGATCAATGTATTTACTTGAAGAATGGTGGCAGAAAATTCATTATTCTTGTATTATATGTTGATGACATTCTTTTAGCCAATAATGATATGGGTTTTTTTTCCTGAGACTAAACAAATGTTGACAGCTGATTTTGATATGAAAGATCTCGATGATGTTTCTTTTGTTCTGGGCATTAAAATTCATCGTGATAGATCTTGTGATGTTCTTGGTTTGTCTAAAAAAAGGTATATTGAAAGGATCTTGAATAGATTCAACATGAAGACTTGTAATTCTTGCAGGCACCTATTCAAAAAGGTGACAAACTTTCGAATAGCCAGTGTCCTCAAAATGATAAAGATAAGTTAGAGATGGAAAAGTTCCCATATTGCTTTTGCTATTGACAGTCTTATGTATGCTTAAGTTTGTACACATTCTGATATTGCTTTTGTCGTTGGTGTAGTTGGGAGATATTTGAGCAACCCTGGTGTGGGTCATTGGCAAGCTGTGAAATGAGTTCTGAGCTACCTACAAGGTACTAAGGATTACATGTTTGCTTACAGGATGTCTGATCACCTTGAGGTGATATATTATTTTGATTTTGATTATAGTGGCTGCCCTGATAATCACAAATCCAAATCAGGATATATCTTTATGCTTACTGGAGGAGCTGTATCTTGGAAAAGTGTTAAACAAACACTTACTGTAACATCCCGTTACTGTCATTAATGGTATAATGGTAATTTTAGGACGGACTGATAGGATTTCACCGTGATACACCGATCGAGCATGCTCTTGGCCTCTAATCATGAGGAACTGTCTACCGTGATATGCATATATTCATAGGTGCATGCATTCATGATTTTCCGGTATTTAATTGTAAATTAAAATTGACTAGAAACTGACTGGATTGTGGGGGACTGATTGAGAAATTAGAGTAATTGAGTGTAATTGACTGATTTAATATGTTTATGAGTGATTGGTAATTTATAGAGGCCTATAGGAAATTTTCGTGAAATTAGGAGAAAATGCCCGGATCGGAAATTTTGGGTGATCAATCGATCGATTGTATAAGATTGAAAGAACCGTCCGATGGCGATGGAAAATTAAAATTTGACCGATAGAAATAAATATGTTGAGCCATTGAAATTTTGAGACCTGAAATTTAGATCGATATGGAGACCTGTGTCTATAAATAACTAGGGTTGAGATTTTGGGGAAAAGGTTCAAGCATTTCATCGCTTTCTCTTCTCCTTCCCTTGCGTTCGACCATCCCTCCCCATTGGTGAGTCTTGCTATTTCTCCTTTGGTTTTCCTTCTATTGTGCTTAGCCAACTGATTTATTGTGATTGATGAAGGATTGAGAGATTTGGAGAGTGTTAATCGGTGATTTGAGGAAGTTAGGGTACGACGATTTTGAGATTTGGGATTTATCGTCGATTGGTAAGTTTTGTTGGCTTTAATGTTGTTATTATTGGTCATTTGAGTATTTATGGCATTTATGGGGTTTGTTTGAGTAGATAGAGTGTTTAATGGAGGTTGGTATGTGTATTAATGGCGAAAATCGATCGGAGAAGACGACTGGTCTTCGTGACGTCGCGATGACGAGCATCGAAGTTGTTAGGCTTCGTCGCGATTTAATAAAATTGAATTAAGTTAAATGTATTGGTTGCGACGATGCAGCAAGACGTCATGACGATCAAGGAAAAGCCACGTCGCGATTTAACCTATGGTTAACGTCGCGGCGAGCCATGAAAGGAGACGACGCCATGAAGCGTGTCTCTTTCGTCAGAATAAGGCCGCAAGGTCGCAAGCGAGGATCTATTTCATTGGCTTAAATTATGGTTTATTGGGCATATCTTTTGGTGTAGACCTCCAATTGAGGTAATTCAGATTTGTTATGAAATAGAAAAGAGGTCTACAACCGAGAATAATTATGGGAACTAGATTTGATTTAAATGGTATTGAATTATAGAGATTAAGGTCAATTGTGATTCATAGTGTGACATAAGTGTCAAATTGAGACTATCGAAGTTTTAATTGAGATTGCAATAGAGGTTTTGACCCAATGGATAGGAAATTGTTATAGGAAGTATGAATATAGGAGATTGGGTGAATCATAGGATGGATCAGTTTTGTCAAGAAATTGAGTGAGAAAATGGAATTGGGCTAAAGGTATCGAAATTGGGATTTAGCACCGAAAATCGTGAACATGCATTGTACATCATTTCATCGAGACATATGCATTATCAGATTGATCAATTGGGCAATTAGTAATGGACCGATTTAATCATATAGAGGCGCTAGTTGGATCGCTGCTCCACGGACTTTTTTGGGACTTCCAGCAAGAGCTCGGAAGTAACGGTGAGTAACCTAGTTGGTTCCTCAAATTACCGATTGTCTAAGTGCTCTCGTATGAATTATCAGATGATTCTTGAAATGAATGTGATTGAATTGTATGCTTTTATTTGATCGAACGGACCGTTACATCCCATCGAAATTGTATGACTATTGAAATATACATGATCAAACTGTATGCTCTCATTGTATTGCACTAGACCTTTGAAATGTATGAGAGTGAATCAGATATTATCGAACATATGTGACCGATTCGCATACGACATCAGTAGTTGATTGGATTCTTGGTGATACCGAGAATCAGAATATCGGGCTTTAGCCAACCATGAACCATCAATCTTGAATTATCGAAAGCTTTTAGCCAACTCTTGAACCATCAATCTTGAATTATCAACACCGAATTATCGAAGATTTGCATTTGCATGCATAAATGCATGATCGATAATGGAATGTGTCCCAAGTTGCTAAAATCACCGAAAAGAGCTTGAGCTCAAACATCGATCGACCGCATAGCCCGGGGATTTATCCTCGACGCGCCCTTCATCAATACCGATCGAGCACTTGGGCACGACATCAATAATCGGAAAAGAGTCTCATATGCATTACATACATTTGGTCGATCAATTGTGACATTGACCGATTACGTGATGACATGATTGATTGTAGATCGTGATGTGATATTGTAAAGTGTTACATGCTACCGTAAGTGGTTATCACCGTGAATAGTATATCGTAAATTGTCTATCATCGTAAAATCGCTGTATAGTATCTTGTAAAATGATATCTCGACATCGTAAATGGTATAGACTACTATAAATTGGATATGATATCGTTAATTGATATTATCGATCAGGTCAGACGCTGTGACGCGTAATGCATAATTTGAGTGAACCATCGATGATGGTTTCTCACTGAGTTCGCAAACTTACCCAAAATTGCATCATATTTTTCAGGACTGATAGAGTAGACTCCTAGCTCCGAAGATATTCTTTTCCGCTTTGTGGAGCCGCCGCAAGAGACGATGGCACACAGGTCGGTCAACTGGGTTAGCGTTTTGAGGATGACCTAGGATAGATGTTTGTATTGGTTTTCTTTTTGCTTTTGTTAGGAGACTGATAGACTGGTCTATTCTATCATTGGATGACTGTATAAAATGATTATCATTTTGGATTTTAATTTATCGATTTACTATATTGTGATTTAACTACTGCGATGCCATGTGGATATTAGTAGAACTGTTCTGGTAGTTCACCTTTATCGTGGGATACACGTCGGGCATCCCAATGTGTACCCTACGGTGAGGGGGCGCTACATTAAGTTGGTATCAGAGCATGGTTTGGCATCTTTTGGGATTAGTCTGTTTTAGGTTGAAATCACTGTAAGAATAGCAGAACTGATTGGAATTTCTTGTCTGTTTTAGGTCATCCGTACTGGGAAACCGAGTTGAATCACCAGCTGACCTGGAATTGGTAGGAGCTAGTAGGGAGTCTTCGATGCCTCATCCAGAGGAGTTGCCTCCTCGAGTTCCCGTGAGACGGGAACGAAGATATGAACAACTGCGTAGGCAGGGGGCGGTTGACTTTTATGGCAGCACCGACCCTACGGAGGCTGAGGATTGGCTGCAGAGGACTGAGAGAGTCCTCGATCGATGGGATGTGACCGGATGAGCGTTCGACTACGCGGTTTCTCGTTACGGATCCTCGCATATCGGTGGTGGAGGATCGCCCCGGCAAGCACTACCTGTGCCCCGCATACATCGATATGGGATGATTTTTCGAGGGCCTTGAGGATAATTTCATGCCCAAGATTTATCTCGACATGAAGCTGTGGAGTTCTAGAGTCGAGACAAGGACGGATGGTGTGGCCGACTATGAGGTGCGGTTCAACGAGCTATTGGTCTATGCTTCTACTGTGGTTGCTTCGAGGCGACAAGTGTCGGCTTTGAGGACGGACTCAATCTAGAGATCCGCACCTATTGGCTCGATCCGATATGATTGATTTCATTGAGTTGAGGGCTTCAAAGCGGTGAGGATCGGCATTCTTCGAGGAGAGGCAGCTGCGATCGTCAGAGACCAGAATAAGAGACCCCATGACTGCGAGTAGTGAGAGTAGAGGGTATAGCAGACGCCAAGGGACCTTTTAGATCCTCGGGAGGGACTAGACAGTCCGGTTATGAGCGAGAGAGAGATTTTATCTGGTACAGTCGTGGTGGCGTCGATCTTTAGAAGTTCAGCGATCTGTTCCTCTATGTGAGCATTGTGGTAAGAGGCACAGTGTAGAGTGCCGATGGCTGTCTAGAGCCTGCTTGAGGTGTGGTTCGATGGACCACCTAGTGAGGAACTGTCCAGAGACACTGGGAGCCCAGTCTTCTATGACTGGAAGATCTGATAGCAATACCACGGTGCAGCAGAGCCCTGGTGGATTCGGATGGAGTGGCCGAGGTCAAGCTGAGGGATCAGCAATGAGGTCTGAGGGTCTGGACAGCAGACAGCAACCTCAGGCCAGGGTCTATGCCATGATTCGGCAGGAGGCCCAGGATTCCCCGGATGCTATAGTGGGTATGCTTCTAATTTTGGTTTTAAAGCATATGTATTACTGGATTTTGGATTCATTTATCTTTCTTTATTGACCGCATTACGCATATAGATCGCATGATAATAGAGCAGAGGTTATCTTGATGGGTTAGTGGTGACATTCCTTTAGAAGTACGTTGAATTGGAAAAGGCGGTGGAAACTCAAGAGTGAGAGATAGAGTCTGCTATCGAGGAAATGTGCAATATGTTAACGTAAGAAACCGATTGTGTAATAGGCTTATGAATCTGTAAAGGGAAATTAGGTAAAGGAATATGTGTCGAATGTGTTATGATGGAACCGAGAAAGATAAGCTTAACATTGTTTCTCATTGGAGACTATCGATTTTAGAAAGGTATATGAATTGATAAGGGTATAAGGAATATAGGTATTCGAATTTGGAATTATTAAGGATTAAGCGAGTCTTTGGATTTATCCTAAATGACAAAATATTTGAGGAAAATATGTAAAAAGTATGGTGATAATTGTGAAAGAGATATTTGGAGAATCGCATCGCTTCATTATTAATCACAATGTTTTAAATTGGAGATTTGGCAATATTTAGTGGAATGTCCCGTAAAGGTTTTGAGGAATTAGTTGATGTAGTGCAATGTGATTTAACGATGTCGAGGACAAGTATAATGTCGTAGATCGTATTATGATTGATTATCCAAATTGTGGTGTCATCAAAAGCGTGGGACTATTAATTATATAAAATTTTATGGATATGTCCATGGATATGCAAATCAATGATGATCGAGATATTTTGAGAATTTGAATGATTCGTGAAAGAGATTATAGTAATGAGTAGTCGCAAAGTTAAGACAAGTATGAAATTAAATGGATTGGGCAGAAATTCAATAGCGTATAAATGTGTTATTGTTAAATGATAATTGTCAAATTGGTATAGGGCAAAAAGAAAGTAGTATGAGTTATAGGAATTCCAAATTAATGGTGTATAAAAAGGGCTGGCAAAACAAATTGGCGATTTAGAAAATTGCAAACCGTATTGGGAAATTTAAATGGAAGTCAATTTTTGAGAAAATGATATTTATGACTATCTTGTGAAGTGTGTATTTTGCCGCCAAAAGGAGACTGTTAGAGAAATCTCTAAGATCCATCGAAACGTTGTGTTTCAACAAGAATGTACCGAAAGAGTAATAAAAGGGTTAGAGTGTGAACTCGAATAGTCATTCGTTGGGATAACAAACAGATGTGACCGCTGAGGCAAAACGTGAGACTGATATATATATATATATGGAACCATTGGGATTGAGGTACAATTATGAGAGATTGCAGGACGTATGATTGATTTGAATTAATGAAGACAGTGAAGTGAATTTGTATTAGGGGATTGAGCGATCCCAGATTATGACAATAAGTCGAATCGACAAGGGAACTGATTCGTCATTATATGGCCTCTATGTGACCGCAGTGTAAGTAGATTGGTAAAGTGGTTTAAAAATCTAAAAGATGATCCTGATCTATAAAGTGTATTACGGATTGGATTAAGATACAGTGTTAAGAATTGGTAAATGTGTTTCTGGTACTGAATGTAAGGATTGGCAAATAATTATAAGGCTATAAGCGAGAATCGGAATCGAAAGGAGTGAGTAAATTCTCCTGTCCTCCTCATCGACTGTATATGAAATTTCGAGGACGAAATTTTTATAAGGAGGGGTGTATTGTAACATCCCGTTACTGTCATTAATGGTATAATGGTAATTTTAGGACGGACTGATAGGATTTCACCGCATACACCGATCGAAAGATGCTATCGGCCTCTAATCATAGAGGAACCGGTCTACCGTGATATGCATATATTCATAGGTGCATGCATTCATGATTTTTCGGTATTTAATTGTAAATTAGAATTGACTAGAAACTGACTGGATTGTGGGGGACTGATTGAGAAATTAGAGTAATTGAGTGTAATTGACTGATTTAATACTGTTTATGAGTGATTGGTAATTTATAGAGGCCTATAGGAAATTTTCGTGAAATTCGGGAGAAAATGCCCGATAGGAAATTTTGGGTGATCAATCGATCGATCGATATAATCGAAAGAACTGTCCGATGGCGATGGAAAAATTAAAATTTGGTGATAGGAAATAAATATGTTGAGCCATTGAAATTTTGAGACTGAAATTTAGACTGATATGGAGACCCAGGTCTATAAATAGCTAGGGTTGAGATTTTGGGGGAAAAGGTTCAAGCATTTCATCGTTTCTCTTCTCCTTCCCTTGCTGCTCGACGATCCCTCCCATTGGTGAGTCTTGATATTTCTCCTTTGGTTTCCCTTCTATTGTGCTTAGCCAACCGATTTATTGTGATTGATGAAGGATTGAGAGATTTGGAGAGTGTTAATCGGTGATTTGAGGAAGTTAGGGTTCTGGCGATTTTGAGATTTGGGATTTATCGTCGATTGGTAAGTTTTGTTGGCTTTAATGTTGTTATTCTGGTCATTTGAGTATTTATGGCATTTATGGGGTTTGTTTGAGTAGATAGAGTGTTTAATGGAGGTTGGTATGTGTATTAATGGCGAAATCGATCGGAGAAGACGATTCGGTCTTCGTGACGTCATGACGAAAGCATCGGTTGTTAGGCTTCGTCATGACGAATAAAATTGAATTAAGTTAAATGTATTGGTCGCGACGATGCGCAAGACGTCGCATGACGATCAAGGAAAAGCCACGTCATGATTTAACCTATAGCTAACGTCGCGGCGAGTCAAGAAGGAGACGACGCCATGGAAGCGTGCCTCTTTCGTCATGACGAGGAACTATTTCATTGGCTTAAATTATGGTTTATTGGGCATATCTTTTGGTGTAGACCTCCAATTGAGGTAATTCCATTTGTTATGAAATAGGAAAAGAGGTCTACAATCGAGAATAATTATGGGAACTAGATTTGATTTAAATGGTATTGAATTATAGAGATTAAGGTCAATTGTGATTCATAGTGTGACATAAGTGTTAAATTGAGACTATCGAAGTTTTAATTGGAGATTGCAATAGAGGTTTTGACCCAATGGATAGGAAATTGTTATAGGAAGTATGAATATAGGAGATTGGACTGAATCATAGGACTGGATCAGTTTTGTCAAGAAATTGAGTGAGAAAATGGAATTGGGCTAAAGGTATCGAAATTGGGATTTAGCACCGAAAATCATGAACATGCATTGTACATCATTTTAATGAGACATATGCATTACTGTATTGATCAATTGGGCAATTAGTAATGGACTGTATTTAACTGTTATAGAGGCGTCGTTGGATCGTCGTTCTACGGACTTTGCTGGGACTTCCAGGCAGTAGCTAAGAAGTAACAGGTGAGTAACCTAGTTGGTTCCTCAAATTACTAATTGTCTAAGTGCTCTCTGTATGAATTACTGTATGATTACTGAAATGAATGTGATTGAATTGTATGCTTTTCTTTGCATTGAACGGAATTGTTATATCCCACCGAAATTGTATGACTATTGAAATATACATGATCAAATCAGTATACTCTCATTGTATTGACTAGACCCATCGAAATGTATGAGAGTGAATCAGATTATTATGGAACATATGTGACCGATTCGCATACGACATTGTAGTGGATTGGATTCTTGAGTGATACCGAGAGCTGTAATATCGGGCTTTTAGCCAACCATTGAACTCATCAATCTTGAATTATCGAAAGCTTTTAGCCAACTCTTGAACTACTAAATCTTGAATTATGAACATTGAATTATCGAAAGATTGCATTTGCATGCATAAATGCATGATCGATAATGGAATGTGTCCCAAGTTGCTAAAATCATCGAAAAGAGCTTCGAGCTCGAACATCGCATCGACGTGGCATAGCCCAGGATTTATCCTCGACGCGTCCTTCATGAATCTCGATCGAGCACTTGGGCACGACATCAATAATCTGGAAAAGAGTCTCATATGCATTACATACATTTGGTCGATGAATTGTGACATTGATCGATTACGTGATGACATGATTGATTGTAGATCGTGATGTGATATTTTAAAGTGTTACATGCTACTGTAAGTGGTTATCATTGTGAATAGTATACTGTAAATTGTCTATCACTGTAAACTGTTGTATAGTACTGTAAAATGATATCTGATACTGTAAACTTGTATAGACTACTATAAATTGTATATGATACTGTTAATTGATTATTATCGAATTGTCAGCTCAGACGCAGACGCTGTAATGCATAATTTGAGTGAACCATCGATGATGGTTTCTCACTGAGTTCGCAAACTCACCCAAAATTGCATCATATTTTTCAGGAGTGATAGAGTAGACTCCTAGCTCCGAAGATATTCTTTTCCTGCCGTGCGAACTGCTGGCAAGAGACGATGGCACACAGGTCGGTCAGCTGGGTTAGCGTTTTGAGGATGACCTAGGATAGATGTTTGTATCGGTTTCGTTTTTGGTTTTGTTAGGAGACTGATAGACTGGTCTATTCTATCATTGGATGATCAGATAAAATGATTATCATTTGGATTTTTAATTTATCGATTTACATTATATTGTGATTTAACCATCGCGATGCCATGTGGATATTAGTAGAATCGCTCGGTAGTGCACCTTTATAAATGGGATACACGGGCATCCCAATGTGTACCCTACGGTGAGGGGGCGCTACATTAAGTTGGTATCAGAGCATGGTTTGGCATCTTTTTGGATTAGTCTATTTTAGGTTGAAATCAATGTAAGAATAGCAGAACTGATTGGAATTTCTTGTCTGTTTTAGGTCATCCGTACTGGGAAACCGAGTTGAATCACCAGCTGACCTGGAATCGGTAGGAGCTAGTAGGGAGTCTTCGATGCCTCATCCAGAGGAGTTGCCTCCTCGAGTTCCTGTGAGACGGGAACGAAGATATGAACAATCGCGTAAGGCGGTGATTGACTTTATGGCGACCGACCTGCGGAGGCTGAGGATTGGCTGCAGAGGACTGAGAGAGTCCTCGATCAGATGGACTATGACCCGGATGAGTGTTTCGACCACGCGGTTTCTCATTACGAGATCCTCGCATATCGGTGGTGGAGGATCGTCCCGGCAAGTACCACCGTGCCCCGCACTCGACATGGGATGATTTTCGAGGGCCTTGAGGATAATTTCATGCCCAAGATTTATCTCGACATGAAGCTACAGGAGTTCCTAGAGCTGAGACAGGGACAGATGAGTGTGGCCGACTATAAGGTGCGGTTCAACGAGCTATTGGTCTATGCTTCTCGTGGTTGCTTCGAGGTCGACAAGTGTCGGCGTTTTGAGGGCGGACTCAATCTAGAGATCCGCACCTATTGGCTCGATCCGATATGATTGATTTCATTGAGTTGAGGGCTTCAGCAGTGAGGATCGAGCAGCTACTGAGGGAGAGGCAAGCTGCGACTGGTCAGGAGACCAGGAATAAGAGACCCCGCGACAGCCAGAGTAGTGAGAGTAGAGGGTATAGCAGACGCCGGAGCATACCTTTTAGATCCTCAGGAGGGACTAGACAGTCCGGTTATGAGCAGAGAGATAGTTTTGTACAGACTGGTCGTGGTGGCGTCAGTGCTAGAAGTTCAGGGCAGTCTGTTCCTCTATGTGAGCATTGTGGTAAGAGGCACAGTGGAGAGTGCTGATGGCTGTCTGCAGCATGCTTGAGGTGTGGTTCGATGGACCACCTAGTGAGGAACTGTCCAGAGACACTGGGAGCCTAGTCTTCTATGATTGGAAGATCTGATAGCAATACCACGGTGCAGCAGAGCCCTGGTGGATTCGGATGGAGAGGCCGAGGCCGAGGCCGAGGTCGAGCTGAGGGATCAGCAATGAGGTCTGAGGGTCTCGATGCAGACAAAGAACCTCGAGCCGTGGTCTATGCCATGATTCGCAGAGGCCCAGATTCCCGGATGCTATAACGTATGCTTCTAATTTTGGTTTTAAAGCATATGTATTCATGGATTTTGGATTCATTTATCTTTCTTTATTGCAGACCGCATTCGCATATAGATTGCATGATAATAGACTGAGGTTACTGCATGGGTTAGTGGTCAGCATTCCTTTAGGAAGTACGATCAATTGGGAAAGGCCGTTGGAAGAGTGAGAGATAGAGTCTGCCATCGAGGAAATGTGCAATATGTTAACGTAAGAAACCGATCAGGTAATAGGCTTATCGAATCAGAAGGGAGGGTAAAGCAATATGTGTCAGAATGTGTTATGATGGAATTGAGAAAGATAAGCGAACATTGTTTCTCATTGGAGACTATCGATTTTTAGAAAGGTATATGAATTGATAAGGGGTATAAGGAATATAGGTATTCGGAATTTGGAATTATTAAGGATTAACTGAGTGCTGGATTTATTCGAAAATGACTAAATATTTGAGGAAAATGTGTAAAAAAGTATGACTGATAATTGTGAAAGAGATATTTGGAGAACTGCATTGCTTCATTATTAATCACAATGTTTTAAATTGGAGATTTGGCAATATTTAGTGGAATGTCCCCATAAAGGTTTTGAGGAATTAGTTGATATAGTGCAATGTGATTTAACGTATCTGAGGACAAGTATAATGTCGTAGACTGTACTGTGATTGACTATCCGAAATTGTGGTGTCATCAAAAGCGTGGGACTATTAATTATATAAAATTTTATGGATATGTCCATGGATATGCAAATCAATGATGATCGAGATATTTTGAGAATTTGAATGATTCGTGAAAGAGATTAAAGTAATGAGTAGTCGCAAAGTTAAGACAAGTATGAAATTAAATGGATCAGGCGTAAATTCAATAAGCGTATAAATGTGTTATTGTTAAATGATAATTGTCAAATTGGTATAGGGCAAAAAGAAAGTAGTATGAGTTATAGAATTCCAAATTAATGGTGTATAAAAAGTTTGGCAAAACAAATTGGCGATTTAGAAAATTGCAAACCGTATTGGGAAATTTAAATGGAAGTCAATTTTGAGAAAATGATATTTATGACTATCTTGTGAAGTGTGTATTTTGCCAAAAGGAGACTGTTAGAGAAATCTCTAAGATCCATCGAAACGTCGTGTTTCAACAAGAATGTACCGAAAGAGTAATAAAAGGTTTAGAGTGTGAACTCGAATAGTCATTCGTTGGGATAACGAATGATGTGACCGCCGAGGCAAAGCGTGAGGCGATATATATATATATAGAACCATTGGGATTGAGGTACAATTATGAGAGATTGCGGGGACGATGATTGATTTGAATTAATGAAGACAATGAAGTGAATTTGTATTAGGGATTGAGCGATCCCAGATTATGACAATAAGTCGAATCGACAAGGGCGATTCGTCATTATATGGCCTCTATGTGACCCTTGATGTAAGTAGATTGGTAAAGTGGTTTAAAATCTAAAAGATGATCCCGATCTATAAAGTGTATTACGGATTGGATTAAGATACGGTGTTAAGAATTGGTAAATGTGTTTTCGATCGAATGTAAGGATTGGCAAATAATTATAAGGCTATAAGCGAGAATCGGAATCGAAAGGAGTGAGTAAATTCTCCTGTCCTCCTCATCGACTGTATATGAAATTTCGAGGATGAAATTTTTATAAGGAGGGGTGTATTGTAACATCCCGTTACTGTCATTAATGGTATAATGGTAATTTTAGGACGGACTGATATGATTTCACTGCATACACTGACTGAGCATGCTACTGGCCTCTAATCATAGAGGAACTGGTCTACCGCATATGCATATATTCATAAGTGCATGCATTCATGATTTTTCGGTATTTAATTGTAAATTAGAATTGACTAGAAACTGACTGGATTGTGGGAGACTGATTGAGAAATTAGAGTAATTGAGTGTAATTGACTGATTTAATACTGTTTATGAGTGATTGGTAATTTATAGAGGCCTATAAGAAATTTTCGTGAAATTCGGGAGAAAATGCCCGGACCGGAAATTTTGGGTGTTGATCGATCGATTTGTATAATCTTGAAAGAAGCTGTCCAGATGGCGATGGAAAAATTAAAATTTGGTGATAGGAAATAAATATGTTGAGCCATTAAAATTTTGAGACTGAAATTTAGACTGATATGGAGACCCAGGTCTATAAATAGCTAGGGTTGAGATTTTGGGGGAAAAGGTTCAAGCATTTCATCGTTTCTCTTCTCCTTCCCCTTCGGCGTTCGACGATCCCTCCCCGTTGGTGAGTCTTGCTATTTCTCCCTTTGGTTTTCCCTTCTATTGTGCTTAGCCAACCGATTTATTATGATTGATGAAGGATTGAGAGATTTGGAGAGTGTTAATCGGTGATTTGAGGAAGTTAGGTTCTGGCGATTTTGAGATTTGGGATTTATCGTCGATTGGTAAGTTTTGTTGGCTTTAATGTTGTTATTACTGGTCATTTGAGTATTTATGGCATTTATGGGGTTTGTTTGAGTAGATAGAGTGTTTAATGGAGGTTGGTATGTGTATTAATGGCGGAAATCGATCGGAGAAGACGACCTGGTCTTCGCACGTCGCGACGAGCATCGAAGCGTTAGGGCTTCGTCGCGACGAATAAAATTGAATTAAGTTAAATGTATTGGTCGCGACGATATGCAGCAAAACGTCGTGACGATCGAGAAAAAAGCCACGTCATGACGAACCTATAGCTAACGTCATGGCCATGAAGAGAGACGAGACGCGCTTGCGTAACGTGCCCTCTTTCGTCATGGCGAAGGCCAAGGTCATGACGAGGAACTATTTCATTGGCTTAAATTATAGTTTATTGGGCATATCTTTTGGTGTAGACCTCAATTGAGGTAATTCCAGATTTGTTATGAAATAAGAAAAGAGGTCTACAACTGAGAATAATTATGGGAACTAGATTTGATTTAAATGGTATTGAATTATAGAGATTAAGGTCAATTGTGATTCATAGTGTGACATAAGTGTCAAATTGAGACTATCGAAGTTTTAATTGGAGATTGCAATAGAGGTTTTGACCCAATGGATAGGAAATTGTTATAGGAAGTATGAATATAGGAGATTGGATGAATCATAGGATTGGATCAGTTTTGTCAAGAAATTGAGTGAGAAAATGGAATTGGGCTAAAGGTATCGAAATTGGGATTTAGCACCGAAAATCGTGAACATGCATTGTACATCATTTCACTGAGACATATGCATTACTATATTGATCAATTGGGCAATTAGTAATGGGTATTTAATCTTATATAGGCGCCATTGGATCGTCGTTCCACGGACTTCTTTGGGACTTCAAGGCAAGAGTTCTGAGTAACGGTGAGTAACCTAGTTGGTTCCTCAAATTCTTGATTGTCTAAGTGCTCTCTGTATGAATTCTTGTATGATTACTAAAATGAATGTGATTGAATTGTATGCTTTTCGCATCTTGAGCACGGATTGTTACATCCCACTGAAATTGTATGACTATTGAAATATACATGATCAAACTGTATACTCTCATTGTATTGGACTAGACCACTGAAATGTATGAGAGTGAACTGTATTATTACTGGAACATATGTGACCGATTCGCATCGACATCTTTGTAGTGGATTGGATTCTTGAGTGATCGAGAAGCGTAATCTTGGGCTTTTAGCCAACTCTTGAACTCTTGAATCTTGAATTATCAAAGCTTTTAGCCAACTCTTGAACTCTTGAATCAATTATGAAAGAGCCTTTGCATTTGCATGCATAAATGCATTATCGATAATAGAATGTGTCCCAAGTTGCTAAAATCCTTTGAAAAGAGCTTGAGCTCGAACATCGCATCTTGACCGGGCATAGCCGAGGGGATTTATCTCGACGCGTCCTTCATTGAATCTTGGTGAGCACTTGGGCACGACCTTTGAATAATCAAAAGAGTCTCATATGCATTACATACATTTGGTGATGAATTATGACATTGGTGATTACGTGATGACATGATTGATTGTAGATCGTGATGTGATATTGTAAAGTGTTACATGCTACTGTAAGTGGTTATCACTGTGAATAGTATACTGTAAATTGTCTATCACTGTAAACTGTTGTATAGTACTGTAAAATGATATATGATACTGTAAACTGGTATAGACTACTATAAATTGTATATGATAATGTTAATTGATATTCTTGAATCAGGTTTGACGCTGTACTCAGAATGCATAATTTGAGTGAACCATCGATGATGGTTTCTCACCGAGTTCATAAACTCACCCAAAATTGCATCATATTTTTCGGGATGATAGAGTAGACTCTAGCTCAAGATATTCTTTTCTGCCGTGCGGCTAGCGAAGGCGAGAGACGACCAGCACACATGGTCCATTTGGGTTAGCGTTTTGAGGATGACCTAGGATAGATGTTTGTATCGGTTTCCTTTTTGGTTTTGTTAGGAGACTGATAGACTGGTCTATTATATCATTGGATGACTGTATAAAATGATTATCATTTTGGATTTTTAATTTACTGATTTCTGTTATATTTTGATTTAACTACTGCGATGCCATGTGGATATTAGTAGAACTGTTCTGGTAGTGCACCTTTATCGTGGGATACACGTCGGGCATCCCAATGTGTACCCTACGGTGTGGGGGCGCTACACTTACAACTACTTCAACTATAGAGGCAAAGTATGTGACTTGTTACGAAGCTACTCGACAGGCAATGTGGTTGAGGAATTTCATTTCTGAGCTTCATCTTATGGAGAGTGTTTGCAAACCTCTAACCATATACTGTAATAACTCTGCTGTGATGTCCTTCTCTTAAATATGCAAGAGCTCTAAGCGTTTGAAGCATTTTGATATAAAGTATATGTTTTCTAGAGAGAAGGTTAAGGAGTTTCAGACTCATATAGAGCATATACCCACCGATCTTATGGTAGCAGATCTTCTAACCAAAGACTTCACTGTTAAGGCTTTTGTGAGTCATGTAATTCGTATGGGTCTATTTAGATCTTTTGATGCCTTGGATTAGTGGAAGTCTGCCTTTTATGTTAATTTTTTGATAGCAACATTGTATTTGATTATTTTGATATTCGATCTAGAGACTTTTGCTTATAATTGTTGCTATTATTATTATTGTCGTAAACTTTATTGATATACTGTGCAGATACATTTAAATGTTTATGTATATATGGCATTTTTTCTGAGACATTTTATATCCAGTCTCATTTTGTTGTTTTGAGATATTTTGTTAAATATCAGTTGGCATCTTGGGTGGATACTTGGGCTATTTTGTTTGGAATTGCACAAATGGATCACCATTTTGTGTGCATTTCCTTATGATACATTCTGTTTAGGTCATCGAGTTATAGGTATCTTGCATATATTCTATCGGTACTCATATCGAGTCTGATTTCTATATTACTGAGGTATTTGTAACCTCATTTTGGACTTATGATTGAGAGATTGTTGACTTTATTTTGACATCTTGTTGTAGCCACATGTTGTTGTATATTAATCTGGAGATTTGTTTCTGTTTTACATTGATGTTGGTTATGTTGTCCAAGTGGGAGAAGGATAAAATTTTATCATTAATTTTGTGGATTAGTATAATAAATATAATTTTGTATAAATCCCAATTAATTTGATGTCAAGATAATTAGGTTTGGTAATTCTCACTTAAACGTGTCATTGGGTCTGTGTTCATTGGCTTGCTATGATGGGTAAGCTTAACTCATATTTTACAGTGCACAGAAGATCTTACCACTAGCCGACCTTAAATGCATTCGCCCCATTGAGAATTATACGAGTTTTTAATCAGGGTTTAGAATAGCAGTAGTCAATCATCTACGTCTCTGTCACTTCGTTTAGCAGAAAACAACAATGGATTCAATAATTCCACAAATTTCCTGTATTTGTCAATACAATTATTGAATCTAGTATGTTACGATTCCATAATTAATCAATTGTATTGATTAATTATAAAATTAATATGTGATTTTGTGCATATTGTCCTTCAAGTTAAACTAGCATCATCAATCGTTTCACTTCATTATATTCACAAGCCCATTTCACATAATTTAGCTAAATATTATATTTGATATTGCAAGATTATTAAATTTAACAAGGTCGTATTAAGATTAATGGTAAAACTTTATGCACTAACTTCCTTGGGTTGATTAAAACATACTTATGATCTAAACAAATTTGAATGTGCATATGTCAGTATGGATATAAGAATGTCTTACTAATTTGTTTTACAGATTAAATGCAAATGTGATGGCACTTGCTTGTGCATACTAACCAGGATGAAAACAGACACGCGCTCAGTCTCTACAGATTAAAAGCAAAAGGTGATATGCTTTGCACCTGACGTAACCCTATTCTTGTACTGTTGTGCGCTTCTACTTAAAATTCAGCCGGGCTCGAACTTTTTGGGGCAACCCGAGTCCGCTTTCCTATTTATTGCCATCTTTCGGCAGGACTGCCACCCCATGCTACGGCCAATCCGGAAACGATAAGTGGTTGGCATCTTGCCACGCAACCAAGATCAATTTGTGGGTCCAACCTACGTGACATTAGCGGTATGTCCCATGTGTTTTAGTGAGCCATGTGGATCAAATCGTTAAACCAGTTAGAGGCTTTGATTCGTTCCCTTATCCTCCGCCAGCCTCAAATCACTGCCACTACCATTCCGCATTCTCGTCTCCGTCTCTGTTCCTTAATCCCAGTAAGCACTCTCTAACTAGGTGACCCAACTCAGTTCATGGCATTACTCAACTCAAGGTTAGAGAGGTTCCTATTAACCAAGCTTCATTTTAGCAACTGCCGTACCAAAACCACTATCAACAGAAGCAACAGCTTTGTCTCAGTGAGACCCAAAAGCCAGCAACAATGCTCTGCGATTGCTCTAGACGCGATGTCGTCTTCGTTGACTGATGTCGCCGGGATCCGATGGGGATACACAAGTTTACAGGGCGTTCGTGACGAGATGGAAGATGATATCGTCATTCGATCAGATGGTCTCGATGGCTTCTCATTTGCTGCGGTTTTCGATGGTCATGCCGGTTTCTCTTCTGTAAACTTCCTGAGGTTTGGCACTTACTGAAAATCGCAATGAAATATGTTCATGGGCTTCTGTTCTTTCTTACCCAAAAAAAAAAAAAAAAATTTTACCTGGATTTTGGAGCTTTGGATGGCTTAAGTTCGATAAATGCGTCAGTATTCATGCGGTGCATGATAGATAAGGTCTGCAAATAGAGTGCAAATGTTCGCATGTATTTTTGGTATCATTTGTAAGTTGATTTTTGTACATGTTTACTATTCGGAGAAGTTCCATTAGTCTTTGAGCTTTCTCTGTTACCCTGTCATATGGAATTCATGTATTAATTTGATTTCGCCAAACAGGGACGAGTTATACAAGGAGTGTATTACTGCTTTGCATGGTGGCCTGCTTCTGAGGGGGAAAGATTTCAATAATATAAGAAAGGCCTTAAAGGAGGCTTTTGAAAATGTTGATGCAAAGTTGCTAAATTGGTAATGCCAAAAGCATCAAGATATGAATTGCATATTGTCCTTGTGTGCTTATAATTTATATGTAAAGTTGTTATATTAAAAGCTTATAATTCTCCATTTTCTGTAGGCTTGAGATGACCTGTAAGGAAGATGAATCTGGTTCAACGGCAACTATTGTCTTCCTTGCGGATGATATGCTCATTATTTCACACATTGGTGACTCCTCTGTGGTACATATTCTGTTCCTTCATGTACTCTTGATTCTTTTTAGTTGCTTTTATGTATTCCTTTTTGGTTGGGTCGGCAATACGGTCAGAATCCGGCTGAACCACTTTTAATCTGTTTTTCAGTGTAATTCCCTTTGAAGTTGCTGGGACATGAAAATTAATAAAAAATTTTAAACAATTTTAATGACAAGGATTGAAAAGATTTTATAAAATTTTTATTTTTGCTAAACCAATATGTCAATGCAGGTCCTATCTCGTTCTGGAAGACCAGAAGTGCTGACTGATCCTCATCGACCTTATGGTAGCAACAAAGTCTCCCTTCAAGAAATCAGAAGAATCAGAGAAGCAGGTGGATGGGTGTGTTTTCCTATTCTTGATTTCATTGTATGAGCAACAATGTGCGAAGAAATTTCTGACATCTCATCATTCATTATTATCGCATTCCTTTCTTCCATCAAGCTTACTGATTTCCACTTCTATGTTTCCTTGGGATTGGTACCAAGATTCATAACATAAACAAAATGTTAATTGGCCTCCTTTCGTGAATCTCATTCCAACCATGAGACATTGTTAGATTTACATGTTACATTGAGATCTTTGGCTCGAAATGTTTCATGAATATGAGGCCTATAACATTTTTCCTAGTGTCATTGTCTTATCAGATATTCAAAGTTTTGGAAGCAATCATTCTGCGACCAAAAGTCTTCTGTATAGTTCTCCGTGTATCAGTATGATCTGATATTGAATCTTCCTGCTTTATGTAGATTGTTAATGGAAGGATTTGTGGCGACATAGCTGTTTCTCGTGCTTTTGGGGACATACTGTTCAAAACAAAAAAGAATAAGTATGTAACTTTGGTTACTTGAATTTGTGTTAATATGTAACCTATAATCATGGCCTAACATGTTCAAACAATAGCTAAATATTCTACTTGCCATAGGATGCTGAAAAAGGGACTTGAAGAAGGGAAATGGTCGGGAAAATTCATTTCTCGGTATTCTTCTGTCACCTGGTCCTCAAGATTCTAATATTTTCATCTGTAATTTCATTTCCTTGATGCTCTGCATACAACGGTCAGAACTGTTAATAATGCAGCAGTTTGTGATAAAATCACCTCAGAGCATATTGTATAACATATGCATCAGAAATATAATTCTTTTTTCTAATGAAATTTGGCTATACAGCCAAACTAAACATATATTAAGCACATGGACACAAAAGCAGATGCTTTCTAAGTTCAACCATTGGTCATAATGCCCCCTTAATGTTTGTGGATTGGTCTAGGAATCTCCAAATGAGGAGTTCAAAGCCTGATGTATACCATATATTCATATATTGATTGGATGAATACTGTCTTATGATCTAAATATGTATCAGTCACACATATATAATGTCTTATTAATTCGGGGGCATTACTTTTTTATTGTTTTGCTGCATTTCTTCCCCCAGGTATGCAAGTATTGAGTCAATTGCTACTGATAATGGTCAATGTTTTGGATAGAAGCTCAATGATCTCGTCCTGGTATTCGAAAGCAGTACTATGTGCTTGTAGTTAACCCTCTACTGTAGGCACTGAACAAGTCGACAAAGTTGCTGCTAAGCGTCTTCATGTAATTTGTTATAAAGTATATTGCATTAGGAATCGATTTGCTTGGCAGTTTAGAAAATGAAGTAATGTTATGGTTTGCCAGGGTACAATTCAACAGTGACTTACTTATCGCATCTCCAGATGTTTTTCAAGTAAGTCTGGGGTCAGATGCAGAATTTATTGTTTTAGCTTCTGATGGCTTATGGGATTACATAGACAGGTTTGTAAGGGATTTATTTATATTATTTAGATTCAGATGGAACGCTGTTCTGTAGTTTTTAATTCTGAGCCAGTTTGATTAAATAATATATATATGCCTACTATCATCTGTTTCAGTTCAGATGCAGTTACATTCGTGAGGAATCAACTTCGAGAGCATGGAGATGTTCAGGTAATTATTACATCTGTTTCTCATTGTTCGTTCAACTGCTACTAAAAGTTGGATGCAGTTTCTAAGCTTCTAGATGATTCTTCTCACGCTAAGTTCCAATTTTTATTCTTGTTATGGCTTCAGCTAGCCTGTGAAGCACTTGCACAAGCAGCAATGGTAATCACTTTCCTGGAGCATTTGTGTTAAATCTTAGAATCAACACTATTATTTGAGAGTTTTTATTAACATTAAATTTCAAATATTTCAGGATCGAAGATCACTAGATAATGTCAGCATTGTTATTGCTGATCTAGGGTAAGTAATTACTTGATGCTTATGACAGTTCTCCAATTGTAAATCCATGCTTATATGCAGTCCTCTGTTGATGTATGGATAGTTGAAATTACTACATTAATTCAAGTATAATAAAGCATAAGAAAATTAATAGTAACTGAAAGTTGTACAGAAGTCCAGAATTATTTCTAGGAAAAACCTTAATTGTTGGTAATATTGAGAGAAAAAAAATAAAAAATAATGTTTTACCAGAAGTTTAAAACTGGAAATATTACATTTCTGAATTAGACTCATAGTGTTTGAAATTACGCATTGCATTATTGCAATGGCTATCATTGTATCCACATTAATTGCAGTTGCGGGAATAAGTATTTAGTTTCATCTGTTAAATAAGCATACAAGATATAATCTGCTTACTATCCCATATGACAGAAGTAGTTAGTTTTCTTATAAGCAAAAGAACTGGTAATATGTTGTTACAATGTCTAACAAACAGCCATACGTGAAAGTTGGTTACCAAGGCAACTTTAGGATCCCATCCCATCACCTGTTAAAACTAGTTAATTCATAATTTTATCAGTCTATGTTCAATCCTCTTACGCATTATGCGATGTAACCATAGATCTATATACTTTGAATTATATGACATTAATGTCTATTGATAACGTGCTAATCTTTCTCGCACCTATTAATGGTAATATATCTGCAAATTAAGGCGGACCGATTGGAAAGGCATACCACTTGAGCAGCAGAATGTTTTCTATGAATTCGGACAAGCTATTGCAACCATGGGCATCGTATGGCTTGGAATATGGGTGTCGTCTATGCTTTAAATTTGCGTATAGCTGATAGATTTGATTTCATCTGAGAGTGATTGATCCATATGGAAATGTATTGTATATAGATCAAACAAATGATTCGTAGATTAGTTGCACAATCGGCAACTTTTTCATGTTTCTTGCCTAATAGTACAAATGAAACGATAATCAATCAATCTAGTGATGAGCAAATGGTGTGTTTTTTGGGTTGCTAGATGTTAGTTTCATCTACAATCAAGAGAGCTTGTTTTTTCTAATAGAAGATTAGACATGATTTCTAATCGACGCAGGGAAAAGTGGAAGAATCTTCATTCAGATATTAGTTGGAAACAGCTATTGCCTATTACAAAGTAAGCATCATCATAAGTTCTTAACTACATTAACCGGTAATATCCAAAACTGAAGGTAAGATAAATAACCTGATATTCTCAACGACGCCATTTCGTTGAGTAATAGATTTGGAATCTGTTGTCCAAAGTATGTAGATATACTGAGCAACTCTTGTCCTTTAAGCACAACCTTATTCAGTGCTCATTTCTTCTGCTATCCTCTTAGCAAGAAAGAATAATCTCATCCTCGTGAAAGTTTATTCACTTCCAACTTGATTCCCTGGAACGTTCTTTTGTTCCTCTTTTCCCATAAAGAATAGGTTCAACAGCCAGAGACCAACTTGAATAAAATATAGTCCCCTTTGTGCATAAATTTAACCTGCTTCGCGCATGGTATCACTTACATCTTGTTATCCCCAAACATTTCCACTCTACATTTGCCCCGAGCAAAGTTCCAGGTGGTGGTAGAGTATGGACGACAGCTTACCAAGATATGGTCTTGTGTCTCTGGGGCCTGATCACACAACTTGCATAAGTTGTTTAGGATTGTTATTCCTTTAATCTTGTCAATAATATGAATTTTTTTTGTTTTATAGCAACCTATAGGATGAAGGAGGCTTTTATTGTTAAACAAAGCAACTTCCTCAATTGCACTTTCATTTTATGTTCCCTAAGAATTTCAAAACATGATATATCTATGAATTGCTGCAACTTGGTCCTTCTCTAGATGATCATCTCCTCCACATCCCTCCTTCACCTGTAAGTTGGGGTGATAAATAGAAATTACAGCATATTTTACCATCCTATTTGATTCTTTTAAACCATTTACATAGCACATTTGCGCAAAAATTGTTATATTTTACTATTAATACCTAAGTTGTTTGGTTCCATATTTTATTTCTAAAAAGGGCCTAAATTGTATTAATTATTTTCTTGTAGTCTTGGTAGACTTAAAGAAAGGAACCTAGAAAAAAAATATGGCCTAAAATGAATTCAACCCTAACAAAAGTCCAGCATTAAGCAATTAGCGCAACAAAAAATTAGTCCAACCAACACTAGCAAGATAAATTCCAACCCACTAGAACAAACAAACAACCCAACAAAATAAGAATCCAGCATGAGAAAATGCAATAGTCAGAGGATAAAATGCAGTAGCCAGAGGAGAAAATTTAGCATAGTAGATAGTAGTAGAAAAACACACTAATTGTAAAAATGCCCCACCTGACGTTTCTATCTCAAAAACCTAATAGAAAATCAATGATATTTGCATCAAATCTCTTCAAAAGGAAGAAGATAAGAGGAAAATAAGGGAGATTTCAGCAACATGCAACTTTTGGAGTTTTTTTTATAAGCCTATAAAAGCATTGGCTTAGAGAGGAAGAGGGCAGCAAGCAGTTATGCTAAAAAGGGAGATTTTTGAAAGGTTTGTGTTAGGTTCTTTGTAGTCCACTGTTGTCTTTTCAACAAAGATTGATAAGAAGATTTTGATTTGCAAGAAGTAAAGATTGCAGGAAAGTAAAGAACATATAATTTTTACTTGGTTTAATAGCTTAAATGCTATATGCATCCAAGGATTTCACACTTATGGTTCTACTAGTATCAAGAAAAGAGCAAGTTAGAAGAGGTTGAGTGTTTTCTAAAATATTTGCAAGAGATTTTAAATTCTCTCCAATACCCTCAGATAAGTACCGTAGTTGTTAAACTTTCACTCTATTTCTATCACTCTTAGCTATTGATTACAATAATGTGTTCTGTGAACTTTCTGCATGTGTATTGTCTGTATATGACTAAAGCTTGTGTCTCTTATATATGAATTGGTGGCAGTGCATTCGGTTATGTCTTCATGTATCAGGTATGAGTCACATGCCCCTCACTTGTTCAACTTATGCAATATACTCTGCATTTTGAATGTGTTAATATGATTGTGTCTTTTTTTGTCTTTGTTTTTGATTTGTTCCACTCACGTGTCTTACTAAGACAGAGCATTTTACTCCTTCTGTTCCTAAATCTGAAAACCTCTCCCTCTTTTTTCTTCAATGTTGAGACATAGTCTTCACAAACATCTTTTAATCTTCAGATTGTTGTATCTTTGTTGTTGATTGATGGAGAACTGGTGAATGTCACCATATTAATTCCCTCCTTCTCCATTAATCTTCATGAAGACCATTGATCTGTGAGAGTATTAGAAACTTAAAAAACCCTAACTTCACCTGAAGTGTGAGATCGAGTGAAATAGCCTTCGATTATTGTCGACTTCAAGGGGCTTTACTTATTTGTAGATAATCTCTACAGGAAGTGAACTTCTTTGGAGTCACAATCTTCATACTAAAGTCGGATGGGTTTAACTCACCTGTGATTTTCTTCAAATTGAATACCCCTTGCGATATTCTATCTCTAACGAAATGGAGTCGCACTTGGACCTCTCATGCAAGACAGTATTTTTGCTAAGGTAAAGTGCTCTCTGACTATCGGTGTAGATTACTGATTTTATGATGTTGATGCTAATTTCCTTTAATATACCTGGTAACCATGATAATTCTTTTACTCCTTCAATGATTGCATAGTATTCTGCCTCTATAGTTGATAGAGATACTACTTACTGTTGTTGGGTTTTCCAACTAATTATATTTCTTGATGATGTAAAAAATATGCTAAAATTGATTTCCTTGTATTTTTGTCTACAATATAATCTGCATCCACAAAGCCATATAAGGACATATAATTGCATTTTGTTAGTTTAGCCTTTGAAAAGCATAACCCGTAATTATTAGTTCCAGCTAAGTATCTGAGAACTCCTTCAGCCCTTGCCAGTGTTCTGAACCTGGATTGGCCATAAACTTACTTAGGATACTAATAGCATAGGCTAGATCTGGTCTTGTACATAACATAATGTACATGATATTTCCAACTCCAAAATCTTAGGGATAGGATGCCATAGCTTTATGCTCTCCCTCTGTCTTAGGACTCTTACTAGACACCATCTATAAATGTGATCCTATAGGGATAGAACTTGGTTTAGCATGTTCCATGTTGAATTGAGCTAGTACTTTTATGATATAGTCTCTTTAAGTTAGCCATAGCTTCCTTTCTCTCCTTTTTCTAATTATCTGCATTCTTAGAAGCTTTTGCGTTGGATCGAAAAAAGAAAGCATGCCATATTTGGAGAAACGGTAGATTTCAAAACCTTTTAGAAATCTAAATTGTGGCGAAAGTAATATATCCAAGTCATTATGCCAATCTATACATGATATGGTATAATGATAATAATAAACATAAACAAGATAGAGATTATTATCGACTCCTTCGCTATAACTTTGACTCCTCGCTGTGCTATCCTCTCCTTCGTCTTGTATCCAACCCTAGCTTTAGCCTTGCTTTTGTATCCTTTCCTTTGTCAATCTTTCCTCTCCTTCTTGTTGTATCCTCAACCAATTTAATCTACTAGTTTTTTTTCTTGGACAACTTGGTCAACAAGATCCTTTGGTGGGAAAGGAGAATAAATGTTTGGAAGAGATTTTTCTTAGAAGAAAGAAGGAAACACTGAGACTCTTCTCATTTCAGGTTTCGACCATGTATAGGTGAGAGGAGAGAGTTGGTTAAAACAATGCAACAACCCTTCCTTACACACCTCAATTTCGGTTATAAAGAAAGAAAGGGAGAGAATCCAATGCATCATACATTTCTTTAATCAAACATAATGAAGCCATTAAATGAGACACTTCTCACTTGTTTTAAGATGGTTATATGAAAAGACCAATCACCTAATATGACATGTCAATTTTGAATTTTTAGTGATGAAAGATGGAAGATGATCCATCCAATACACTTCTTTCATCTTTAATCAAATGAATGCTAAAAAGGTTACATTACATTTAATGCTAAAAAGGTTACATTACTTTATTCTTGAAAGATGCTTGATTCTAGATTCATTTAATTGTTCCATTATCGATAATCGACTAATATCCCTTGAAGTAAACTCCTTTACTTACATGAAGATAAATCGCAACATTATAATCTAAATCATAATCAAGCGATTAACTTGATTTTTCAACTGTGAATCAATTAATTTAGATTCTAATAATATACATGTTTCTATACATCTCCATATATATGTATATTATTTACAAAAGAATATTAGTACCTTTTGACTTGTTATATAATGATCATACATATAAAACCAAACTCTTTTGTTTCATTAATAATAAATATTTTCATTATAAAGCTGTAACTGGAAGAAAATTAAGTTACAAGTAAATATATTTTCTTTCTAAGGCACTATATTTATATAACTCTATCATTTTGTGTTTCTCCCATAGCCTTCATCTCGAAGTGATTATACAACTCAATCTTTAACTTTTCAATTCTGCTTAGATCTTTTCCTGTGATGTTAAGTCATCCATATAGTCCAGCATGAATACTACTTTTGTCTCTCCTAGGTCCTTAAAATATAGGCAATAGTCAAACTGTAGCACCCCACCCTTGCAGGAAATGTGCTCGAAATCTTGAGTGATATTCGAGCGCGAATCTTGCAAAAGTGGGATGCTAAAATAGTCAAAACTCATTGAAACTTAGTACATTTGTTTTTGAAAAACAATTTTCATATGCATACGAGGAAATTAATAATCATATTCGGGCCCATACTCTTATTTCATAGAACTCGAAATCATAATAATTATTACACTTTGATCAATCTCTTTTGCAAAACATTTCCAAATTTCGGAAGTTAATACATATAGAAACATATTCAAATACACATGATACAATAATTGCGAAAGCCTTCCCATCTTTCTTCTTCAATGTTCAAACACATTCTTCACATACATCTTTGAATCTTCAGATTGTTGTATGTTTGTTGTTGATTGATGGAGAACTGGTGACTATCGCCACAATTTGCCACCCTTACAAGGCAAATTGATGTCCAGAATGATTGCAAGGAGTGTTTGGTGGTGAAAGGGAACCAATTGTCACTTGTTTTTGTAAGTACAAGTCGACTTGTACATTGTGTAAGTCGACTTACACGTATTCAGTACCGATAAGTCGACTTGTACATGGGGTAAGTCGACTTATGCAAGGACAGTACTGTTTATATTGTGCCCTAAAGGCAATCCCCTTTAGCGCGTTTTATTCAAAGTCGTCTGCAAACTTTATGAAAAAATAAAGAAAGGCATATTTCATTAATTTGATATTCATGAATAGTGTTTATGATTTGATATGGATCTTTAATCGAATTAATGAAGTCCATGATATATGACATAGCATGAAGGAAATTATGATGTGATCATACTACTGAGATTCCTATCATGTGCAATTATGTCAATATCTAAATTATCCCTAGTCATAGGATTAATGAGACTGGATATCGTTAATCCGGATAGACTAACACATGTCATATTCCTTGATTGGATCAAGCAGTGGATCTCAGAAACTGTAAATATTGAGATATTTAGATTTGACATGTGGATGCTTACTACGGGTAGTAAGTACATTGGATGACCTGCCATGAGATCATCATATGGATATTCTATTTAAATGTCAGTGATAATCTCATCATAGCAATGGTGCAAGTATCCTTAGACTTGAGGTACTCAAGGATATCTTGGGTATTGATTCTGTGCTTTGACTCCATTCCTTGTTGCCTTCCAGAGGTCGCTCATAGGGTGGTGATTGGAGTGCAGTTTGAGGTATTCGAAGGTAATTGAGTAGCCAATAAAGGATTCACCACTTCTGAAATAGCAGAAGAGATACCCTGGCCTCTTGTCAGGATCATTACTTGAAGTCTTGGTACGAAGCATAACTATGTCATGAAGAGTGTCTTCATGGACATATAAAGTAATGAGTCTAAGGCGAGAACCGATATCACTAGGCTAGACTCGATCTAGTGAGAGTTGACACTTTGACCATACTCGAACCAAGTGGGGTATAGGATGGTGAAAGGACGAATTGCACGGTAATTGTCTATGGAAGGGTTCGTGATCTAGTTCTTGATGAACTCATCAAACCGATTACTTTCCGGTCAATTGGGGTCATGATGTGTTGCTAGACGCCGCTCATGACTTGCTTTCGGATTAGCTGTTAATCTAAGTGGCCAACATAAAGGGCCTAAAGGGTCACACGATAAGAGCGTCTCGGAGAATCAGTAAAATAGTATTGGACGAGTTCCAATTATGGAAACATTAGGATTAAATGGATCCCAATGGGATTGAGATATGTCCCGATGAGATCGCGACATCAATATTGCTAAGAAAGGTTTCCGGAGCTGTTTCAGCACCGGGGCTCGGTAGGCCGGTAGGACCGACCCCAGTTGGACTGGACCTTAGCAATTATATATTAATTGATTAATTAAATAATTAAATAATTAAATAATTAATATATATATATAACATTGTCGTTGGAAGAAGCAAAAAGGAGGAGAGGATGAGCTTTGACTTAGTCAAAGTCATCATTAAGTTGTTTTTAATGAATTTCTTAGCCACCAACGTGGCTCCTTCTCTTCCATGCACTTGTCCTCTCTTTAATTGTTAAAGAAAGAACATATATATGCTTGGTGGATGATGGTCTACGCAGGGGAGAAAGGTTTTAGAAACTTAAATGTTAAGTTTCCTGAAACATGAGAAATTGAAAGTGTTCAAGCTTCCTCTCTCCACATTTACGATTGCTTCTCATCTCCAAGGCTTCTTCATCCTCATTTCCTCTTGCTCTCCAAGGACAGAGGTAAGGTCTAGCAGCCTTTATTCTGTTCTAGCTATTCCCGGGTCAAAGGGGTTTGTCCCGGTTAGGTTTTCTGATCTCTGCGTGGATACCTTTAGAGACAGTCTCTATTGGCTGTTTAGGTTTGAATTTGCATACAGACACATGGATCCTGGCTTCGGGAAGGTCCCGACAACAAAAATTATTTTTTTCCGCACCTTGTACATGTGATGTACATCCCGGGATTTTCCTACAGTGGTATCAGAGCCACTTGTGTCGTGTATGAAGCTAAAACCCTAGCTAGGTCAGAATTCCTATTTGAGTTTGTAGCTGATGCATCTGATCTGTTTGAATTTCGATTCTATATAGAGATATGTTTTTCGAAATTTTTCTGCCCAGATTTGTTCATAACATGTTATAGAATATGTCTGTGAAAGATGAGAATTTATCAATTTGATTTGATATAGTTTTGTTAATTGTTTCCCTAAGGTTCCAGATGCTGTTTTTTGAAACATTCTTCGAACAGGCATGAGTATAAATTCGGGCATAAATTCTAGAAATTTTTTTTTCGGATTGGTTTTCACCTAAACGTCCCTAAGATGTTTGTGAATGTCTCTGTGGATGGAAAATGTTTTCAAGGTGGTTAACTATTTATTTTCGAATTTATTCTATGCTGTTGGGAATTGCTGTGTTGATGAACACAGATTTTGAATCGGTTTTGTTGCTTAGATTGACTGAGTTTTTAATGGATATAAATCCTGAACAAATTCATGAAGCATGTTCTGAACATTTAGTAACCTATGTAATTTTTCCAGAATTTATTGAAATTGTTTCAATGATCATTTCGAGCAAAATGCAGAACTTGACAGTTTTGTGAAAATTGTTGGGACTGTTTTGCTTGGGATGATTGAATGTGCATTTTTCAGTTCCAATGCCTTGGACCATTTTTAATGTGATTGAAAATGTGTTATCTTGATGTTGTATGCTTGCCAAAATGAATTGCTTGAAATTTGTTTTCCAAGAATGTTCAGATGCCGAATATGTCACATTAGCGTCTTGTTAGTGTATTTCATTATCTTGTTTGTTTTGGCCGTCATAAATTTTGTGGCTTGTGCCGAAGTAATTTTGATAACGTATAGACTAGCTAGAGATGCTTAGGGTGATAATTTGGTGTTCCTAAATTGTTTGGATATCTTTGAGTAGTGACTCGTTTTCAAGCTTTTCATGTATGGTTTGACCATATAAGGCAATCATGATACAATGAAGTGTTCATTGGTACATCATATTAACAGATATTATCTTAGGTAAATTGGTATTGTGAATTGGAAATGCATGGATTGAGAAATTAGCCGATTTGTTAGCAATTCTAGTGTAAGTCGATTTGCACATGCAGCATAAGTCGACTTGTAAGAGAAATAAGTCGACTTATACGTGCATGAGCAGAATAAGTCGACTTGCATAAGTTGTATAAGTCGACTTGCACATCAGAACAAGTCGACTTATGCAAGCTTGTGATTGTATAAGTCGACTTGCACATCGAACAAGTCGACTTATACGAGACAGAATCGTAAAGTCGACTTGTAGGATACAAGGCGACTTGATGGAGCACAGGAGCATAAGGCGACTTACATTCTCATGTAACTCGACTTATAACATGCGTGGGTGGGATGATGGATGATTATAAGGATGGATTCAATGTGATTGATGAAACCTAAATAATTCCATATAGTCACGATGACTATAATCCTACGGTTTGGAGAAGAAGAAGATGAGACCTGAAATCCCTCCTCGGAATACGAAAACTTACGCCTTCCATTAATATGGTAAGAACGAGTTCTTATAGAGTTGGGTTGTTGGGCAAACTCAAGCTCGCTCTATCTGAATATGTTGAACCATGAAAATAAGATTTTCGATTAATGGGTCGGTTTTCTGAAGCGTTGATTTGTTGAGCAAACTCAAGGTCAGCGTGGATGAGGCGAAGTGGGTAGTGTACATTAGATGTCGCGCATCAGTGTTGATAACCCAATGTTTGTGCATACATCAACAAGTTGATAGCACTGGGCGATAGTTGTGTCTAAGATGTAATTGGTATGTCTGATACCTCCCGAGACTTAAGGTGGCTTGTTGGGCAAACCCAAGGTCATTCTCAAAGTCGGTTATCGATGATGCAATTGGTATGATCGATACCTACTGATTGACCTAAGAAGTGGCTTGTTGGGCAAACCCAAGGTCATTCTTAGCAATGTCGGATATCGACTCACTAGGACATTCTGTCATAATTTTCTTTGGATTCGTAAAGAGGGTTATGGATTCTTAGAAACTAGTGGGAGCCATATGCATATCATGCAAGTCCTTATGATCATGCAGAAATTCTATTCAAACATTCCTTCTCTCTATCGCGTTTAGGTTGACTGAAGACGCTTTTCGGTGTGATTTTACGCTCACTCTTCTGGACTTAATTTTCTCGATAGGCTGAAAAATCTGAGAATTGTTCTCAGATTTGAGGAACTGGACTATGTCCTGGATGTTCCACTTCCTGATCCAATTGCTGTTGATGTTTCTGATGAAGATCAGAAAGTAGGAAATCTTGATCAAAAGAAAACCAATATAACTACCCCAAGAGGAACTTGCTTTCATTGTGGCAAGACAGGCCACTGGAGGCAAAACTGTAAAATCTATCTGGAGTTCCTGAAGCAGAAGAAGACATCAGATGCCTCAACTCCTTCAGATATGTTTGTCATTGAGGTGAATACTGTTTCTGATCAAAACACGTGGGTATTTGATACCGGATGTGGCTCACACATATGCACTGATATGCAGGGCCTCAGGGACAGTAGAAAGCTCATAAAGGGAGAACTTGACCTTCGTGTAGGTAATGAAGCAAGTGTTGCTACATTGACCATAGACACTTATGTCTTGTCATTCTCAGTAAGCTTGTATTCAAGTTGGATGATTGTCATTTTGTACCTGTTTTAACAAAGAACATATTGTATGTTTCTTGTTTAGATAGAGCTTGTTTCCATTGGACTTTTGGAAGCAATGGTTGTTCTATTAGTTCGAATGGAATGCTCTATGGTACAGGTACATTATGTAATAGAATTGACATATTAGATGTGTTACATCCAATTATGAATGTCAATGACGCGAAAGGACATAAATGAGATAATTTAAACTCAACTTACTTATGGCATTGTCGCCTTGGCCATATAAATGAGAGACACATCACTAAGCTCCAAAAGTGGATGTTTAGGGTCATTTGATTATGAATCATATGACACATGTGAATCTTGTTTATTAGGCAAGATGACTAAGTTACCACTTTGAGGAAAGGGTGAGCAGTGATTGGAGTATTAGACACGATACATTGAGATGTATGTGGTCCGATATCCATCCATGCCAAAAGTGGTTGTTTTACTTCATTGCCTTTATCGCTGATTGTTCTCGATATCGGTACCTGTATTTGATGAGATACAAATCTGAAACATTTGAAAAGTTCAAATAATTCAGAAATGAAGTAGAAAACCAACTTGGTAAAAGTATTAAGCCATTGCGATCGGATCGTGGTGGGAAATACTTAAACCAACAAGTTTTGGATTATCTCAGAGATAATGGGATTTTATCTCAATGAACTCCACCTTTTACGCCTGGCTGAAAGGAGAAATCGAACCTTGTTAGACATGGTGTGATTAAGGATAGGTTTTGCACAGGTTTTGGGGGTATGTGCTCGAGACAGCTGTTTACTTGCTAAACAAAGTTCCATCAAAGACAGTTGATGTTACTCCATATGAGATGTGGACTAACAGAAAACCTTATCTTTCTCATCTGAAAGTTTGGGGTTGTCCTGCTTATATGAAGCGGACACAGTCAAATACATTTGATGTAAGAGCTGACAAGTGTTTGTTCGTAGGATATCATGGGATATCAATTCTACCTTGCTGAGGAACAAAAGTTGTTTGTTCCAAAGCATGCTGTTTTCTTAGAGAAAGAGTTTCTTTTACAAGAAGACAGTGGGAGCAAAGTTGAACTTGGAGAAGTTCAAGATGCTCGAACAAACATAGATCAATTGCACGAACTCAAAGCGTGACTCATACGAGATGAAGTAAGCAGTTCAACCTTCTACTACACAAGAAAGTTCGTAGGTTTAGTAGGATACGCCTTTGTTCGAAAATGTGGATTTCGTGAGTGAGCAGAATGACGTATTGCTCATAGAATTTGATGAGCCTGCTACCTATGAAGAGGTTACGAAGAGTTGATCGACAAATGGCTCCATGCCATGAAATCGAAATGGATTCTATGTATGAAAACCAAGTATGGACTTTGGTCGTTGCACCTAAAGGAATAAAACCCACGAGGTGCAAAGGGTTTTCAAAATGAAAATCAACATGGATGGTAATCGATTACCTATAAAGTAAGGCTTATGGCCAAGGGTTTTAAATCACGAGATAAGGAGTTGACTATGACGAGACCTTTAGCCTAGTAGCAATGCTTAAATCCATTAGGATACTCCTAGCCATTGCCTCTCATTATGATTATGAGATATGGCAAGTGGATGTGAAGACAGATCTCCTGAGAGGAAATCTTTCCGAGGATGTGTACGTGACACAACCTGAGGGCTTCACCTCCTATGATGGCGAAAAGGTATGCAAGCTTCAGAAATCCATGTATGAATTGAAGTAAGCATCCGGGAGTTGGAATATCCGTTTTGATGAGACAATCAAAAAGTTTGGTTTCTCACAAAATTCGGATGAATATTGTGTGTACAAGAAAGTTCATGGGACTGCAATCGTATTCCTTGTGTTATATGTAGATGACATATTATTCTTTGGAAGCGATGTCTCTATGCTACAATTTGTAAAGATTTGGTTGTCCAAACAATTTGCCATGAAAGACCTTGGTAAAGCAATAAAGATTTATAGAGATAAATCAAAGGTTGCTTGGTCTTTCACCATCAACGTACATAGACAAGATGGGACAAATGCTAAAGAAAGTTTAGCATGAAGCAATCCATCGAGAATGCGCATGAGAATGATCCCAAATGCATATGCAGTAGGATCTATTATGTACGCATTACTATGTATGAGACCCGATGTATCATATGGTCTAAGTGTTATGAGTAGATACTAATCGGATCTGGTGAGGGTCCTTTAGGCGGTACATCGAGAATATCCTTAAATCTTGCGAAGAACTAAGGATGTTTTCTTGAGTTATGGAGATGGAAATCTCCAGTGGCGAGCATCTGATGCTAATGTTTAATCGATAGGATGATTCGAATCACAATCAGGTTATATACATTCACTCACGAATAGCTTGGCGGTCGATTGGAAAGAGTTCCAGACAGGAGACAACTGCCGATTCAACATCCGAGGTAGAGTACATTGCCGCATGAGATGCGCAGAGGAAGCAGTTTGGATCAAGAAGTTCATTATGTAGGAAAATCCCGGGGTAGGCATCACATGCCCACAGTGCGGAATTTAAAATTTTGAGTCCCGGGATATTCCCGAAAGCCAGGATCCATGTGTATGTACAAACAATCAAACCATAACGACCAAAGGAGACCGTCTCTAACGGTATCCACGCAGAGGTCGAAAAACCTAATGGGACAAACTCTTTTGACCCGGAATAGTTAGAACTAAAGAAAAAGTGCTAGCTCTTACCTTAGCCTTGGAGAGCAAGTGAAATGATCTTGGTGGAGCCTTGGAGTAGAAGCAACTTGAATGGAAGAGATGAAGAAGATGAAAACAAATTTTCAAAGCTTAACTCTTAAGCTTTCGACCTTCACCATTCATCACCCACGTACAAGCTTCTTTTGTTCCTTCTTATATGTTTATTTAACACTTTAAAGACATAAGAAGGCATGGTGGATGCACATCCACGTATATGGCATAAAAATGCCTTAAAATGCTAAATCATCATTAAGTTTGACTTTTCAAACTTAACTTATCTCCTTCCATTTTGGTTCCACGAAAATCAACATATATATCTATAATTAATTAATTATTTACTTAATTAATTAATATATATAATTGCTGAAGTGGTCGATCAAGCGGAATTGGTCTACCGGCTGCTCGGCCCGCCGTGAAAAATCACCGGAAGCGGTTTTCGGCAATGTCGATGTCGCGATCTCATCGGGACATATCCCAATCTCATCGGGATCCATTTAATCATATTGCTCTCCGGATATCGATCTACGTCCAAACTATTTTCTGATTCTCGAGTCACTCTTATCGTGTGACCCATTAGGTTCGGTTATGTTGGCCACTTAGATTAACACTTAATCTGAGCAAGTCATGGCGGTATCTAGAAACACATCATGACCCCAATTGACCGGAAAGTAATTGGTTTGACTAATGAAACCATATCACGAACCCTTCCATAGACAATTCTGTGCAATTAGTCCTTTCACCATGCTATACCCCACTTGGTTTGAGTATGGGCAATGTGTCAACTCTTACTAGACTGATCAGATCAAATCTAGTCCAAGTGTAATCAGTTCTCGTCCTAGGACTCATTACTTTATATGTCCATGAAGACCATCTTCATGACATATGTATCTTTCGGCGCCGAGAGACTTCAAAGTAATGATCCCGATAAGAGGCCATGTGTATCTCTTACTCGCTATAATGAAGTGGTGAATCCTCTATTGGCTACTCAATTACCTTGAATACCTCAAGTGCACCCAATCACCACCCTATGAGCGACCTACGAAAGGCAACAAGGAATGGAGTCAAAGTACGAATCGGTAAGATATTCTTGAGTACCTCAAGTCTAAGGATACTTGCACCATTGCTATGATGAGATTATCGCGACATTTATATAGGACATCCATGTGATGATCTCATAGCAGGTCATCAATGTACTTACTACCACTAGTAAGCATCCACATGTCAAATCTAAATATCTCAATATTTACGGTTTTACGAGATCCACTGCTTGATCAATCAAGGACTTTGACATGTGCTAGTCTAACCGGATTAACGATGTCGGTCTCATTAATCCTATGACTAGGGATAATTTGAATCTTGACATAATTGCACATGATAGGAATCTCAATAGTATGATCACATCATAATTTCCTTCATGCTATGTCATGTATCGGGACTTCATTAATTTGATTAAAGATCATTATCAATTCATAATAAAATGAATATCAAATAAATGAAATATGCCTTGCTTTATTTATTCATAAAGTGCATGCATGACTATGAACAAAATGCGCTAAAGGGATTGCCTTTAGGGCTTACTCTAACAATCTCCCACTTGACCTAAAGCCAATCGCCTTGGTATCTAATACCGTGGCGAGTACATGAGAATCAAAATTCTTACGTGGCAGCGGCTTTGTCAGCGGATCGCAATATTATGCTCTGTAGAATTCTCTCTATCGGGACATCACCTCGAGCAATGATCTCCGAATCAAATGGTATCGGCGGAGTACGTGTTTGGATCGTGATGAGACCTTGGCTCCTTTGCTGCATAATAGCCCAGTGTTGTCACAATACAAGCTGTATGGGTCCATCACGCCTAGGAACCACACCAAGTTGAAATGAACTTCTTGATCCAAAGCGCTTCCTTTCTTTGCGTCGATGCGGCAATGTACTCTGCCTCGATCGTTGAATCGTGATCGTCTCTGTTTGGAACTCTTCCAACCGATCGCTCCGCCATTAAGTGTGAAAACATAACTGATTGGGACTTGGAGTCGTCCTTATCAGATTGAAAATGGCATCTGTATGCCGCTCACTGAGATTGCCATCTCAAATATCAAGAAAACATCCGTAGTTCTTCGCAAGTACTTTAGGATATTCTTGACAGCCACCCAAATGACCTTCACGGGATCCGATTGGTATCACTTTCGTAACACTTAGAGCATATGATACATCGGGTCTCGTACATAGCATTGCGTGCATAATAGATCCTATCGCAGACGCATACTAGATCATATTCATATGCATCCTCTCATCCGTGTCTTAGGACACATGGACTTGAGTGTTATCCATGAGTAATGGGAAGAAACCCTCTCTTGGATTGCTCCATGCTAAACCTCTTTAGCACCTTGTCTATGTCGTTAAGCGTGAAAGACTAAGCAACCTCTTGATCTATCTCTATAAATCTTTATCCCGAGGATATAAGTTGCTTCTCTAAGGTCTTTCATGGCAAATTGTTTGGACAACCAAATTTTTACTGATTGCAACATTGAGACATCGTTTCCTAGCAACAATATGTCATCTACATATAATACAAGGAATACGATCGCAGTTCCATTAACTTTCTTGTACACACAGTGTTCATCCGGATTTTGTGAGAAACCAAACTCTTTGATTGTCTCATCAAAACGGATATTCCAACTCTGGATGCTTGCTTCAATCCATAAATGGATTTACGAGCTTGCATACCTTTTCGCCATCAACGGAAATGAAGCCCTCGGGTTGTGTCATGTACACATCCTCGGCCGATTTCCATTCGGAAAGTCGTCTTCACATCCATTTGCCATATTTCATAATCATAATGAGCGATAATGGCTAGGAGTATCTAATGGATTTAAGCATTGCTCTTTGGATGAAGGTCTCGTCATAGTCAACTCCTTGTCTTTGACGAAAGCCTTTAGCCACAAGCCTTGCTTTATAGGTAATCACATTACCATCCATGTCGATTTTCTTCTTGAAAACCCATTTGCACCCTATAGGTTTTATCCCTTCAGGTGCATCAACCAAAGTCCATACTTGGTTTTCATACATGGAATCCATTTCAGATTTCATGGCACGAAGCCATTTTAGGACTCGAACTCTTCAGAACCTCTTCATAGGTGGTAGGCTCATCATCCTCTATGAGCAATACGTCATTCTGTTCACTCACGAGAAATCCATATCTCTCGGGAACAGAGCGTATCCTACTTGACCTACGAATTTCGTGTGAAGTAGAAGGTTGAACTGTTACCTCATCTGTATGAGTTCGCTGTTTCGAGTTGAGCGATTGATCTGCGTCGTCCGAGCATCTTGAACTTCTTGAGGTCAATTTTGCTCCCCTTGTCCTCTTTAAAAGAAACTCTTTCTCTAAAGACAGCATGCATCGAAACAAACACCTTTTGTTCCTCAAAGAAAGTAAATTGATATCCTCTTGTTTCCTTAGGATATCCTACGAACAAACACTTGTCGATTTTGCTCCAAGCTTATCTCGGCGTGTCCGTTCACATAAGCGAGGACAACCCCATACTTTCAAATAAGAAAGATAAGGTTTCTTGTTAGTCCACATCTCATATGGAGTAACATCAACTGTCTTTGATGGAACTCTGTTTAACAAGTAAACAGCTATCTCAAGTGCATACCCCCAAAAGGATTTTGGTAATTGTGCAAAGCCCATCATAGATCGTACCATGTCCAACAAGGTTCGATTTCTCCTTTCTGCCACACCATTATCTTTGTGGTGTGTAAGGAGGGTCCACCGAGATAAAATCCCATTATCTACGAGATAATCTAAAACTCTTGGTCTAAGTATTCACCACCACGATCGGATCGTAATGTTTTGATACTTTTACCAAGTTGTTTTCTACTTCATTTCTGAATTGTTTGAACTTTTCAAGCGCTTGATTTGTATCTCATCGAATCTGGTACCCATATCGAGAATAATCATCGATAAAGGTAATGAAATAACGGCAACCACTTCGACATGGATGGACATCGGACCACATACATCTGAATGTATTAGGTCTAATAATCCAGTCGCTCGTTCACCCTTTCCTTAAAGGTAACTTAGTCATCTTGCCTAATAAACAAGATTCACATGTGTCATATGATTCATAATCGAATGACCCTAAACTTCCTCTCGTGGAGCTTAGCGATGCGTCTCTCATTTATATGGCCAAGGCGACAATGCCATAAGTAAGTTGATTTTAAATTATCTCTTTTATGTCTTTTAGCGTCATTGACATTCATAACCGGATGTGACATATCTAATATGTAAATTCCATTGCATAATGTACCAGTACCATAAAGCATTCCATTTGAACTAATAGAACAACCATTGTTACCAAAAGACAAATGGAAACCAGCTCTATTTAAACAAGAAACAGACAATATGTTCTTTGTTAACACGGGTACAAAATAACAATCATCCAAGTTAAGTACAAGCCCACTGGGGAGTGTCAAAACATAAGTCCCTACGGCTAATGCAGCAACTCTTGCTCCATTGCCAACACGCAGGTCCATTTCTCCCTTTATGAGCTGCCTACTGTCCCTGAGGCCCTGCATATCATTACATATGTGTGAGCCACAACCGGTATCTAATACCCATATGTTATGATCGAAGCGATATTAACCTCGATGACAAACATACGAAGAAGTCGAGGCGGTGATGCCTTCTTACGCTTCGATTCTTCAGATAAACTTTGCGATTCGCCCCAATAACCGGTCTTACCAGAATGGAAGCGGTACCTTTTAGTGCGATCTCTTTGGTCTTCTTCTTGCCTTTGCTGCACTTCCTTTCGGCTTCGAGCCTTTTTCTTCTTCTGTTTCCTCTTCTTGGAACCGGAGGAAGAAGAATCCACCAATAATAACGCCTTGCTATCTTGCTTGACGACATTGTTCTCATTATCTTGAGCGATTGATCACTCGGGAATTGTGGTGGATATTTGGTTCATTCGATAGTTCAACACAAACCGTGAATAACTATCGACAAACCAACAAAATTAAGTCTATACTTAACTCAGAATCCATTACAAAACCTAAGGCGGCCAACCTCTCAATATAGCCATTCATCTTGATGCATATTACTGCAGATGAACCAGAGTCATCTTAAATCAGAAAGAGCAACCTTGAGGTCTCGAACCGTTCGGACCGTGCTTGCTCATCAAACAACTCTCTAAGATGAAACACTATCGTGTGAGCATCCATAGACTCGTCTTTGCTTTTGCAGCTCGGTGACATCGATGCAAGCATAATGCGGTAGCTATGTCCCGTCTTTTATATAACTACGATATGCCTTCCGATCATCATCGAAGCTCCTTCAGAAGTGGATCGGAAGCGAAAATCAAGGACATATCCTAGATCCTCGGATCGAGAACAATTCTCGATTCCGCACCAATCAAGAAAATTTGGTCCGGTTAATTTGTTTGCTTCCATTAGTGAGCGAAGATTCACACTAGTCGACATCTTGATCAACCTAAACATAGAGAGAAAGAAAGTTAGAATAGAATTAAATGTATGCTCATAAGGACTTAAATGACATACATATGGCTCCCACTAGTTTCAATAGAATCCATAACCCTCATCATGAATCCATGAAACAAAATGGCACATTGACTGGTGGGTCGATATCCGACATTGCTAAGAATGACCTTGAGGTTAGCTCAACAAGTCACCTTAGGTCAATCGGTAGGTATCGGTCATACCAATTGCATCATCGATGATCGACATTAAGAATGACCTTGAGGTTAGCTCAACAAGCCATCTTATGTCTCGAGAGGTATTAGACATACCAATTACATCTTAGACACAACTATCGATCGGTCTTATCAACGGTTGATGTATGCACATACATTGGGTTATCAACACTTGATGCGTGTACATCTGATGTACACTACCCAATTTCGCCTCTGTCCACGTTGACCTTGAGGTTAGCTCAACAAATCAACGCTTCTAGGAAAACCGACCCATTAATCCGAAAATCATATTTTCATGGTTTGAACATATTAAGTATAGAGTGAGCTTGAGGTTAGCTCAACAACCCAACCTATAAGAACTACGGTTCTTACCATATTAATGGAAGGCGTTAGTTTTTATATTTTAAGTGAGGGATTTTAGGTCTCATCTAATTAATCTCATCCAGGATCATAGTCACCATGACTATATGGTGCGATTTAGGGCATTGCATCAATCACATTGAATTTATCTGAAAATCACCCATCATCCCACCAAGGCATGATATAAGTCGACTTGTATATGTACAAGTGGACTTGTAACTTTATATAAATCGACTTATGTATGTGTAAGTGGACTTGTGCAACTAATGCATGAACAAGTGGACTTGTACCATTGTGCAAGTCGACTTGTACCATTGTGCAAGTCGACTTATTAGTCTACAGTGCACCAAACAAGTCGACTTATGAACATATAAGTCGACTTGTTCATTTGTGCATTAGGAATTGCTATCTATTTGGCTAATTCTCAATCCAGTCATTTCCAATTCACAACACCAATATAACAAGTATGTAAACCTTTATATTAATGTGCTAATGAAACATTTTCATCAAATCATGCTTGCCAAATAGTCATACTATATGAGAAAAACTTGAAACCGATTAATCCACCATTAATCACTAGATTTCCACATAATTCAAGGACACCAAATAATCATGCTAAGTATCTCTAGGTAGGCTACACATTATCAAGATTACTCCGGCACTTGTCACAAAAATTGCGACGGCCAAAATAACCAAGATAACGGAATAAGCTAATGAGACGCTAAAGTGACCTATTCGATATCCAAATATTATTGGAAACCTAAATTCAAGAATCTCAACTTGGCATGCATACCACATCAATATAACACATTTTTAATCACTATAAAAATGATTCATGGCATTGGAACAGAAAATAACACAACCAATCATTCCAAACAAAACAGCCCCAGCAAGTTTCTCAAAACTGCTAAGCTCAACATTTTGCTCAAAATGACCATTGAAACACTTTCAATAAATACTGAGAAAATTACAGAGGTTAAAAAATGTTCCCAAAATGCTCCATGAATTTTTCCAGGATTTATTTCCCACAAAAACTCATTGAACCTCAGCAATCTAGCCGAACCAGAATCTGTGTTTTCCAACACAGACATTCCGAACAGCACACAAGAAATTCGGAAATAAATGGTAAATCACCTTGAAAACATTTTTCCATCCATAGAGACATTCACAAACATCTTAGGGACATGTCGGTGAAAACCAATCCGAAAAAAATTTTTTCTAGAATTTTTTCTCGAATTTACAAGCATACCTGTTTCAGAAACGTTCAACAAGACAGCATCCGAAACTTGAGGGAATTAAATAGCAAAACCATATCAAATCAAATTGATAAATTCTCATCTTTCACAAACATATTCTATAACATGTTATGAACAATTCTGAGCCAGAAATTTCGAAAACATGCATCTCTATACTGATTCGAAATTCACACAAATAACATGCATCAGCAGCTCAATTCACTAAGGAACTCCGACCTAGTTATCATTTATTTGTTTATACAACACAAGTGGCTCTGATACCACTGTAGGAAAATCCCGGGGTAGGTATCACATGCCCACAGTACGGAATTTAAAATTTTGAGTCCCGGGACATTCCCGAAAGCCAGGATCCATGTGTATGTACAAACAATCAAACCATAACGACCAAAGGAGACCGTCTCTAACGGTATCCACGCAGAGGTCGGAAAACCTAACCGGGACAAACTCTTTTGACCCGGGAATAGTTAGACTAAAGAAAAGAGTGCTAGCTCTTACCTTAGCCTTGGAGAGCAAGTGAAATGATCTTGGTGGAGCCTTGGAGAGTAGAAGCAACTTGAATGGAAGAGATGAAGAAGATGAAAAACAAATTTTCAAAGCTTAACTCTTAAGCTTTCGACCTTCACCATTCATCACCCACGTACAAGCTTCTTTTTGTTCCTTCTTATATGTTTATTTAACACTTTAAAGACATAAGAAGGCATGGTGGATGCACATCCACGTATATGGCATAAAAAATGCCTTAAAATGCTAAATCATCATTAAGTTTGACTTTTCAAACTTAACTTATCTCCTTCCATTTTGGTTCCACCGAAAATCAACATATATATATATAATTAATTAATTATTTACTTAATTAATTAATATATATAATTGCTAAAGTGGTCGATCAAGCTGGAATTGGTCCTACCAACTGCTTAGGCCCCGTGACGAAAAATCACCGGAAGCGGTTTTCGTGAATGTCGATGTCGCGATCTCATGGGACATATCCCAATCTCATCGGGATCCATTTAATCATATTGCTCTCCAGATATCGGATCTCTGTAGAAACTATTTCTGATTCTCAAAGTCACTCTTGTCGTGTGACCCATTAGGTTCCGGTTATGTTGGCCACTTAGATTAACACTTAATCGAGCAAGTCATGGCGGTATCTAGCAACACATCATGACCCCAATTGACCGGAAAGTAATTGATTTGACTAATGAAACCATATCACGAACCCTTCCATAGACAATTCTGGTGCAATTAGTCCTTTCACCATGCTATACCCCACTTGGTTTGAGTATGGGCAATGTGTCAACTCTTACTAGGCGATCGGATCAAATCTAGTCCAAGTGTAATCGGTTCTCGTCTAGGACTCATTACTTTATATGTCCGTGAAGACCATCTTCATGACATATGTATGCTTTCGGCGCCGAGACTTCAAAGTAATGATCCCGATAAAAGGCCATGGGTATCTCTTACGCTATAACGAAGTGGTGAATCCTCTATTGGCTACTCAATTACCTTGAATATCTCGAGTTGTACCCAATCACCACCTATGGCGACCTCGAAAGGCAACAAGGAATGGAGTCAAAATGCAGAATCGATTGCAAGATATCCTTGAGTACCTCGAGTCTAAGGATACTTGCACCATTGCTATGATGAGATTATCAGCGACATTTATATAGGACATCCATGTGATGATCTCATAGCAGGTCATCCAATGTACTTACTACCACTAGTAAGCATCCACATGTCAAATCTAAATATCTCAATATTTACAGTTTACGAGATCCTTTGCTTGATCCAATCAAGGACTTTGACATGTGCTAGTCTAACCGGATTAACGATGTCAGTCTCATTAATCCTATGACTAGGGATAATTTAGATCTTGACATAATTGCACATGATAGGAATCTCGATAGTATGATCACATCATAATTTCCTTCATGCTATGTCATGTATCGAGGACTTCATTAATTTGATTAAAGATCATTATCAATTCATAATAAAATGAATATCAAATAAATGAAATATGCCTTGCTTTATTTATTCATAAAGTCTGTACATGACTATGAACAAAATGCGCTAAAGGGGATTGGCTTTAGGGCACTACTCTAACACATTACTGAACTTGATGTGGTTCCTAGCTGTGATGAGCCCATAGGATTGTATTGTGATACAATGGGGCTAGTCTTGTGAGGAAAGGAATCAAGGTCTCATCATTGATCGGACACGTACTCGCCGATTCCATCGATTGGAAATCATCCGTCGAGATGATGTCCTGATAGAGAGAATTCCCACAGAGCAAAGTGTTGCTGATCCGTTGACAAGGCCATTGTCACAGGAGAATTGTGATTCTCATGTACTCGCTTATGGTATTAGATACTAAGGCGATTAGCTTTAGGTCAAGTGGGAGATTTGTAAGTACAAGTCGACTTGTACATTAATGTAAGTCGACTTACGTATTGAGATCGATAAGTCGACTTGCATGGGGTAAGTCGACTTATGCAAGGGGCGATCTTGTTTATATTGTGCCCTAAAGGCAATCCCCTTTAGCGCGTTTTATTCAAAGTCGTCTGCAGACTTTATGAATAAATAAAGAAAGGCATATTTCATTAATTTGATATTCATGAACAGTGTTTATGATTTGATATGGATCTTTAATCGAATTAATGAAGTCCATGATATATGACATAGCATGAAGGAAATTATGATGTGATCATACTACTGAGATTCCTATCATGTGCAATTATGTCAATATCTAAATTATCCCTAGTCATAGGATTAATGAGACTGGATATCGTTAATCCGGATAGACTAGCACATGTCATATTCCTTGATTGGATCAAGCAGTGGATCTCAGAAACTGTAAATATTGAGATATTTAGATTTGACATGTGGATGCTTACTACGGGTAGTAAGTACATTGGATGACCTGCCATGAGATCATCATATGGATATTCTATTTAAATGTCAGTGATAATCTCATCATAGCAATGGTGCAAGTATCCTTAGACTTGAGGTACTCAAGGATATCTTGGGTACTGATTCTGTTCTTTGACTCCATTCCTTGTTGCCTTCCAGAGGTCGCTCATAGGGTGGTGATTGGGTACAGTTTGAGGTATTCGAAGGTAATTAAGTAGCCAATAAAGGATTCACCACTTCTAAAATAGCAGAAGAGATACCCTGGCCTCTTGTCAGGATCATTACTTGAAGTCTTCGGCCGAAGCATAACTATGTCATGAAGAGTGTCTTCATGGACATATAAAGTAATGAGTCCAAGACAGAGGCGATATCACTGGGCTAGACTCGATCTAGTGAGAGTTGACACTTTGACCATACTCAGAACCAAGTGGGGTATAGGATGGTGAAAGGACGAATTGCACGGTAATTGTCTATGGAAGGGTTCGTGATCTAGTTCTTGATGAACTCATCAAACTGATTACTTTTCGGTCAATTGGGGGTCATGATGTGTTGCTAGATGCCGCTCATGACTTGCTCAGATTAACTGTTAATCTAAGTGGCCAACATAACCGGGAGCCTAAAGGGTCACACGCATAAGAGTGTCTCAGAGAATCTGTAAAATAGTATTGGACAGAGTTCCAATTATGGAGAGCATTAGGATTAAATGGATCCCAATGGGATTGGAATATGTCCCGATGAGATCGCGACATCAATATTGCTAAGAAAGGTTTAGGAGTTGTTTTCAAAGATCGGGGTGTGAGGCCAGTAGGACCAACCCAGATTGGAGCTGGACCTTAGCAATTATATATTAATTGATTAATTAAATAATTAAATAATTAAATAATTAATATATATATATAACATTGTCGTTGGAAGAAGCAAAAAGGAGGAGAGGATGAGCTTTGACTTAGTCAAAGTCATCATTAAGTTGTTTTTAATGAATTTCTTAGCCACCAACGTGGCTCCTTCTCTTCCATGCACTTGTCCTCTCTTTAATTGTTAAAGAAAGAACATATATATGCTTGGTGGATGATGGTCTACTTGAGGGAGAAAGGTTTTAGAAACTTAAATGTTAAGTTTCTGAAACATGAGAAATTGAAAGTGTTCAAGCTTCCTCTCTCCACATTTACGATTGCTTCTCATCTCCAAGGCTTCTTCATCCTCATTTCCTCTTGCTCTCCAAGGACAGAGGTAAGGTCTAGCAGCCTTTATTCTGTTCTAGCTATTCCCGGGTCAAAGGGGTTTGTCCCGGTTAGGTTTTCTGATCTCTGCGTGGATACCTTTAGAGACAGTCTCTATTGGCTGTTTAGGTTTGAGTTTGCATACAGACACATGGATCCTGGCTTCGGGAAGGTCCCGGCGACAAAAATTTTTGTTTTCCTCACTTGTACATGTGATGTACATCCCGGGATTTTCCTACAGTTTTGAGTTGGTTCAGGGTCAGTAGAGGAGGTTTTCAGATCTTGAAAGGGCTGGTCCGAGGTCTCTGACATGGAGCAAACAAATTGAATTTTTTACTAGAAAACCTTAAATTTAGAAGTTACCTGGAGTTGATAGTGATAGAAGAGCAAGAGCAACAGTTGGAAGTGATAAAAAATAATTATACTACTAATACAAATGCTAATGAAATTGTGAAGAAGCACGGAGTTAATCAGATGATAGCCCCCATGCAAAGTCCTAATTCTAAAATTGCTTTAGACAAGGGAATAAATATACAAAAGGATGAAAGTTCAGTAAATATCTTTGAAGACAACGTCAAGATTTTAAACAATATTGATAATCGAAGTAATAAGGACTCTTTGATTAATTGAAGTGGAAAACTGTTGGAGTTATGTAAATATAGTGTCCTGGAAAGCAAGTGTATTTACATGTAACTTTATCTTCTTCAGTTACAGTTTTGTAATGAAAATATTTATTATTAATAAAACAAAAGAGTTTGGTTTTATCTGTATGAGCATTATATATCTGGTCATAAGGTACCAAGATTCATTTGTAAGTAATATACATATACATAGAGATGTATGGGAAACATGTATATTATTAGAATCGAATTAATTGATTCACAGTTGAATAATCAAGTTGGTCGTTTGATTATGGTTTAGGCGTAGTGTTGCGATTTATCTCCATATAAGTAAAGGAGTTTACTTAAAGGGAATGATGAGTTTCATATCATGATAGTAGTAGACTATCGATAATGGCACTATTAAATGAATGCGGAATCAAGTATGTTTTCAAGAATAAAGTGGGCGTTACTTTAATCTTAAAACATACAACTTAAGCATTCGCTTATTATGAACCACAATCTTGATGAGTGGTGAACTCATATGTGTTTCATTATAATTCTTGATATGATCGGAATGGATTTTTACAGGTATTAATCCGATTATGCGCATGTTGGAATTATTAATTGAAACATGTATCGAGGAATATTCACTCGAATAAAGAGTTTATAGTGTTATCATCTCTTCAGATGTTTTAAGGAGTTTTGGTGATTAAATGGCGCCGATAGTTTGATGGACTAGCTACCCATCAAGTCTTAACTCTAAGATGAGATCTTATGTGTTAATCACCATATAAAGTAAAATGAAAGATCTAGAAGGAAAAACCAACATAAGGGCAAAAGGTAATTTTACCCTTTGTTGTGCGGATAGCTATAATAAGGTTCTAAATAGGGTTTGCAATTGGACATATTCTCATAATATTTAATAATTCAAGAGTTCAACTAATTGTCTTTAGTGGAATGACATTTAGTTAATAAGCTAGAATTAATTCAATGAGATTGAATTATTTACGGGCTTATTGGAGCTTGAATTATCAAAGTCAATAAGATTCCCCACTTGGCTTTAAGGAAGGTTATCAAGATAAGTAAGAAGTAGTTTGGAGGCTTTAGAAGTCCATAATTGAATGATGGGCTTATACTAATTAATGGTTAATTGGAAGCCCATATGTTCATTTAGAAATGGGCTTGTTTTGGTTTAATGTAATTGATTAGATTAATTATATTAAAACAAATTTTTTAAATGGAGAAAAGCAATTTCGAAATTGTGTTAGGTTAGATGTGTAACACACATTTGACATTAAAATACTAAATAAAGATGGTCTTTATTATGGTTCATCATTATTAAATGGAGTTATGAACTTACCATTAAATGGTTTAATGGTTGGCTTTTAATATTGGCATGTAACTTATTTGCATTCATTAGATTAAAGATGAAAGATGTGCATTAGATGGACCATCTTCCTTCTTTCTTCTTGCCAAAACCGAAATGGGTATTCAATTATAGGTTATGGTCTTTTCAAATAGCCATTTTAAAGATAAATGAAGTAAGTCTCATTTATTGGCTATTTGATGAGTGATTAATGTAAGAAGTGATGCATTGGATGCCTCTCACTCTTTCCATTCATGCATATTTCAAAATTGAGATGTAAGAAAAGGTTCTTGCATGGTTTTTAGACATTCTCTCCTTTCATGCAAGGGAGAACCGAAATTCCTAAGTGAAAGAATTGAAAGAGTTTCAATTTTGATTCTTCTTCTTCTAAGAAAATCTCCTCCAAATATTTCTTCTCCTTTCCCACCAAAGGATTTTGTTAACCTAGTTGTCCTTGAAGAACAAGTGGTAAATCTAATTGGTTGAGGATACTACAACAAGGAAGAAGATAGATTGCTAAAGGAAAAGACTCAAAGGCAAAGGATTTGGATATAAGAAGGAGAGGATAGCGCAGCGAGGATTTAAAGCTGTATCGAAGGAGTCGATAATTCCTTTTATCTTGTTCTTGGTTTTATTATCCTTATACCATATCATGTATGGATTAGCATGTTGATTTGGATATAATGCTTCCGCTGCAAGATGATTTCTTAAAAAGTTTTGAAATCTATCGTTTCTCCATACTAAGCATGCATCCAACAATTGGTATCAGAACTGGTTTTTTATGCATGATTTCGGTTCCTATATTGTGGATGCATGGGTTGGAAATCTTTTTATGTATACTGCATATTTTTATGTGATAGAAATATATATGGTGTATGTTGCTCTTTTGGTTGTCCATAGAAGTTAAATTTTATCTTATAAGATTTCTTCATTTGGTTGTAACAAGGAGGGTGGTCTATCATCACCATGTTTCCTCCTTGGTTTCTTTTCTATTTTATTTGATTTTGTAATGTACAAATTGATGTAATGATGAAGAAGGAGCAGCCATGGATTGAAGAAATGGAAAGGTAAAATTTTGGTGTATCCTTTTGTGTTTTGGCATAAGTTTTGTGAAAACTAAGTTGCTGGAATTTTGTTTCAATGAATCATATTTCAGTTATGATTGGAAAACAAGTGCTGGTTTTTGTTTCAAAGAATCCAATTTGGTTTTGCTAAAATACTAAGTGCTGTTTTAATTTTCATGAAATGAGTTTGGTTTTAGTAAAACAAGTGCTGGAATTTTTGTCAAAACAAAGATTTGGTTTTCTAAAAATCTAGTGCTGGAATTTTATTTTCAAAATGACAAAATTCTAATTTCATAAATGCCATTACATTTTGTTTACCGAATGGGCGGATCATGTTAGCGAAGAGTTGAGCGGAAGATCCAAGATGAAGAAGCATATTTTGGGCCTAAAAGGCTTGTAATTATTTTATGTTTCTAGGATGGACAATCAAAAGTGGCTTTATTAGTTCATGTGATGAATGGAGAAATGAATGCTTGTAATATGTGATATTATGTGATTGCATGTCATTTAGAAAATTGCCAACCCTAGGCCTTGCCATGCATTCATTATGTATGAGATATATAATGAAACAATATAGGATGGATAATAAATTGCATCTAGACAAGATGGTATTTAAAACTTAAAGCCCAAAAGATTGAGTGGAGAGGATGCTCTGTGAGAGTCCACGGTCTCCAAATGATGGCCCATTTGCATGTGGTGAAGTGTTACTCCCCATCGGAGGGCATGGATCCTAGATCTTGCATGGTTTGGGTCTCTTAAGGATAAGTCCACTTAATGATAGCAAATGTGACCTCCCACCGAGGCATGATTTGTAGGTATCTTTAGTGAATGAATCAAATGGTTATACACTCAACATTTTTATCAATAAAGCGCCCACCGTAGCTCTGTTGGTAAAAGTATGGACCAAATTAAGGCGCTTCTTAAAAATTGAGCATGAGATGTTTTGTAGTTTTTTGAGTGGGAGGGTCCCGTTTTTCTTTTAATAGATAAGATGGCCCAAATCATTATAGATAAGAAAAATAACCGTCAGTATAATGTTTTAATTTTTTAAGTTTTGTTAAATCTATCATCATGCATACATGCATCATGATTTTATACAAAGTTCCATAAATTGTTGACTAGTATGCTCATGTTTTAATAATTTATATTTTCGGACATAATCGACCACAAAATGAATCCACTCACCCTTCTCTCGACTAATAACAAATTGGAAAATGGAGACAAGTTTAATGAATGGAGCGTAACCTTAACATTGTTCTTCAATATGAGCGTATTTCATGGGTGTTAACTGAAAATGAGCCTACACCTCTAAGTGGAGATGCAACTCTGAGCAAGTCCAACAACATGGCGTTGGCGAGAATCTTGACAAGACTACTAAGTGTTATATTTTGGGTTACACAAGTGAGATGTTGCAAAAGCAAATTGCTTGTATGAAAACTGCTAGTGCAATGGTCCATCACCTACATGAGATGTTTGGTGTGAGGACTAGGTTTGCAAGAGTGAAAGCTATCCAAACCTTTCATAATCTCAGACAGAAACCTGGTGAACCGGTGCGGGATTACATGATGAAGGTAATCTCTGCGGTCACTGAGGCTAAGATGCTTGGGGCGGATATGGATGCGGACACGCAGATGATTATGATCATCAATAGCTTAAACTCTTCTTTTCAGCAGTTTAAGTTGGACTATGAGCTCAACAACAAGGATTACACCTTGGTGAGTTAATGAATACCCTCCGAGCACGGAGGAAATATTGAATATTAAGGCTCATGGGCGAGAAGCTAATGTAGCTTCTTCTTTTAAGCCAGTGTAAGGGCAAGGAAAGAAGAAGGGTCGATGAAAAGAAGGCCCAAATAGGGGTCAAGGCCAAACCCATGAAAAAGAAGGCCAAAGAGAACATCAAGGAAAGTGTTTCCTTTGTGATGAGATGGGCCTTTGGAAAAAGCTGTCCGATCTACTAGAGTCCCTCAAAAGCAAACAAGGTATGGGCTTCCTAAGTTTGTTAGGAACTAGAAATGTGGCAGATTTATCAACTTCTTGGATATTAGATTCAGGAGCCACTAACCATGTTTGTAATGTAAGTACAAGTCGACTTGTACTACTGATAAGTCGACTTGTTCTTGAAAAGTACCGATAAGTCGACTTGTACATTGGATAAGTCGACTTATTCAAGGACGGTACTGTTTATTTGTGCCCTAAAGGCAATCCCCTTTAGCGCGTTTTATTCACAGTCGTATGCAGACTGAATGAATAAATAAAGAAAAGGCATAATTCATTAATTTGATGTTCATGAACATTGTTTATGAATTGATTGGATCTTTAATCAAATTAATGAAGTCCATGATATATGACATAGCATGAAGGAAATTATGATGTGATCATACTACTGAGATTCCTATCATGTGCAATTGTGTCAGTATCTAAATTCTCCCTAGTCATAGGATTAATGAGACTGGACATCATTAATCCGGATAGACTAGCATATGTCATACTCCTTAATTGGATCAAGCAGTGGATCTTAGAAACTGTAAATATGAGATATTTAGAGTTGACATATGGATGCTTACTAAGCGGTAGTAGGTTCATTGGATGACCGCCATGAGATCATCACATGGATATCTTATCTAGTGTCGTTGATAATCTCATCATAGCAATGGTGCAAGTATCCTTAGACTTGAGGTACTCGAGGATATCTTGAATCTTGATCACGTGCTTTGACTCCATTCCTTGTTGCCTTCGGAGGTAACTCATAGGGTGGTGCTTGGAGTGCGACTTGAGGTATTCGAAGATAATTGAGTAGCCAATAAAGGATTCACCACTTCTGGATTAGCAGAAGAGATACCCATGACCTCTTGTCAGGATCATTACTCGTAAATCTCTGGCCAGAGTGAATATGTCATGAAGAGTGTCTTCATGGATATATAGAGTAATGAGTCCTAGGACGAGATCTGTTATCACTTGGGCTAGACTTAGTCTAGTGAGAGTTGACACTTTGACCATACTCATAACCAAGTGGGGTATAGGATGGTGAAAGGACGAATTGCACGGTAATTGTCTATGGAAGGGTTTGTGATCCGGTTCTTGATGAATACATCAAACCGATTACTTTCCGGTCAATTGGGGGTCATGATGTGTTGCTAGATACCGCTCATGACTTGCTCAGATTAATTGTTAATCTAAGTGGCCAACATAGTGAAGCCTAAAGGGTCACACGCTTAAGAGTGTTTGGAGAATCGTAAAATAGTAATTGGACGAGTTCCAATTATGGAGAGCATTAGGATTAAATGGATCCCGATGGGATTGGGATATGTCCCGATGAGATCGCGACATCAATATTGCTAAGAAAGGTTTTCGGAGCTGTTTCAACACCGGGGCCCGGTAGGCCGGTAGGACCGACCCCAGTTTGACTGGATCTCTTAGTAATTATATATATATGTTAATTAATTAAATAATTAATTAATATATATAAATATAAGGACATGTGCGTTGGAATGGGGAGGAGGATTACCTTTTGACTTTTCAAAGTCATTAGTTTAATGTTTAATTAAATGAAAGGTAATAAAGCCACCACTTGGCAACTTCTTATGGAATGATTTTTAAAGGTTAAAAATAAACATAAGGAGGCTAATGGCTTGGATGATGGTCGACGGTGATGGGATGGAGAGGAAGAGCCAATTTTCTTAAGGGTTAAGGAAAGGTTTTGAAAAGAGTTTCATTCTTCTCCTCTCATCAAGCCATCATCGTTTTTCTCTTCTCCAAGGCAAGGTTCCAACGTCTCCTCAAGCTCTCTAGGACAGAGGTAGGCTCTAGCAGGCTTTAATCTGTTCTAGCTATTCCCGGGTCAAAGGGGTTTGACTCGGTTAGGTTTTCTGATCTCTGCGTGGATCACCTTTAGAGATAGTCTTTTTTGGCTATTTAGGTTTATGTCTTCATACGGATACCTGGATCCGGGTTTCGGGAAAGTCCCGGGAACAAAAATTTTTGTTTTCCGCTGCCTGTACATGTGATGTACCTCCCGGGATTTTCCTACAGTGGTATCGAGGCGTCGGTATCCGTATGAAGCTAAAACCTAAGCTAGATCAGAAACCCTAAGTGCTGTTGATGTTGATGCATGTGTACTGCCCAGATTTCGAATTGCTATAGAGATAGGGTTTTCGAAATTTTTCTACCCAGAAATGTTCATAACATGTTAGAGAATATGTCTATGAATTTTCAGAATTTATTGATTTGATTTGATATAGTTTTTCTAATTAATTCCCTAAGGTGACAGATGCTGTTTTGTGAAACGATTCTGGAACAGGCAGTAGTATAAAAGCGAGAATAAATTCTAGAAAAATCTTTTTCTGGATTTTCCTTCACCTACATGTCTCTAAGATGTTTTTGAATGTCTATGAGCATGGAAATTGGATTTCAAGGTGATTGGATATTTATTCACGAATTTATTCTATGCTGTTGGGAATTGCTGTGCTGATGAACACAGATTTTGAATCGGATTTGTTATTTAGGTTGACTGAGTTTTTGATGGCCTAAAATCCTGAAGAAATTCATGTAGCATGTTATGCACATGTATTAACCTATATAATTTTCTCATGATTTATTGAAATTGTTTCATTGATCATTTCAAGCAATGTACAGAACTGGACGTTTTTGGTGAAAATTGTTGAGACTGTTTTGCTTGGCTTGATTGAGTGTGATTTTTCAGTTCCAATGCCTTGCACCATTTTTAATGTGATTAAAAATGTGTTATCTTGATGTAGTATGATTGCCAAACTGAATTGCTTGAAGTTGTTTATCCTAGAATTTTCGGATGCCTAATTGATCACCTTTGTGTCTCGTTAGTATATTTCATTTTCTTGCTTGTTTTGGCGTCACAATTTTTGTGACAAGTGCGAGTAAATTTGATAATGTATATGCTAGCTAGAGATGCTTAGGATGATAATTTGGGTATTCCTAAATTGTTTGGAAATTAATGAGTTTTGACTCATTTCAAGTTTTTCATATAGTTTGACTATTTAAGGCTTTCATGGTTCAATGAATTGTTCATTGATACATCAAATTTATCAGATATTACCTTAGGTATGTAGGTGTTGTGAATTGGAATTGCATTAATTGAGGAATTAGCCGATTAGAGATTTTAGCAAATCTACCTGGATAAGTCGACTTGTATGTGAAATAAGTCGACTTGTTCAAGGTTTTCGGGATAAGTCGACTTGTCTATAGAATAAGTCAACTTGTTCAAGATCTCTGTATAAGCCGACTTGTAGTACCTTATAAGTCGACTTGTTCATGGGCAGGTGAAATAAGTCGACTTGTGTCATACAAGTCGACTTGTGTGTGGGAAGAAGCATAAGTCGACTTGCATTTGATGAAAGTCGACTTGTGGCATGCTCAGGTTGGATGATGGATGATTATAAGGATTGATTCAATACGATTGATGAAACCTAAATCATTCCATATAGTCTTCGTGACTATAATCCTTCACTTGGAGTCTAGAGACTGAAATCCCTCCTCGGTATATGAAAACTAACGCCTTCCATTAATATGGTAAGAACCGAGTTCTTATAGGGTTGGGTTGTTGAGCAAACTCAAGCTCACTCTATACGGATATGTTGAACCATGAAAATAAGATTTTAGGATTAATGGGTTGGTTTTCCTTTGGAAGCGTTAGTTTGTTGAGCAAACTCAAGGTCGGCGTGGACAGAGGCGAAATTGGGTAGCATACATCGGATGTATGCGCATCAAAGAGTTGATACCCAATGTAAGTGCACACATCAACAAGTTGATAGCGATTGATAGTTGTGTCTAAGATGTAATTGGTATATCGATACCTCCGAGACATAAGGTGGCTTGTTGGACAAATCCAAGGTCATTCTCAATATCGGTTGTCGATGATACAATTAGTATGACCGATACCTACCGATTGACCTAAGTTGTGGCTTGTTGAGCAAACTCGAGGTCACTCTTAGCAATGTCGGATATCGACCCACTAGGACATTATGTCACATCGTTTCTCTGGATTAAGTAAAGGGTTATGGATTCTAGGAAACTAGTGGGAGCCATATGCATGTCATGTAAGTCCTTATGATCATGCAGGCATTTCTATTCTATCATTCCTTCTCTATCGTGTTTAGGTTGATTGAAGAAGTCCTTGATGTGAATTCGCGCTCTCTATTACGGACCGATTTTCTTGATTGGCTAAGGAATCGAGAATTGTTCTCGGATCGAGAAGCTGGGATCGTCTAGATGTTCCACTTCCAGATGCACTACTTTGTCGATGCTTCGATAAGGATCGAGAAAGCATATCGTAAGCATCTAAGGACAATGATATGGATACTTGCATTATGCTTGTCTTGATGTCACCAGAGTGCAATGCAATGAGACGAGTCCATGGATGCTCACTCTATAGTATCTCATCTTAGGGAGCTGTTTGATGAGTAAGCTTGATGCGAAAGGTTCAAGACCTCGAGCTTCTCTTCATCACAAAGATGGCTCGAGGACAGCTAGCATGCATTATACCACGAAGATGAATGGCTATATTGAGAGATTGGTCGTCTTAGGATTTGTAATGGATTATGAGTTAAGTAGAGACTTAATTACGGTTGGATTATCGATGGTTATTCACGGTTAAGTGTTAAACTATTGGATGAACCAAATATCCACAACAATTCTGGTGATCAATCTGCTCGATAAATGTGACGATCTATCAAGATAGATAGCAAAGTGCTAATGGTGGATGCTTCTTCTTCTAGTTCAAAGAAGAAAAGGCCAAGAAACCAAAGGAAGTGCCATCAAGGAAAAACCAAAAAAGCGCCCTAAAAGGTTTTGCTTTCATTGTGGCAAGTCTATACTAGAATGGCTGTAAAATCTATCTGGAGTCCTTGAAGCGAAGAAGGCATCGGATGCCTCTACTTCTTCAAATATGTTTGTCATTGAGGTTAATACTATTCTGATCCAAACATATCGGTATTTGATACGAATGTGGCTCATACATATGAAATGTTATGCGGGGCCTCGGGGACGATGAAAGCTCATAAAGGAGAACTAGACCTTTGTGTAGGTAATGGAGCAAGAGTTGCTACATTAGCCGTATATGCACTATGTCTTGTTACTCCCTCTTGGGCTTATATTCAAATTGGATGATTGTCATTTTGTACCCGTTTTAAACAAAGAACATATTGTATGTTTTATGTTTAATTAGATTTAGTTTCCATTGGACTTTTAGTAGCAATGGTTGCTATATTAGTTGGAATGGAATGCTCTATGGTACTGGTACATTATGCAATGGAATTGACATATGAGATATGTCATATCAATTATGAATATCAATGTGCGAAAAACATAATTCAGATAATTTAAAATCAGCGTACTTATGGCATTATCGACAGCCATATAAATGAGATATGCATTGCTAAGCTCCATAAGAGTGGATGTTTAGGGTCATTTGATTATGAATCATATGACACATGCGAATCTTGTTTATTAGGAAAGATGACTAAGTTATCCTTTAAAGGAAAGGGTGAACAAGTGAATGGAATATTAGACCTAATACATTTGGATGTATGTGGTCCGATGTCCATCCATGCCAGAAGTGGTTGTTTTTACTTCATTACTTTTATCAGTGATTATTCACGATATAAGTGTCTGTATCTAATGAGATACAAATCTGAAGTATTTGAATAGTTCAAATAATTCAGAAATGAAGTAGAAAACTAACTTGGTAAAAGTATGAATACATTACGATCTGATCGTGGTGAAAAATGCTTAGACCAACAGTTTTGGATTATCTCAGAGATAATGGGATATTATCTCAGTGGACTCCACCTTGCACGCCGCACCACAAGGTGTGGTTGAAAGGAGAAATCGAACCTTGTTAGACATGGTGCGATTGATGATAGGTTTTGCACAGTTTTAGGAATATGCGCTTGAGACAGCTGTTTACTTACTAAACAGAGTTCCATCAAAGACAGTTGTGGTTACTCCATATGGAGATATGGACTAACTGAAAACCCTATCTTTCTTAGCTGAAAGTTAGGGGTTGTCCTGCTTACGTGAAGCGGACACAGTCAGATTAGCTTGATGCAAAGCTGACAAGTGTTTGTTAAGTGGAATATCAATTCTACCTTCTTTGAGGAACAAAAGTTGTTTGTTTCAAAGCTTGCTGTTTTCTTAAAGAAATAGTTTCTTTTACAAGAGGACAATGGGAGCAAAGTTGAACTTAGAAGTTCAAGATGCTCGAACAAACCTGAGATCAGCTGCACGAACTTGAAGCTGTCACTCCTTATAGATGAGGTAGCAGTTCAACCTTCTATTACACACAATTTACGTGGGTTAAGTAGGATCGCCTTGTTCCGAGAGATATGAATTTCTCGTAAGGAGCAGAATGACGTATTACTCATACGAGATGATGAGCCTACTACCTATGAAGAGGTTCTGAAAAGTTCAGAGTCTGGAACATGGCTTTGTGCCATAAAATCTGAAATGGATTCCATGTATGAAAACCAAGTATGGACTTTGGTTGTTGCACCTGAAGGGATAAAACCCACAGGGTGCAAAGGGATTTAGAAGAAAACCAACATGGATGATAATTTGATTACCTATAAAGCAATGCTTACGGTTAAAGGATATAAATCACGCAGACAAAGAGTTGACTATAATGAAACCTTGACCCGTAGCAATGCTTAAATCCATTCGGATACTCTAGCCATTGCCACTCATTATGATTATGAGATATGGCAAATGGATGTGAAGATAGCTTTCTGAGAGGAAATCTACCGAGGATATGTATGACACAACACGAGGGCTTCACTTCCATCGATGGCGAAAACGTATGCAAGCTTCAGAAATCCATGTTTGGATTGAAGCAAGCTTCCAGGAGTTGGATTATTCGTTTAGTTGAGTCATTCAAAGAGTTTGATTTCTCACAAAATTCGGATGATCATTGTGTGCATAAGAAGGTTAATGGGACTGCAATCGTATTCCTTGTGTTGTATGTAGATGACATCTTGTTACTCGGAAACGATGTCTCTATCTTTCAATCGTTAAAATTTGGTTGTCAATCAATTTGCCTTGAAAGACCTTGGTAAGCGACTTATATCCTTGGGATATAGATTTATGCGAGATAGATCAAAGGTTGCTTGGTCTTTCACAAGCATAAATACATAGATGAGATGCTAAAGAGATTTAGCATGGAACAATGCTATATACGTGGCCCGATGTATCGTATGCTCAAGTGTTACGGCAGATACTAATCGGATCTGGTGAGGTCCTTTGGGTGGTTGTCAAGAATATCCTCAAGTACTTGCGAAGCACTAAGGATGTTTTCTTGATGTTTGGAGATGGAAATCTCCATATGAGCGGGCATTCAGATGCCAATATCTAATCTGATAAGGATGATTCTGAATCATGATTAGGTTATACACATTCACACTAAATAGCGTGGCGGTCAGTTGGAAAAGTTCCAAACAAGAAAGGACTGCTGATTCATCAACCGAGGCAGAGTACATTGTGTAGGAAAATCCCGGGAGGTACATCACATGTACAGGCAGCGGAAAACAAAAATTTTTGTTCCCGGGACCTTCCGAACCCGGGATCAGTATCCGTATGAAGACATCAACCTAAATAGCCAATAGAGACTATCTCTAAAGGTGATCCACGCAGAGATCGAGAAAACCTAACCGAGTCAAACCCTTTGACCGGGAATAGTTAGAACAGTTAAGAGCTGCTAGACCCTACCTACATCTGGAGAGCTTGAGAAGGCGTTGGAATCCATGCCTTGGAGAGAGAATCTGATTATGCCTTAAGGAAGAAGATTTGAAAAACCAATTTTTCAAGGAAACTTAACACTTAAGTATCACTTTTCTTCTTACCCATTGAGCAACCATCGACTACTCCTTTCCAAACCTTCATATATGTATCTTTTAACCTTTTAAAAGAGTACCATAAGAGAAGGACAAGTGTAAGCCATATTAGCCATTCATTCTTTAATGAATTAAGTAATAAGGCTTTGAAAAGTCAAAGCTCTCATCCTCTCCAATTCCAACGTACATGACTTATAAAATTCATAATTAATTAATTAATTTGAATATAATTGCTAAGGTCCAGTCCAAGCTGAGAATTGGTCCTACCGCCTCGGGCCCTAGGGCCGTCTTTGAAACGACTCAAAAACCTTTCTTAGCAATATTGATGTCGCGATCTCATCGGGACATATCCCAATCCCATCGGGATCCATTTAATCCGAATGCTCTCCATAATTGGAACTCTGTCCAATTACTATTTCTGATTCTACGAGACATTCTTAAGCGTGTGACCCTTTAGGTTTAGATTATGTTGGCCACTTAGATTAACAATTAATCTCGAGCAAGTCATGAGCGTATCTAGCAACACATCATGACCCCCAATTGGCCGGAAAGTAATCGGTTTGATGTATTCATCACGAACCGGATCACGAACCCTTCCATAGATAATTCTTGTGCAATTCGTCCTTTCACCATCCTATACCCCACTTGGTTATGAGTATGGTCAAAGTGTCAACTCTCACTAGTGAGTCTAGCCCAGTGATAACAGATCTCGCCCTAGGACTCATTACTCTATATGTCCATGAAGACACTCTTCATGACATATTCACTCGCCGAGATTTACAAGTAATGATCTGACAAGAGGCCATGGGTATCTCCTCCGCTAATCCGTAAGTGGTGAATCCTTTATTGGCTACTCAATTATCTTGAATACCTCAAGTTGCACTCCAAGCACCACCCTATGAGTTACCTCCGAAGGCAACAAGGAATGGAGTCAAAATGCAGGATCGGTATCAAGATATCCTTGAGTACCTCAAGTCAAGGATACTTGCACCATTGCTATGATGAGATTATCACCGACACTAGATAAGATATCCATGTGATGATCTCATGACAGTCATCAATGAACCTACTACCGCTAGTAAGCATCCACATGTAAATTCTAAATATCTCATATTTACGGTTTCGAGATCCACCGCTTGATCCAATCAAGGAATATGACATGTGCTAGTCTATCCAGATTAATGATGTCGGTCTCATTAATCCTATGACTAGGAGAATTTGAATCTTGACATAATTGCACATGATAGGAATCTCAGGAGTATGATCACATCATAATTTCCTTCATGCTATGTCATATATCATGGACTTCATTAATCTGATTAAAGATCCAATCAATTCATAAACAATGTTCATGAACATCAAATTAATGAATTATGCCTTTTCTTTATTTATTCATTCAGTCTGCACACGACTTTGAATAAAACGCGCTAAAGGGGATTGCCTTTAGGGCACAAATAAACAGTACCATCCTTAAATAAGTCGACTTATCCAATGTACAAGTCGACTTATCGGTACTTTTCAAGAACAAGTCGACTTATCAGTAGTACAAGTCGACTTGTACTTACAAAATCTCGACTTGACCTAAAGCCAATCGCCTTAGTATCTAATACCATAAGCGAGTCCATGAGAATCACAATTCTCCTGTGACAATGGCTTTGTCAACGGAACAACAACACTTTGCTCTGTGGGAATTCTCTCTATTAGGATATCATCTCGACTAATGATCTCCCGAATCGGCGGAGTACATGTTCGGATCGTCGATGAGACCTTCGTTCCTTTGCCTGCGCATTAGCCCCATTGTATCACAATACAATCCTATGGGCCCATCACAGCTAGGGACCAGATCAAGTTCAGTAATGAACTTCTTGATCCAAACCGCTTCCTTGCGCATCTCATGCGACAGGTACTCTACCTCGGTTGTTGAATCAGCAGTCCTCTCTTGTTTGGAATTCTTTCCAACTGACCGCCACGCTATTCAGTATGAATGTATATAACCTGATCGTGATTCAGAATCATCCTTATCAGATTAGATACTGGCAACTGAATGCCCGCTCACATGGAGATTTCCATCTCCATGGATCAAGAAAATATCCTTAGTGCTTCGCAAGTACTTGAGGATATTCTTGACAGCCACTCAGTGACCCTCACCAGGATCCGATTGGTATCTTCTCGTAACACTTAGAGCATACGATACATCGGGCCTCGTACATAGCATATTTTCATGCTAAACCTCTTTAGCATCTCATCTATGTACGATGCTTGTGAAAGACCAAGCAACCTTTTGATTTATCTCTATAAATCTATATCCCAAGGATATAAGTTGCTTTACCAAGGTCTTTCATCGCAAATTGATTGACAACCAAATTTTAGCGATTGCGACAAAGCATAGAGACATCGTTTCCGAGTAACAGTATGTCATCTACATACAACACAAGGAATACGATTGCAGTCCCATTAATCTTCTTATGCACACAATGATCATCCGAATTTTGTGAGAAATCAAACTCTTTGATTGACTCAACTAAACGGATAATCCAACTCCTGGATGCTTGCTTCAATCCAAACATGGATTTCTGAAGCTTGCATACGATTTCGCCATCGATGGAAGTGAAGCCCTCAGGTTGTGTCAGACATATCCTCGGGTAGATTTCCTCGCAGGAAAGCTGTCTTCACATCTATTTGCCATATCTCATAATCATAATGAGCGGCAATGGCTAGGAGTATCCTAATGGATTTAAGCATTGCTACACGGGTGAAGGTTTCGTCATAGTCAACTCTTTATGCGTGGCGAAATCCTTTAACGAAGCATTGCTTTATAGGTAATCAAATTACCATCCATGTTGGTTTCTTCTAAAACCTCTTTACACCTGTGGGTTTTATCCTGCAGTGTAACAACCAAAGTCCATACTTGGTTTATGTACATGGAATCTATTTGGATTTCATGGCACAAAGCCATTTTAGACTACGAACTTTCGAACCTCTTCATAGGTAGTAGGCTCATCATCTCGTATGAGTGTCGTCATTCTGTTCCTTACGAAATTCATATCTCTCGGGAATAGTGCGTATCCTACTTAACCTACGAAATTCGTGTGTAATAGAAGGTTGAACTGTTACCTCATCTATATGAGTGACAGTTTCAAGTTCAGGCAGTTGATCTGTGTTTGTTCGAGCATCTTGAACTTCTCTAAGTTCAACTTTGCTCCCACTGTCCTCTTACAGAAGAAACTCTTTCTCTAAGAAAACAGCATGCTTTGAAACAAACAACTTTGTTCCTCAGTAAGGTAGAATTAATATTCCACGAACAAACACTTGTCAGACTTTGCATCAAGCTAATCTGACTGTGTCCGCTTCACATAAGCAGGACAACCCCAAACTTTCAGCTGAGAAAGATAGGGCTTTCAGTTAGTCCATATCTCCATATGGAGTAACATCAACTGTCTTTAATGGAACTCTGTTTAGCAAGTAAACAGTTGTCTCAAGCGCATATTCCCAAAACTGTGCAAAACCTATCATCAATCGCACCATGTCTAACAAGGTTCGATTTCTCCTTTCAGCCACACCTTGTGCTGCGGCGTGTAAGGAGGAGTGAGGCGAGATAAAATCCCATTATCTACGAGATAATCCAAAAGCTGTTGGTCTAAGCATTTTCACCACGATCGAGATCGTAATGTATTCATACTTTTACCAAGTTAGTTTTCTACTTTATTTCTGAATTATTTGAACTATTCAAATACTTCAGATTTGTATCTCATTAGATACATGTACCCATATCGTGAATAATCACCGATAAAAGTAATGAAGTAAAAATAACCACTTCTGGCATGGATGGACATCGGACCACATACATCCAAATGTATTAGGTCTAATATTCCATTCACTTGTTCACCCTTTCCTTTAAAGGATAACTTAGTCATCTTGCCTAATAAACAAGATTCGCATGTGTCATATGATTCATAATCAAATGACCCTAAACATCCACTCTTATGGAGCTTAGCAATGCATATCTCATTTATATGGCCAAGCCGACTATGCCATAAGTACGTTGATTTTAAATTATCTCGATTATATCTTTTCGCGTCATTGATATTCATAATTGGATATGACATATCTAATATGTCAATTCCATTGCATAATGTACGAGTACCATAGAGCATTCCATTCGAACTAATAGAACAACCATTGCTACTAAAAGTCCAATGGAAACTAGCTCTAATTAAACATAAAACATACAATATGTTCTTTGTTTAAACGGTACAAAATGATAATCATCAATTTGAATCTGAGCCCGATGAGGGAGTAACAAGACATAAGTGCATACGGCTAATGTAGCAACTCTTGCTCCATTACCTGCACGAAAGTCCAGTTCTCCTTTTATGAGCTTTCTACTGTCCCTGAGGCCCTGCATATCATTTCATATGTATGAGCCACATCCGGTATCAAATACCGATATGTTTGAATCAGGAATAGTATTAACCTCAATGACAAACATATTTGAAGAAGTAGAGGCATCGATGCCTTCTTACGCTTCAAGGACTCGAGATAGATTTTCTGATTTAGCCTCTGGTGGCTAGACTTGCCTGAAAGCAAAAAACCTTTTGGGCGGTTTCTTTGGTTTTTCCTTGATGGCACTTCCATATGGTTTCTTGGCCTTTTTCTTCTTTGAACTAGAAGAAGAAGCATCCACCATTAGCACTTGCTATCTATCTTCTTGATAGCACCTTTCATTTGTCTTGAAAGCAGATTGATCATTCGAGAATTGTTGTGGATATTTGGTTTATCCGATAGTTTATCACAAACCGTGAATAACCATCGACAATCCAACTAGAATTAAGTCTCTACTTAACTCATAATCCATTACAAATCCTAAGGCGGCCAATCTCTCAATATAGCCATTCATCTTCGTGGTATCTTGCCTGGCGATTGTCCTCAGAGCCATCTTTGATGAAGAGAAGCCTTGAGGTCTTGAACCTTTCGGACAAGCTTACTCATCAAACAGCTCCCTAAGATGAAATACTATAGAGTGAGCATCCATGGACTCGTCTTTTTGTTGCAGCTCTGGTGACATCGAGGACAGCGGCCATGTCCCGTCCATTAGATGCTTACGATATGCTTCGATCCTTATCGAAGCATCGACGTGCGCGATCTGGAAGTGGAACATCTAGGGCGTATCGGTTCCTCGGATCGAGAACAATTCTCGATTCCTTAGCCAATCAAGAAAATCGGTCGAGAATAGAGGCGTAAATTCACCTTTGAAAGACTTCTTCAATCAACCTAAAGCGATAGAGAGAAGGAATGATAGAATAGAAATGCTGCATGATCATAAGGACTTGCATGATATGCATATGGCTCCCACTAGTTTCCTAGAATCCTGACCCTCTTTACGAATCCGGAGAAACAAAGTGACATAATGTCTAGTGGGTCGATATCCGACATTGCTAAGAGTGACCTTGAGTTTGCTCAACAAGCCACAACTTAGGTCAATCGGTAGGTATCGGTCATACCAATTGCATCATCGATAACCGACATTAAGAATGACCTTGAGGTTAGCTCAACAAGCCACCTTATGTCTCGGAGGTATCGGATATACCAATTACATCTTAGACCTGACTATCAATCAGTCTTTATCAACTTGTTGATGTGTGCACTTCATTGGGTATCAACTCTTTGATGCATACATCTAATGTATGCTACCCAACTTCGCCTCTGTCACGTTGACCTTGAGGTTAGCTCAACAAATCAACGCTTCTAGGAAAACCGACCCATTAATCGAAAATCTTATTTTCATGGTTTGAACATATTCAGTATAGAGTGAGCTTGAGGTTAGCTCAACAACCCAACCCTATAAGAACTCTGGTTCTTACCATATTAATGGAAGGCGTTAGTTTTCATATACCGAGGAGGGATTTCGGGTCTCTAGACTCCAAGCTTAAGGATTATAGTCGCCAGGACTATATGGAATGATTTAGGTTTCATCAATCACATTGAATCATTCCTTATAATCATCCATCATCCAACCTGAGCATGCCACAAGTCATCTTTCATCAAATGCAAGTCGACTTATGCTTCTGCCCACACATAAGTCGACTTGTATAACACAAGTCGACTTATGTCACCTGCCCATGAATAAGTCGACTTATAAGGTACTACAAGTCGACTTATACTGAGATCCTGAACAAGTCGACTTATTCTATCCACAAGTCGACTTATCCAAAACTCTTGAACAAATCGACTTATTCAGGGAATTTTGCTAAAATCTCTAATCGGCTAATTCCTCAATTAATGCAATTCCAATTCACAACACCTACATACCTAAGGTAATATCTGATAAATTTGATGTATCAATGAACAATTCATTGAACCATGAAAGCCTTAAATAGTCAAACTATATGAAAAACTTGAAATGAGTCAAAACTCATAAATATCCAAGCAATTTAGGAACACCCAAATTATCATCCTAAGCATCTCTAGCTAGCACATACATTATCAAATTTACTTCAGCACATGCCATAAAAATATGACGGTCAAAACAAACAAGATAATGCAATATACTAACGAGACGCTAAGGTGATCAATTAGGCATCCGAAAATTCTAGGATAAACAACTTCAAGAAATTCAGTTTGGCAATCATACTACATCAAGATAACACATTTTTAATCACATTAAAAATGGTGCAAGGCATTGGAACTGAAAAAGCACACTCAATCAAGCCAAGCAAAACAGTCCCAACAATTTTCACCAAAACTGTCCAGTTCTGTACATTGCTCGAAATGATCAATGAAACAATTTCAATAAATCATGAGAAAATTATATAGGTTACTAAATGTGCAGAAAATGATACATGAATTTTTTCAGGATTTTAGGCCATCAAAAACTCAGTCAAACTAAATAACAAAACCGATTCAAAATCTGTGTTCATCAGCACAGCAATTCCCAACAGCATAGAATAAATTCGTGAATAAATATCCAATCACCTTGAAATCCAATTTCCATGCTCACAGACATTCACCAACATCTTAGAGACATTTAGGTGAAGGAAAATCCAGAAAAATATTTTTCTAGAATTTATTCTCGATTTTATACTACTGCCTGTTCCAGAATCGTTTCACAAAACAGCATCTGTAATCTTAGGGAATTAATTAGCAAAACTATATCAAATCAAATCAATAAATTCTGAAAATTCATAGAAATATTCTCTAACATGTTATGAACATTTCTGGGCAGAAAAATTTCGAAAAACCTATCTATATAGCAATTCGAAATCTGGGCAGTACACATGCATCAACATCAACAGCACTTAGGGTTTCTGATCTAGCTTAGGTTTTAGCTTCATACGGGATACCAGACGCTCTGATACCACTGTAGGAAAATCCCGGGAGGTACATCACATGTACAAGAAGCGGAAAACAAAAATTTTTGTTCCCGGGACCTTCCCGAACCCAGGATCCAGGTATCCGTATGAAGACATCAACCTAAATAGCCAATAGAGACTATCTCTAAAGGTGATCCACGCAGAGATCAGAAAACCTAACCGAGTCAAACCCCTTTGACCCGGGAATAGTTAGAACAGATTAAGAGCTGCTAGACCCTACCTCTGTCCTGGAGAGCTTGAGAAGACGTTGGAATCCATGCCTTGGAGAAGAGAGAATCTGATTATGCCTTAAGGAAGAAGATTTGAAAAACCAATTTTTCAAGGAAACTTAACACTTAAGTATCACTTTTCTTCTTACCCATTGAGCAACCATCGACTACTCCTTTCCAAACCTTCATATATGTATCTTTTAACCTTTTAAAAGAGTACCATAAGAGAAGGACAAGTGTAAGCCATATTAGCCATTCATTCTTTAATGAATTAAGTAATAAGGCTTTGAAAAGTCAAAGCTCTCATCCTCTCCAATTCCAACGTACATGACTTATAAAATTCATAATTAATTAATTAATTTGAATATAATTGCTAAGGTCCAGTCCAACTGGGGTCGGTCCCTAGGCCTCTGAGCCCGATCTTTGAAAGCATTTCAAAACCTTTCTTAGCAATATTGATGTCGCGATCTCATCGGGACATATCCCAATCCATCGGGATCCATTTAATCGAATGCTCTCCATAATTGGAACTCTGTCCAATTACTATTTCTGATTCTCTGAGACACTCTTAAGCGTGTGACCCTTTAGGTTTCGGTTATGTTGGCCCTTAGATTAACAATTAATCTGAGCAAGTCATGGCGGTATTTAGCAACACATCATGACCCCGATTGTTAGGAAAGTAATCGGTTTGATGTATTCATCACGAACGGATCACGAACCCTTCCATAGACAATTACCGTGCAATTAGTCCTTTCACCATCCTATACCCCACTTGGTTATGAGTATGGTCAAAGTGTCAACTCTCACTAGGCGAGTCTAGCCAGTGATAACAGATCTCGTCTGGGACTCATTACTCTATATGTCCATGAAGACACTCTTCATGACATATTCACTCTGGCAGAGATTTACAAGTAATGATCCCGAAAAGAGGCTATGGTATCTCCTCGCTAATCCGAAGTGGTGAATCCTTTATTGGCTACTCAATTATCTTGAATACCTCAAGTCGCACCCAAGCACCACCTATGAGTTACCTCGGAAGGCAACAAGGAATGGAGTCAAAATGCGGGATCGGTATCCAAGATATCCTTGAGTACCTCAAGTCTAAGGATACTTGCACCATTGCTATGATGAGATTATCGCGACACTAGATAAGATATCCATGTGATGATCTCGTGGCGGTCATCCAATGAACCTACTACCGCTAGTAAGCATCCACGTGTCAATTCTAAATATCTCATATTTACGGTTTACGAGATCCTTTGCTTGATCAATCAAGGAATATGACATGTGCTAGTCTATCAGATTAATGATGTCGGTCTCATTAATCCTATGACTAGGGAGAATTTGAATCTTGACATAATTGCACATGATAGGAATCTCGGGGTATGATCACATCATAATTTCCTTCATGCTATGTCATATATCATGGACTTCATTAATCGATTAAAGATCCAATCAATTCATAAACAATGTTCATGAACATCAAATTAATGAATTATGCCTTTTCTTTATTTATTCATTCGATGCACTGCGACTTTGAATAAAAGCAGCTAAAGGGATTGCCTTTAGGGCACAAATAAACGAAGCCGATCCTTAAATAAGTCGACTTATCAATGTACAAGTCGACTTATCGAGATTTTCAAGAACAAGTCGACTTATCATGAGTACAAGTCGACTTGTACTTACGATGTCGCATGAGATGCAAAGGAAGGCGATTTGGATCGAAGTTCATTCTTGAACTTGATCTAGTCCCTAGGCGTGGTGGGCCCATAGGATTGTATTGTGATAAAATGGGGCTAGAAGCGCAGCAAAGGAACCAAGGTCTCATCGACGATCAGAACTCGTACTTCTTGATTAGGAGATCATTAGTCGAGATGATATCACGATAGAGAGAATTCCACGAGCAAAGTGTTGTTGTTCCATTGACAAAGCCATTGTCACGGGAGAATTGTGATTCTCATGGACTCGCTTATGGTATTGGATACTAAGGCGATTGGCTTTAGGTCAAGTGGGAGATTTGTAAGTACAAGTCGACTTGTACTACGATAAATCGACTTGTTCTTGAAAAGTACCGATAAATCGACTTGTACATTGGATAAGTCGACTTATTCAAGGACGATCATTTATTTGTGCCTAAAGGCAATCCCTTTAGCGCGTTTTATTCACGATCGTATCATGAATGAATAAATAAAGAAAAGGCATAATTCATTAATTTGATGTTCATGAACATTGTTTATGAATTGATTGGATCTTTAATCAAATTAATGAAGTCCATGATATATGACATAGCATGAAGGAAATTATGATGTGATCATACTATCGAGATTCCTATCATGTGCAATTGTGTCAAGATTCAAATTCTCCCTAGTCATAGGATTAATGAGACCGACATCATTAATCCGGATAGACTAGATATGTCATACCTTGATTGGATCAAGCAATGGATCTCGTAAACCGTGAATATGAGATATTTAGAGTTGACATATGGATGCTTACTAAGCGGTAGTAGGTTCATTGATGACCGCCATGAGATCATCACATGGATATCTTATCTAGTGTCGCGATAATCTCATCATAGCAATGGTGCAAGTATCCCAGACTGAGGTACTCAAGGATATCTCGATAATCGATCCTGCTTTGACTCCATTCCTCGTCAGCTTCCCGAGGTAACTCATAGGTGGTGCTTCGGGCAGCACTTGAGGTATTCAAGATAATTGAGTAGCCAATAAAGGATTCACCACTCGGATTAGCGTAAGAGATACCCATGGCCTCTCGTCAGATCATTACCGTAAATCTCTCGTCAGAGTGAATATGTCGCTTAAGAGTGTCTTCATGGACATATAGAGTAATGAGTCCCAGGACGAGATCTCATATCACTGGGCTAGACTTAGTCTAATGAGAGTTGACACTTTGACCATACTCATAACCAAGTGGGGTATAGGATGGTGAAAGGACTAATTGCACCAGAATTGTCTATGGAAGGGTTTCAGGATCCTGCTTGATGAATACATCAAACCGATTACTTTCCCGCCAATTGAGGTCATGATGTTGCTAGATACCGCTTCATGACTTGCTCAGATTAATTGTTAATCTAAGGCCAACATAGCCTGCCCAAAGTGGTCACACGCTAAGAGTGTTTCGTAGAATCAGAAATAGTAATGGACAGAGTTCCAATTATGGAGAGCATTAGATTAAATGGATCCCGATGGATTGGGATATGTCCGATGAGATCGCGACATCAATATTGCTAAGAAAGGTTTTGAGTCTGCTTTCAGATCGACCCAGAGCAGTGGTAGACCGATTCCAGCTTGATCTGGACCTCTTAGTAATTATATATATATGTTAATTAATTAAATAATTAATTAATATATATAAATATAAGGACATGTATGCGTTGGAATGGGAGGAGGATTACCTTTGACTTTTCAAAGTCATTAGTTTAATGTTTAATTAAATGAAAGGTAATAAAGCCACCACTTGGCAACTTCTTATGGAATGATTTTAAAGGTTAAAATAAACATAAGGAGGCTAATGGCTTGGATGATGGTCGACGGTGATGGGATGGAGAGGAAGAGCCAATTTTCTTAAGGGTTAAGGAAAGGTTTTGAAAGAGTTTCATTCTTCTCCTCTCATCAAGCCATCATCGTTTTCTCTTCTCAAGGCAAGGTTCCAACGTCTCCTCAAGCTCTCCAGATGAGGTAGGCTCTAGCAGCTTTAATCTGTTCTAGCTATTCCGGTCAAAGGGTTTGACTCAAGTTAGGTTTTCTCGATCTGCGTGGATCACCTTAGAGATATTCTCTTTGGCTATTTAGGTTTATGTCTTCATACGGATACACGGATCCGGGTTCGGAAAGTCCGAGAACAAAAATTTTGTTTTCCGCTACTGTACATGTGATGTACCTCGGGATTTTCCTATCGTAATTCTTTTGGGGGTTCCGTGAAGGAAAAGACTTCCTAAAGGCCAATTTCAAGTTAAGATAGCAGATGGTTCCTATGTTTCAATGAGAATCGGTGGGAGTAGTTATCTTGGACTTTCCTAGTGGTCATAGGTTATATTTGGAAGATATTTATTACATGCCAATGATTGTAAGGAACATGATTTCTGTTTTTTGTCTAATAAAATTTGGCTATTCCTTATATTTTGAAAGGTTATTTCAATATATGAGAATAAGGATTTTATTTGTGAAGCGATAATTAAGCGAGGATCGCTTTTTATAGAACCTATGAAGGCTCACTAAACACCACGTAATTGATAAAACCAAGACAATCCAATATCTCTAGCATTAATTCAAAGTATCTGTGGCATCTAAGGATGGGTCATATCAATCGAAAAGACTTGTGGGCTAGTAAAGGATGGGATCCTTATGGGCTTGGATAGTGATCCATCACCCACCGTGAATCTTGTATTGAAGGAAAATGACAAAAGCCTCATTTTCTTCTAAAGAAAGCGATTTGAATCCACATTGGACATGGTACATCTTGATGTGTGTGGGCCCATGAATGTACAAGCTAGAGGAGGTTATGAATATTTCATAACTTTTATAGATGATTACTCAAGACATGGCTATTTGTATTTGATGCATAAAAGAGTGAATCTTTTGAAAAGTTCAAAGAATTCAAATTTCAAGTGAGAAGCAACTTGGCAAGCATTAAAAGCGACTTCGATCGGATCGGTGGTGAGTATTTATCTGGAGAGTTTCAGCAATATTTAATTGACAATGAAATTGTTTCCAATTTATCGACTCCTCGTACACCTCAATGAATGGTGTAGTAGAGAGGAGAAATAGAACTCTATTGGAAATGGTAAGATCAATGATGTCTATGCTAGCCTTCGAGAATCGTTTAGGGATATGCCATACAAACGGCAACATATCTTCTTAACTTTGTTCCATCCAAATCGGTGCCTAAAACACCTAGGGAGTTGTGGATGGCCGAGTGCCTTCATTGAGGCACTTGAGGACTTGGGGCATCCAGCCCATGTTCTAAAGCCTGAATCTACAAAGATGGAACCAAGGTGAAGTATGTTTGTTTGTAGGATATCTACGGAACTTCGGTACTATTTTACTGATCCTCGTGATAGGAAGGTATTTGTGTCGACAAATGCAAACTTCTTAGAGGAAGAGTTGTGAGAAATCACAAACGAAGAAGTGAAGTAGTACTAAAGGAGTTAGCAATTTCATCCAAACCAAGAGTTGTTTTGGATATGATGAACAAGATGTCGAAATGGATTCAAGAGTTGAATCGAAGTGCAACTGAACATCAAGATGTGCCTAGGCGTAGTGGGAGGGTTGTGAGACAACCAGATAGGAATGCAGGTTTAGGAGAAGGCTTAGTTGCCATCTCGGACCAAGAAGAAACAGATCCGCTACGCCTACACGGGCTATTAATGATGTTGATGCGGAAAATGGCTCAAGCAATGGAATCGAAATAGATTCTATGTATACTAATGAAGTGCAGGTCCTTGTAGATCTACCACAGTGTCTAAAACCATAGGGTGTAAATGGATCTATAAAAGGAAAAGGGATCGGATAGAAAGGTAGAGACCTTTAAAGCTAGATTGGTAGCTAAAGGCTATACTCAAAAGGAGGGTATAGACTACGAGGAGACTTTTCTTGGTTGCCATGCTTAAGTCCATCGAGATTCTTTTGGCCATAGCGACCTATTTCGATTATGAAATATGGCAAATGGATGTCAAGACCGCATTTCTGAATGGAGATCTTGAGGAGACCATTTATATGGCCCAACCAAAAGGATTCATTGAGCTAGGTAATGAGCATAAGGTTTACAAGTTGCAAAGGTCCATTTATGGACTTAAGCAAGCATCTAGGTCTTGGAACATTAGGTTTGATAAGGCTATCAAAACCTATGGGTTCATACAAAACCTAGATGAGCCTTGTGTTTACAAAAGAATACAAGAAGGTAAGGTTACTTTCCTAATCCTGTATGTTGATGACATTCTGCTCATTGGGAATGATGTGGGAATGTTATCTGCGGTTAAGGGATGGCTGAATGAACAGTTTTCAATGAAGGATTTGGGAGAGGCTATCTATGTTCTAGGGATCAAACTTATAAGGGATCGTAAGAACAAGAAGATAGTTTTGTCTCAACTAACCTACATTGAGAATATGCTCAATAAGTTCGCCATGCAAGATTCCAAGAGGGGTTTCACTCCTACTAGACATGGAATCAAACTTTCAAAGGAACAAGCACCTAAAACCCAAGAGGAGGTTGAGCGCGCGTAACATTCCATATGCTTGGCGAGTTGGTAGTTTGATGTATGCAATGTTGTGTACTAGACCGGATATACATTACTACGATGGGATTTGGTAGCGATTTGATCCAATCGAGAATGGAACATTGAATTTGCGGTTAAGTGTATACTTAAGTATCTTCGTAGGACGAAGAACTTAATGCTTATTTACTCTGGAAGTAATCTTATTCCGACGGGATATACGGATTCGATTTCCAATGGATGTTGATTCAAGGAAATCAACTTACGGTTCTATATTTACTTTAGGAGGTGGAGCCATAGTTTGGAGGAGTGTCAAGCAATCTTGTATTCTTGATTCGATTATGGAGGTTGAGTATGTTGCTGCTTGTGAAGCGTGAAAGAAGCGATCGCTCAGGAAGTTCCTAAATGATTTGGAGGTAGTTCCAGAGGCAGAAAAAGCCATTACACTTTATTGTGATAATAGTGGGGTAGTGGCTAATTCTAAAGAACCTCGGAACCACAAAGCTGCCAAACACATTGAGCGAAAGTATCATCTCATAAGGGAGATAATACAACGTGGAGAAGTGGATGTGGTAAAGATTCCTACAGAGCAAAACCTTGCTGATCCGTTCACAAAGACATTGACTCAAAAGAGCTTTGAGGGTCACCTAGAAGGGATGGGAATGAAGGATATGTCAAACTTGCTTTAGGGAAAATGGGAGATTGTTGGAGTTATGTAAATATAGTGCCCTGGAAAGCAAGTGTATTTACATGTAACTTTATCTTCTTGATTCTGATTTTGTAATGAAAATATTTATTATTAATAAAACAAAAGAGTTTGGTTTTATCTGTATGAGCATTATATATCTGGTCATAAGGTACCAAGATTCATTTGTAAGTAATATACATATACATAGAGATGTATGGGAAACATGTATATTATTAGAATCTGAATTAATTGATTCACAGTTGAATAATCAAGTTGGTCGTTTGATTATGGTTTAGACTGTAGTGTTGCGATTTATCTCCATATAAGTAAAGGAGTTTACTTAAAGGGAATGATGAGTTTCATATCATGATAGTAGTAGACTATCGATAATGGCACTATTAAATGAATGGAATCAAGTATGTTTTCAAGAATAAAGTGGGCCGTTACTTTAATCTTAAAACATACAACTTAAGCATTCGCTATTATGAACCACAATCTTGATGAGTGGTGAACTCATATGTGTTTCATTATAATTCTTGATATGATCGGAATGGATTTTTACAGGTATTAATCCGATGTATGCATGTTGGAATTATTAATTGAAACATGTATCAAGGAACATTCACTCGAATAAAGAGTTTATAGTGTTATCATCTCTTCAGATATTTTAAGGAGTTTTGGTGATTAAAGCTGGCGTCGATAGTTTGATGGACTAGCTACCCATCAAGTCTTAACTCTAAGATGAGATCTTATGTGTTAATCACCATATAAAGTAAAATGAGAGATCTAGAAGGAAAAACCAACATAAGGGCAAAGCGGTAATTTTACCCTTTGTTGTGCGGATGGCTATAATAAGATTCTAAATAGGGTTTGCAATTGGACATATTCTCATAATATTTAATAATTCAAGAGTTCAACTAATTGTCTTTAGTGGAATGACATTTAGTTAATAAGCTAGAATTAATTCAATGAGATTGAATTATTTACGGGCTTATTGGAGCTTGAATTATCAAAGTCAATAAGATTCCCCACTTGGCTTTAAGGAAGGTTATCAAGCTAAGTAAGAAGTAGTTTGGAGGCTTTAGAAGTCCATAATTGAATGATGGGCTTATACTAATTAATGGTTAATTGGAAGCCCATATGTTCATTTAGAAATGGGCTTGTTTTGGTTTAATGTAATTGATTAGATTAATTATATTAAAACAAATTTTTTTAAATGGAGAAGAAGCAATTTCGAAATTGTGTTAGGTTCGATGTGTAACCACACATTTGAAATTAAAATACTAAATAAAGATGGTCTTTATTATGGTTCATCATTATTAAATGGAGTTATGAACTTACAATTAAATGGTTTAATGGTTGGCTTTTAATGTTGGCATGTAACCTATTTGCATTCATTAGATTAAAGATGAAAGATGTGCATTAGATGTGTAGGAAAATCCCGAGGTAGGCATCACATGCCCACAGTGTGGAATTTAAAATTTTGAGTCCCGGGACATTCCCGAAAGCCAGGATCCATGTGTATGTATAAACAATCAAACCATAACGACCAAAGGAGACCGTCTCTAACGGTATCCACGCAGAGGTCGGAAAACCTAACGGGACAAACTCTTTTGACCGGGAATAGCTAGACTAAAGAAAGAGTGCTAGCTCTTACCTTAGCCTTGGAGAGCAAATGAAATGAACTTGGTGGAGCCTTGGAGAAGAAGAAGCCAATGGAGAGGATGAAGTGAAGAAGATGGAAAATCAAATTTTCAAAGCTTAACTCTTAAGCTTTGGTTCTTCCCTCTCCTAAACGTGCAAGCCTTCTTCCATTCCTTCTTATATGTATTTTAACACTTAAAATACTTATGAAAGCTTTGGTGGAATGGGCATCCGTATAAGACATGAAAATGTCTTAAAATGCTAAATAATCATTACTTTTGAGTTTTCAAACTTAACTTACTTCTCCATTCATATGGCTCCACGAAAATCACTTTATATATTTATATATTAATTAATTATTTACTTAATTAATTAATATATATAATTGCTGAAGTGGTCGATCAAGCTGGGTCGGTCCTACTAAGCCTCAAGGCCCCGGCCGCGAAAAATCACGGAAGCGGTTTTCAAGAATATCGATGTCGCGATCTCATCGGGACATATCCCAATCTCATCGGGATCCATTTAATCCTATTGCTCTCCAGATATCGGATCTCTTCCGAAACTATTTTCTGATTCTCAAGTCACTCTTATCGTGTGACCCATTAGGTTCCGGTTATGTTGGCCACTTAGATTAACACTTAATGAGCAAGTCATGAGCGGTATCTAGCAACACATCATGACCCCAATTGACCGGAAAGTAATTGGTTTGACTAATGAAACCATATCACGAACCCTTCCATAGACAATTCTTGTGCAATTCGTCCTTTCACCATGCTATACCCCACTTAGTTTGAGTATGGGCAATGTGTCAACTCTTACTAGGCGATCAGATCAAATCTAGTCCAAGTGTAATCAGTTCTCGTCCTAGGACTCATTACTTTATATGTCCATGAAGACCATCTTCATGACATATGTATCTTTCGGCCAGAGAGACTTAGTAATGATCCCGATAAGAGGCCATGGGTATCTCTTTCGCTATATTGGCTAATGTATGGTGAATCCTCTATTGGCTACTCAATTACCTTGAATACCTCAAGTTGCACTCCAATCACCACCCTATGAGCGACCTCCGAAAGGCAACAAGGAATGGAGTCAAAGTCTGTAATCAAGACCAAGATATCCTTGAGTACCTCGAGTCTAAGGATACTTGCACCATTGCTATGATGAGATTATCACCGACATTTATATAGGACATCCATGTGATGATCTCATAGCGGGTCATCCAATGTACTTACTACCACTAGTAAGCATCCACATGTCAAATCTAAATATCTCAATATTTACGTTTTACGAGATCCACCGCTTGATCCAATCAAGGAATTTGACATGTGCTAGTCTATCCGGATTAACGATGTCCATCTCATTAATCCTATGACTAGGATAATTTAGATCTTGACATAATTGCACATGATAGGAATCTCAATAGTATGATCACATCATAATTTCCTTCATGCTATGTGATGTATCAGGGACTTCATTAATTTAATTAAAGATCATTATCAATTCATAATAAAATGAATATCAAATAAATGAAATATGCCTTGCTTTATTTATTCATAAAGTCTGTACATGACTATGAACAAAATGCGCTAAAGGGGATTGCCTTTAGGACACTACTCTAACAATCTCCCACTTGACCTAAAGCCAATCGCCTTGGTATCTAATACCATAAGCGAGTACATGAGAATCAAAATTCTTCTGTGGCAACGGCTTTGTCAACGGATCAGAAATATTCATAACCTGATTGGGACCTGGAGTGGTCCTTATCAGATTGAAAACTGGCATCCGTATGCCCGCTCACTTGGAGATTTCCATCTCCATATATCAAGAAAACATCCTTAGTTCTTCGCAAGTACTTTAGGATATTCTTGTGACCACCCGATGACCCTCACGGGATCCGATTGGTATCTCCTTCGTAACACTTAGAGCATATGATACATCGGGTCTCGTACATAACATTGCGTACATAATAGATCCCTCTGCAGACACACGGGATCATATTCATACGCATCCTCTCATCCTGTGTCTTAGGACACATGGACTTGAGTGTTATCCATGAGTAATGGGAAGAAACCCTCTCTTGGATTGCTCCATGCTAAACCTCTTTAGCACCTTGTCTATGTATGTTGATTGTGAAAGACCAAGCAACCTCTTGATCTATCTCTATAAATCTTTATCCCAAGGATATAAGTTGCTTCTCCAAGGTCTTTCATGGCAAATTGTTTGGACAACCAAATTTTCTTGATTGCGGCATTGAGACATCGTTTCCTAGCAACAATATGTCATCTACATATAACACAAGGAATATGATCGCAGTTCCATTAACTTTCTTGTACACGGTGTTCATCCGGATTTTGTGAAACCAAACTCTTTGATTGTCTCATCAAAGCGGATATTCCAACTCTGGATGCTTGCTTCAATCCATAAATGGATTTACGAAGCTTGCATACCTTTTCGCCATCGATGGAAATGAAGCCCTCGGGTTGTGTCATGTACACATCCTCGATCGATTTCCATTCAGAAAGTCGTCTTCACATCCATTTGACATATCTCATAATCATAATGAGCGCAATGGCTAGAGTATCCTAATGGATTTAAGCATTGCTCTTGGATGAAGGTCTCGTCATAGTCAACTCCTTGTCTTTGACGAAAGCCTTTAGCCACAAGCCTCGCTTTATAGGTAATCACATTATCATCCATGTCGGTTTTCTTCTTGAAACCCATTTGCACCCTATAGGTTTTATCCTTGGTGCATCAACCAAAGTCCATACTTGGTTTTCATACATGGAATCCATTTGATTTCATGGCACGAAGCCATTTTTCGACTACGAACTCTTCGAACCTCTTCATAGGTGGTAGGCTCATCATCCTCTATGAGCAATCGTCATTCTGTTCACTCACGAGAAATCCATATCTCTCAGGAACAGAGCGTATCCTACTTGACCTACGAATTTCGTGTGTAGTAGAAGGTTGAACTGTTACCTCATCTGTATGAGTTACGGTTTGAGTTCAGCGATTGATCGCGTCTCGTCCGAGAGCATCTTGAACTTCTTCAAGTTCAACTTTGCTCCCATTGTCCTCTTTTAAAAGAAACTCTTTCTCTAAAAAGACAGCATGCATCGAAACAAACACCTTTTATTCCTCAGCAAAGTAGAATTGATATCCTCTTGTTTCTTTAGGATATCCTACGAACAAATATTTGTCAGACTTTGCTTCAAGCTTATCTGACTGTGTCCGCTTCACATAAGCAAGACAACCCCATACTTTCAAATAAGAAAGATAAGGTTTCTTGTTAGTCCACATCTCATGTGGAGTAACATCAACTGTCTTTGATGGAACTCTATTTAACAAGTAAACAATTGTCTCAAGTGCATATCCCCAAAAGGATTTTTGTAGCGTAAAGCCCATCATAGATCGTACCATGTCCAACAAGGTTCGATTTCTCCTTTCGCCACACCATTATCTTTGTGGTGTGTAAGGAGGGGTCCATTGAGATAATATCCCATTATCTACGAGATAATCCAAAACTCTTGGTCTAAGTATTCACCACCACGATCGGATCGTAATGTTTTGATACTTTTACCAAGTTGTTTTTCTACTTCATTCTGAATTGTTTGAACTTTTCAACGCTTGATTTGTATCTCATCGAGATCTGGTACCCATATCGAGAATAATCATCGATAAAGGTAATGAAGTAACGGCAACCACTTCGGCATGGATGGACATCGGACCACATAGATCCGAATGTATTAGGTCTAATAATCCGATCGCTCGTTCACCCTTTCCTTAAAGGTAACTTAGTCATCTTGCCTAATAAACAAGATTCACATGTGTCATAAGATTCATAATCGAATGACCCTAAACTTCACTCTTGTGGAGCTTAGCGTCGTCTCTCATTTATATGGCCAAGGCGACAATGCCATAAGTAAGTTGATTTTAAATTATCTCTTTTATGTCTTTTAGCGTCATTGACATTCATAACCGGATGTGACATATCTAATATGTAAATTCCATTGCATAATGTACCGATTACCATAAAGCATTCCATTTGAACTAATAGAACAACCATTGTTACCAAAAGACAAATGGAAACCAGCTCTATTTAAACAAAGCAGATAATATGTTCTTTGTTAACACGGTACAAAATAACAATCATCCAAGTTAAGTACAAGCCCACTGGGGAGTGTCAAAACATAAGTCCCTACGGCTAATGCAGCAACTCTTGCTCCATTGCCAACACGCAGGTCCATTTCTCCCTTTATGAGCTGCCTACTGTCCCTGAGGCCCTGCATATCATTACATATGTGTGAGCCACAACCGGTATCTAATACCCATATGTTATGATCAGAAACAGTATTAACCTCAATGACAAACATACCTGAAGAAGTCGAGGCAGCTGATGCCTTCTTCTGCTTCAGTTCTTCCAGATAAACTTTGCAGTTACGCCTCCAATGACCAGTCTTACCGCAATGGAAGCAGGTACCTTTTGGTGCAGTCTCTTTGGTCTTCTTCTTGCCTTTCGCTGCACTTCCTTTTGGCTTCTGAGCCTTTTTCTTCTTCTGTTTCCTCTTCTTGGAAGCAGAGGAAGAAGAATCCACCAATAGCAACGCCTTGCTATCTTGCTTGACAGCTTGTTCTGCTGTCTTGAGCAGATTGATCAGCTCGGGAATTGTGGTGGATATTTGGTTCATTCGATAGTTCAACACAAACTGTGAATAACTATCTGACAAACCAACAAGAATTAAGTCTATACTTAACTCAGAATCCATCACAAAACCTAAGACGGCCAACCTCTCAATATAGCCATTCATCTTCAATGCATATTGCACTGCAGATGAACCAGGAGTCATCTTCGTTGTAAAGAGCAACCTTGAGGTCTCGAACCGTTCGGACCGTGCTTGCTCATCAAACAACTCTCTAAGATGAAACACTATCGTGTGAGCATCCATAGACTCGTGCTGCTTTTGCAGCTCAGGTGACATCGATGCAAGCATAATGCAGGTAGCTATGTCACTGTCTTTTAGATGCTTACGATATGCCTTCTGATCATCATCAGAAGCTCCTTCAGGAAGTGGATCCGAAAGCGGAAAATAAAGGATATATCCTAGATCCTCGGATCTGAGAACAATTCTCAGATTCCGCAGCCAATCAAGAAAATTTGGTCCGGTTAATTTGTTTGCATCCATTAGTGAGCGAAGATTCACACTAGTCGACATCTTCAATCAACCTAAACATAGAGAGAGAAGGAAAGTTAGAATAGGATTAAATGTATGCTCATAAGGACTTAAATGACATACATATGGCTCCCACTAGTTTCAATAGAATCCATAACCCTCATCATGAATTCATGAAATAAAATGGCACATTGACCTAGTGGGTCGATATCCGACATTGCTAAGAATGACCTTGAGGTTAGCTCAACAAGTCACCTTAGGTCAATCGGTAGGTATCAGTCATACCAATTGCATCATCGATGACCGACATTAAGAATGACCTTGAGGTTAGCTCAACAAGCCATCTTATGTCTCGGAGGTATCGGACATACCAATTACATCTTAGACACAACTATCGCCGATGTTATCAACAGTTGATGTATGCACATACATTGGGTTATCAACACTTGATGCGTGTACATCGATGTACACTACCCAATTTCGCCTCGTCACGTTGACCTTGAGGTTAGCTCAACAAATCAACGCTTCTAGGAAAACCGACCCATTAATCCGAAAATCATATTTTCATGGTTTGAACATATTCAGTATAGAGTGAGCTTGAGGTTAGCTCAACAACCCAACCCTATAAGAACTCGGTTCTTACCATATTAATGGAAGGCGTTAGTTTTCATATTTTAAATGAGAGATTTTAGGTCTCATCTTTCTAATCTCATCCAAGGATCATAGTCACCATGACTATATGGTGCGATTTAGGGCATTGCATCAATCACATTGAATTTATACCGAAAATCACCCATCATCCCACAGGCATGATATAAGTCGACTTGTATATGTATAAGTCGACTTATGGTTTCTATATAAGTCGACTTATGCATGTGTAAGTCGACGTGTAATCAATGCATGAACAAGTCGACTTGTACCATTGTGCAAGTCGACTTATTAGTCTAATGCACCAAACAAGTCGATTTATGAACATATAAGTCGACTTGTTCATTATGCATTGGAATTGCTATCTACTTGGCTAATTCTCAATCCAGGCATTTCCAATTCACAACACCAATATAACAAGTATATACCTTTATATTAATGTGCTAATGAAACATTTTCATCAACTCATGCATGCCATATAGTCTAACTATATGAGAAAAACTTGAAACCGATTAATCCACCATTAATCACTAGATTTCCACATAATTCAAGGACACCAAATTATCATGCTAAGTATCTCTAGGTAGGCTACACGTTATCAAGATTACTCCGGCACTTGTCACAAAAATTGCGACGGCCAAAATAACCAAGATAACGGAATAAGCTAACGAGACGCTAAAGTGACCTATTCGATATCCAAAAATTATTGGAAATCTAAATTCAAGAATCTCAACTTGGCATGCATACCACATCAATATAACACATTTTTAATCACTATAAAAATGATTCATGGCATTGGAACAGAAAATAACACGATCAATCATTCCAAACAAAACAGCCCCAGCAAGTTTCTCAAAACTGCTAACCTCAACATTTTGCTCAAAATGACCATTGAAACACTTTCAATAAATACTGAGAAAATTAAAGAGGTTAAAACATGTTCCCAACATGCTCCATGAATTTTTCCAGGATTTATTTCCCACAAAAACTCATTGAACCTCAGCAATCTAGTCGAACCAGAATCTGTGTTCTCCAACACAACATTCCCATCAGCACACAAGAAATTCGGAAATAAATGGTAAATCACCTTGAAAACATTTTTCCATCCACAGAGACATTCAAAAACATCTTAGGGACATGTCGGTGAAAACCAATCCGAAATTTTTTTTTTCTAGAATTTATTCTCGAATTTACAAGCATACCTGTTTCAGAAACGTTCAACAAGACAGCATCCGAAACTTGAGGGAATTAAATAGCAAAACCATATCAAATCAAATTGATAAATTCTCATCTTTCACAAACATATTCTATAACATGTTATGAACAATTCTGAGCAAGAAATTTCGAAAACATGCATCTCTATACTGATTCGAAATTCACACAAATAACATGCATCAGCAGCTCAATCACTAAGGAACTCCGACCTAGTTATCATTTTAGCTTTGTTTATACAACACAAGTGGCTCTGATACCACTGTAGGAAAATCCCGGTAGGCATCACATGCCCACAGTACGGAATTTAAAATTTTGAGTCCCGGACATTCCGAAAGCCAGGATCCATGTGTATGTATAAACAATCAAACCATAACGACCAAAGGAGACCGTCTCTAACGGTATCCACGCAGAGGTCGGAAAACCTAACCGGGACAAACTCTTTTGACCCGGGAATAGCTAGACTAAAGAAAAGAGTGCTAGCTCTTACCTTAGCCTTGGAGAGCAAATGAAATGAACTTGGTGGAGCCTTGGAGAAGAAGAAGCCAATGGAGAGGATGAAGTGAAGAAGATGGAAAATCAAATTTTCAAAGCTTAACTCTTAAGCTTTCGGTTCTTCCCTCTCCCTAAACCGTGCAAGCCTTCTTCCATTCCTTCTTATATGTATTTTAACACTTAAAATACCTATGAAAGCTTTGGTGGAATGGGCATCCACGTATAAGACATGAAAAATGTCTTAAAATGCTAAATAATCATTACTTTTGAGTTTTCAAACTTAACTTACTTCTCCATTCATATGGCTCCACCGAAAATCACTTTATATATTTATATATTAATTAGTTATTTACTTAATTAATTAATATATATAATTGCTGAAGTGGTCCAGTCAAACTGGGTTGGTCCTACTACCGCCGCCCCCATTGGCGAAAAATCACCGGAAGCGGTTTTCAAAGAATGTCGATGTCGCGATCTCATGGGACATATCCCAATCTCATCGGGATCCATTTAATCCTATTGCTCTCCAGATATCGGATCTCCGTCCAAACTATTTTACTGATTCTCCGAGTCACTCTTATCGTGTGACCCATTAGGTTCCGGTTATGTTGGCCACTTAGATTAACACTTAATCTGAGCAAGTCATGAGCGTATCTAGAACACATCATGACCCCAATTGACCGGAAAGTAATTGGTTTGACTAATGAAACCATATCATGAACCCTTCCATAGACAATTCTTTGTGCAATTCGTCCTTTCACCATGCTATACCCCACTTGGTTTGAGTATGGGCAATGTGTCAACTCTTACTAGACCGATCGGATCAAATCTAGTCCAAGTGTAATCAGTTCTCGTCCTAGGACTCATTACTTTATATGTCCATGAAGACCATCTTCATGACATATGTATCTCTCGGCCAGAGACTTCAAAGTAATGATCCCGATAAGAGGCCATGGGTATCTCTTCGCTATAATGAAGTGGTGAATCCTCTATTGGCAACTCAATTACCTTGAATACCTCAAGCTGCACCCAATCACCACCCTATGAGCGACCTCGAAGGCAACAAGGAATGGAGTCAAAGTATGCAGAATCAAGACCAAGATATCCTCGAGTACCTCAAGTCTAAGGATACTTGCACCATTGCTATGATGAGATTATCACCGACATTTATATAGGACATCCATGTGATGATCTCATAGCAGTCATCCAATGTACTTACTACCACTAGTAAGCATCCACATGTCAAATCTAAATATCTCAATATTTACAGTTTCGAGATCCACCGCTTTGCTTGATCCAATCAAGGAATTTGACATGTGCTAGTCTATCCGGATTAACGATGTCCGGTCTCATTAATCCTATGACTAGGATAATTTAGAATCTTGACATAATTGCACATGATAGGAATCTCAATAGTATGATCACATCATAATTTCCTTCATGCTATGTGATGTATCAGGGACTTCATTAATTTGATTAAAGATCATTATCAATTCATAATAAAATGAATATCAAATAAATGAAATATGCCTTGCTTTATTTATTCATAAAGTCTGTACATGACTATGAACAAAATGCGCTAAAGGGGATTGCCTTTAGGGCACTACTCTAACAAGATGGACCATCTTCCTTCTTTCTTCTTGCCAAAACCGAAATGGGTATTCAATTATAGGTTATGGTCTTTTCAAATAGCCATTTTAAAGATAAATGAAGTAAGTCTCATTTATTGGCTATTTGATGAGTGATTAATGTAAGAAGTGATGCATTGGATGCCTCTCACTCTTTCCATTCATGCATATTTCGAAATTGAGATGTAAGAAAAGGTTCTTGCATGGTTTTTAGACATTCTCTCCTTTCATGCAAGGGAGAACCGAAATTCCTAAGTGAAAGAATTGAAAGAGTTTCAATTTTGATTCTTCTTCTTCTAAGAAAATCTCCTCCAAATATTTCTTCTCCTTTCCCACCAAAGGATTTTGTTAACCTAGTTGTCCTTGAAGAACAAGTGGTAAATCTAATTGGTTGAGGATACTACAACAAGGAAGAAGATAGATTGCTAAAGGAAAAGACTCAAAGGCAAAGGATTTGGATATAAGAAGGAGAGGATAGTGCAGCGAGGATTTAAAGCTGTAGCGAAGGAGTCGGTAATTCCTTTTATCTTGTTCTTGGTTTTATTATCCTTATACCATATCATGTATGGATTAGCATGTTGATTTGGATATATTGCTTCCGCTACAAGATGATTTATTAAAAAGTTTTGAAATCTATCGTTTCTCCATACTAAGCATGCTTTCTTTTTCCGATCCAACAAAAACCAAAGAAGGGATTTTAGGGCTGCATGAGTTATAAATGATACCTCAATAGCAAGGAGCCATAAATAAAAGGGTATTATGCATTGCAACAACTTTGAATATGGAAAATACACTACTACTATAACAAATTGTGTTGATTATGCAACACCTACTAGAACGCCAAAAGGTAATACTCCAACTGAGAAATTATGTACCATGGAAATAGGAAATAATGTGAACTTCCAAAAGGTAGAGAGAAGAAGATTAAAAAGGGTTAGAGCATTAAATTGTCCCTCAAAGCTTTCAACTTTAAGGGACTTTATCTTTAAAGAAAAACCACTTTTGGTAACCTTACTCGAAACCAAAATAAAGTTAGAAAATATGAACAAGTTAAACATTATGGGTCCTTAATGGAATATGCTCACAAACCACTGCTACTATTCTTTTGGAAGAATCATCATTTGCTATAAAAGTGATGAAATTAAAGTAGATTTATTGGATTGTAGTGAGCAAGCAATGCATCTGAATATTCTCTTTTGCAGGAGAATGTTGACATGAACATATCTTTCATTTATGCGAGCAACTTTGGAATTAAGAGTATGGAATAATCTCAGAACAATTAGTAGCAGCGTCATAAATTTGTGGATGATAGGTGGGATTTCAACTTAATCCTCTACACTTCCGAAGCTCAAAGACACTACAATTTAAAGAACTATTTAGTTGAATTTAAGGAATATTTACACGACATAGGGTGATTGACTTAAAATTCGTAGGACACACATACACTTAGTCTAATAAACAAAATTTAGGTTAGTACATTAGGAAGAAGCTTGACCATGCAATAGTCAATGATATTTCATTAAATCAATTTCCTAACAGCATAGTCACATTCAAGATCCCTTATTTTTAGATCATACCCCTATTATTGGAGACAACTTGTTCCAGAAACATATTACTCATTACCCTTTCAGATTCAACAACTACCTTATCAATGATCGAGGTTTTTTTGAAGCTTACAAAAGGGGGGGGGGGGTGGCATACTTTTATTGTGTGGGGACAAAGCAATTTAGCTTTGTACATAAGCTAAAGATCATAAAAAAGTGCCCAAACTGTTAAAATCTTCAACAAGATCCACCATCTCGCACTTAATTCTACCATATTAGAACATAAAGACATTCAATCCAAGATATCCTTGATGTAACATCCCATTACTTGTGGGAGGATTAGAATAGTAAATGTGAGTGACTAATGAGAGTTGGAGATGCATTTCCATATTCATGCATGATATGCCATACACTTATATATAAATAGTGAATTTATTTCCATGAAAATAATTGTACATGCATTCATGAATAATTCCGGGTATAATTGGATTGATTTAAGAATTTTGAATGTTTTCATATTGGAAATATTAGTGATTGGTGAAAATGCCATATTTCTAGGTGTTGGTGAATTTAGGAGTTTCCTTTGAAAATTATGGAGTATTGAGAAATATATATATATATATATATATAGGAAACAAGAAATTAAAATAAGCTTGGGAGATAGTTGGATTGTAAAGATGACAGTCAAGGGAGTGAGTTTCAAAAGAAACTAAGTTGGAACTTGGGTATTGGGTAAGTGACAAGTGTCACTTAGGCTTTTATACTCTTGCTAAAAGTAGGTTACTATTCTTTGAGAATTGACAAGTTAAGTCTTGTCCAAGTCCCTTATTTATTATCATCTTTTAAGAACTTCTTTTTGAAAACACAGAGTTTTCCATCAACTACCTTCTAAGTGACTTCTGTGTTTTTCTTTTCTTTCACCAAACCTACTTTATCATCTGTGTCCTTTATCCTAAGAAAAAACCAGCGGCTGATCATTTCACTCAAAGAAGTACGAAAATTTTATGGAGATTAGGGCTTGAATATTTTGGAGTTTCAGCAGGTAAGTAGTAAATAAATCTTTTAGAGTTGGGGATTCATGCAACAAATTGCTAAGTTACTATCATCTGCATGAAAAATGACATTTATGTGTTTGTTCATAAATACTGTGTTGTTGGAGGATGAAAAATTCGGTTACGGTGTTAATTTAGTGTTTGAAAGATTATGAGCATTGAGTGTTGTAAAAGTGATTTTTGGAGTTGGATGAAAGAGATAATTCGGGTAGGAGATGAGTTAAAGGTAAAGTGTTGAAAGCTGATTGTAAAAAAATTTGTGTTCTGATTTCGGTAGAAATTATGAACTTGATTTAGATAGATTCTGGAAAAGTTGCCTTCTGAAAAGTTGTAGAGTTTTTTTTAATCTTTCCAATGGTATATAGTATGAAAATTTTGGATATCGGAGTCAAAAGTTATGAATCTTGTAAGTGGAGATGTTCTGGATGGAAGAAAGCAGACGATAGAAAAGCAGACGGAAGAAAGCAGACGATAGAAAAGCAGACGGAAGAAAAGCAAACAATAGGAATAAGACGATAGAAAAGCAGACGGAAGAAAAGCAGACGATAAAAATAAAACGATGGAAAAGCAAACAATAGAAATAAGACGATGGAAAAGTAAACGATAGAAAATGAGATGATAGAAATAAGACGATGGAAAAGCAGACGATAGAAATAAGATGATGGAAAAGCAGACGATAGAAAATGAGACGATAGAAATAAGACGATGGAAAAGTAGACGATAGAAAATGAGATGATAGAAATAAGACGAAGGAAAAGCAGACGATAGAAAATGGGACGATAGAAATGAGACGATGAAAAAGTAGATGATAGAAATGAGACGATAGAACTAAGATGAAAGTAAGTTAGTGAGAAATGAATTGTCATTTCAATGATTCTAAAGTGGCATAAACCTAAGTGTTAGTTATACTTATTTCATGCATGTGCATTACTAAACGCCTTTAATGGTGTAAATTGTGATATCGTATATGTTATTTGTTATAGAGGAGCAACTGGATCGTCAACTTCCAAACGTTGTCAGATCTTCCAAGCATTAGCTTTGGGAGTAACCTGTGAGTAACCTAGATGGTCTTACTCAATTAATTGTTTGTTGTAGAAGATGTTTTGAATAATGATATTGACGTGGTTCGATTTTGTTGATTTCGGATAATGAAGGTCTGGTGATTCTGATGTATAAATGAGTTAATTACGTGCTCCTTGTATGTGAACATGATGAAATAAGTGCTTCAAATGTGAAAGTTGCGAGTATGCATATGAAAAAAAAAGTGCTCAGCAGTTCTGTTGAAGGTCGGACTAAGGTCTGACTCTGAATGTGATCTAAAAGTGAATGTGCATCCATGTGATTGACTGAGTTTACGTAATATGAAACATTCATTTCATGAATGCATGAAAGATAAAGAAAGTTATGACTGGAGTCGCTAGAATAAAGAGCTTAAAGCTCAAAATGTGATTAGAGCCTCGGGCTCGATTATGAATGTACCCGATATTCACTAAGGGATATGGGACAAATTATGCTACTACTAGATATCCACTAAGGGATATGAGCGAATGAAAAGGAACTCGGTCATAACGACAATAATAAATGAAAGTGAGTCTCACTTGCATTGCAATTCTAATTAATATGTGCGTTTAGTATGAATAATATGATCGTTATGATTGTTCTGAAGGTGAGAGGTGATACATTATGATTATGCCATGCTGTGATTAATATGTTATGTGTAATGACGTGATGAATGAATTGAGTGAACCATCGATGATGGGCATCTCATTGAGTTCGTAAAACTCACCAAAATTGCAATGTTGTCTTTTCAGGACCGAGAGATGACTCTAACCACTAAAGAGGCCCTACTAGCTGGGTAGATTGTGATTGGTGAGAGAGATCATGGCTCAAAGGTCGATCAGCTGGGGTTCATTTGGGTGGTTTAGATAATTTGATGCACTTTCCTCATTCATGTTATCCTATTGTATTAGGTTTCTGATGATGTACATATGGATAATGTTGAAAGTCAATGTAGACTTCGATTTTGTGAAATACAATGAGGAAAAAGAAGAATTGGTTTTAAAATATTGTGATCTTCTTATGATGCTTTATAAGTGAATTATGTTACCAAGCCATATGAAGGGAAACTAGTGATCGATCGTAGCTCGCCCTTATCGTAGGCTATGTATCGAAATGACTTTTAGGTATCCCGGTGTATACCCTATAGTAAAGGGGTGCTAGATTTAGGTGGTATCAGAGCATGGTTTAGCATCTGTTGGGACATATAGAAATGATAGGCATGAAATATCTTGAACAATGCGGATAATGATTGAAGTTATTAATTGTTATAGGTCATCCGTTCTAGGTGATCAGGTTGACCAACCCGTTGACCAAGGATCCGTAGGAGCCAGTAGAGAGTCCTCGGTACCTCAATTTGACGGGTTGCCTCCTAGAGTTTCCGAGAGAAGGGAGAGGAGGTATGATAGGCTACGGAAGCAGGGAGTTGTGGACTTCTATGGCAGCACAGACCCTGCTGAGGCCGAGGGATGGTTAGAGAGGATTGAGAGGGTTTTTGGTCAGATGGACTGCAAGCCTGATGAGAGGTTTGACTATGCAGTATCATTACTACAGGGCCCAGCTTACCAGTGGTGGAAGACTGTCCTAGGTAATACCACCAGACCTTGCCAATTAAAGTGGGAAGACTTTTTGAGAGTCTTTAGGGACAACGACATGCCCAAGGTCTACTTGGACATGAAGATGCAAGAGTTCTTGGAACTGAAGCAGGGAAAGATGTCAGTGGCGGACTATGAGGTCCGATTTAATGAATTGATGGGTTATGCTACTGCACTAATTCCTACCAAAGAAGATAAGTGCTGGAGGTTTGAGAATGGGTTGAACATGGAGATCAGGACAAGGTTGGCGAGGTTAGACATGGGCACTTTCACTGAGTTGAGAGCTGCCTCAATTAGAATTGAATAACTGATGAAGGAGAAACAAGCAGAGACAAGGCAAGGGTCCAGAGGAAAGAGGCCAAGTGAGAGTCAGGGCAATTTTGGCAGGAGCTTCAGTAAGTGCCAGAATAGGCAATTTAGATCTTCAAGTGGATACAGACAGTCAGGATTCAGAAAAAGGGGTGGTTTTACGTAGGTTGGTAGTGGAAGAGGCACGATGCAGAACCAACGACCCCCATGTGAGCATTGTGGAAAAAGGCACGGTGGAGAGTGCTGGACAGTGACATGGGCTTATTTTGTATGTGGCTCTTTAGAACACCAGATTAGAGATTTTCCAGCTATGTTGGGGACTCAGACTACTGCCAGTAGGCGATCTGGGAGTAATGCCACAGTTCAACAGAGCAGAGGTAGTGGATCGGGACAGAGACGCAGAGGTAGAGATAGAGGGAGAGCTGGGAGTTCTTCCGTGTGGCCTGAGGGATAGGGCAGCCGGCCACAGTCCTAAGCCAAGGTCTATGCCATGACTAGGCAGGAGGCCTAAGACTCACCAGATGTGGTTGCAGGTGCACTTTTTGTTTATGATTTGGAAGCATATGCACTGTTATATCTAGGATCCACACACTCTTTTATTGCACCGCATTTGACATGTAGACTACATTGTGATAGGAAGTCACTACAGTATGGGTTAGAGGTGAGTACACCTCTAGGTAGTACTACTGTTATAGGTGAGGTCTGCAAGGGGTGTCTAATTAGGATTGATCAAGCAGAGCTGGTGGTAGACCTGATAGTATTACAATTGAGGGAGATAGATGTGATCCTAGGCATAGATTGACTCACTACCCATAGGGCGATCATGAATTGTTATATCAAGGAGGTAGTATTGGAATCTCTTGGTCAGCTAAGGGCAGTATTCAGAGGAATTAGTCAGGCAGTGCCAGCTAGGATGATATCCTTCATAGTGCATTGAGGTTGATGCAGGGAGGATGTGAGGCTTATCTGGCCCACATTATTGATACAAGGGTTGAGTAGAGTGCATATGATACTCCAATGGTTAAGGAGTTCTTGGACGTGTTACCCAAAGAGTTACTTGGATTACCACCAGATCGGGAAATGGAGTTCACAATTGATATAGTTCCAGGTACTACTCCTATATCTATTCCTCCATATAGGTTGGCACCTGTGGAACTAAAAGAGTTGAAAGCTCAGTTGCAGGAATTGTTAGAAAAGGGCTTCATAAGGCTCAGTGTTTCACCTTAGGGAGCTCCACTGCTGTTTGTGAAGAAGAAGGATGGGATTTTGAGATTGTGCATTGATTATAGGCAACTGAATCGAGTGACCGTGAAGAACAAGTATCCATTGCCTATAATTAATGACTTACTTGACCAGTTGCAAGGAGCTCAGGTATTTACTAAGCTGGATCTGAGATCAGGGTATTACCAGTTGAAGATAGCGGAAGTTGGTATACCTAAGAGTGCATTTAGGAGCAGGTATGGGCACTATGAGTTCCTGGTGATGCCGTTTGGGTTAACTAATGCCCTGGAAGCTTTTATGGCCTTGATGAATAAGGTGTTTCAGCCATACTTAGATCAATTTGTAATTGTGTTCATTGATGATATCTTGGTGTATTCGAAGAGTAGAAAGGAGCATGCTGAGCATTTGAGACTTGTTTTACAGATTATGAGAGAGAAACAATTGTATGCCAAATTTAGTAAGTGTGAATTTTGGCTGGAGCAAGTTGTATTTCTGGGGCATATAGTGACTGGAGATGACATACAGGTAGATCCGAGGAAGGTAGAGGCAGTGATGAATTGGGAAGCTCCGAGAAATGTGTAGGAGATTCAAATTTTTCTAGGATTGGCTGGGTATTATCGAAGGTTTGTCGAGGGGTTTTCTCTGATCTCAGCCCCTCTGAAAAAACTTTTAAGGAAGGGTGTAGTGTTCAAATGGAATGAGGATTGTCAGAAGAGCTTTGAGGAGCTGAAACATCAGTTGACTACTGCACTGATGTTGACTATTCCATCGGAGATTGTGTACAGTGATGCATCGCATCAAGGTTTGGGATGTGTACTGATGCAGCATGGCAAGGTGATCGCTTATGCATCAAGACAATTAAGGTCTCACGAGATTAATTGTCCGGTACATGATTTAGAGCTAGCTGCAGTTGTCTTTGCTATAAAGATTTGGAGACATTATTTGTATGGGGAGACTTTCCAAATATATACTGATCATAAGAGTCTGAGGTATTTACTGAGTCAAAAGGAGTTGAATTTGAGGCAAAGGAGATGGATTGAATTATTGAAAGATTATGATTGCACTATTGAGTACCACCTAGGGAAAGCTAAGGTGGTGGCATACGCCTTGAGCAGGAAGTCTAATATAAATGCAACTCAGATTCAGTTATCAAGTTACCTAATCTGATTCATTTGAGAGCTCTAAATGTAGAGTTAAATCTGGAGCAAGATTAGACACTAATTGCTACTTTGAAGTTGAGGCCAATGCTACATGATAGAATAAGAAGAGTACAGAACAAAGATTATGATATGGTAAAGCTTATAGAAAAAGTGAAGGCAAATCCGAATTTCGATTTTGAATTAAGGGATGAGACTTTGTGGTTGAGACACAGGTTGTGTTTACCTAATGTGGATGATTTGAGGAAGGAGATCCTTGAGGAAGCTCATATGGCCACCTATGCTATGCATCCTGGTACTACCAAGATGTATAACACGTTAAAACAACATTTTTGGTGGCCTGGAATGAAGAAGCAAGTAGCTGAGTATGTGTCTAGATGTATGATGTGCCAGCAAGTGAAGGCGGAGCACCAGGCTCCAGTAGGGAAGTTGAATTTGTTGCCCATTCTGGAGTGAAAATGGGAACGGATCACTATGGACTTCATCATGGGTTTGCCAAAGACTCCGAGGCAGCATGATGTTATTTGGGTCATAGTAGACTGGTTGACTAAGTCTGCCCACTTCTTACCAGTAAGAGAGAATAATTCACTTGATCAGTTGACCCAGAAGTATGTAAATGAGGTGGTGAGATTGCATGGAGTACCAGTGTCCATAGTATCGGACAGAGATCTGAGGTTTACTTCGAGATTTTGGAAGAGTTTGCAGACTACTATAGGAATTAAGTTGAACTTCAGTACAACGCTTCATCCTCAAACAGATGCACAGAGTGAGAGGACAATTAAAACTGTTGAGAATATGCTCAGGGCTTGTGTATTAGAGTTTAGAGGAGCTTGGGATCAGGACATAGCGTTGATAGATTTTGCCTATAATAACCATTACCACAGTAGTATCTGTGTTGGAACCCTCCTCGGTGAGTCGCGAGTTTGACGTCCTGCGTGACATCTGGACGCGCATCCCACGAGGGAGGAATTCCTCACCACGAACTTAAACTTAAAACAGACTTAATTTAATGTCATCAGAACCAAGCTCGAGAAATTCATCCTAGTAATCCTCCAATAAAATTAATTTGCTTAGGTCCCATAATTAAGTATGATTCCTAAGATAAAATGAAATTCCATGTCTCTACAATAATTATAAACAAAAATCACTTCAATCGGAGTTCCTGGGATCAAGAAATCACTGAAATACGGAAGCATGTTCAATATGTCCGACTAATTGTCTCTCTTTGATAAAATTCGACAAAATTCAACTTAATCCTAAAAATTATAAATTTTTGCATGAGGGGGTAGAAATTTTTCTTAGAAAACCAATGCTTTGAAAATCGAGGGAATCGGAGGCCAAACGAAAAAATTACAAGCAAAAGAGCGAGAGGAGGTTTAATTTAGGAAAAAGGAAAAAAATCAGAAAATGAAAGAAAACCAAAAACACACAAATGGCGTCGCAAGCTGATCGCGGGGGCAAGGCCGTCGCAAGGTGAGGTGCTCGCCCTTGCGAGAGTGCCGGCGAGTTTGAAATTCCCTATATATATGTATACATATGATGATTTGTATTATTTGGAAACGAAACATTACAACTGAAATGTTTGAAAATTCATAACTCTTCATACCGAATTCCAAAACTCGCAAATTTGGTGTCAATAAAAAGGTAAAAGGAAGCTCTACAACTTCAATGAGGATTGAAAATCTAGTTTGGCCTTTAAGGGGGTCAAAACTGGCTTCAAAGTTTCTACCTCTAAATTTAAATTTTCCACAAAATTTCAGAAATTCAGAAATTTATATCTTTTAACACATAAGTCCAAAAATGGTACATTTTACCTCATTGAAAAGATAAAGAGATGATCTAAAAGTTTCATGAAGGGAGAAAAAATCAATTCAGTCGTTTAAAGAGGTAAAAACCCTCTCAAAGTTTCTGCCTATACAATAGCCAATGGAACAGTAACTTGACCAAATGAACAGTACCTGCCATTTTGCCAACCTCATAACTTTTATTCCTAACTCCAATAATTGAAAATTACACATCAATAGAAAGGGAGAAAGACAAGCTACATTTTCTATGAAGAGTGAAAAAATCAAAGCAGACTCTAAGGGGGTGAAAAACCCTTCCAAAGGTACTACACAATTATGACCCTTATCAACAGTAACTAAAATCTTTATGCCCTCATAACTTCTCCATCCTAAGTCCAAATTTGACAAATTATACATAATTGGAAAGCTCTAAACATGTACTACATTTTTCAAGAATACATCCCAATTCAATTCAAACTCTAAGACGTTCTAAAACCCAAACCAAGTTTCTGCCCAAATTTGCCAAATGAACAGTAACTAAACTAGATCTAACCCCCATAAGTTTTTATTCCTAACTCCAAATAAGGCACATTATACACCATTAGAAAGATCTAACCATATGCTACAATCTTCAAGAAGACCTCCCAAACGAATTCAATCTCTAATCTAAAACCTAAGCGAAGTTTACGCCCATTTTAGGAAAAATTGGACAGCACCTCCCCTATAATTGCTCTAGCCAAAATCTTTAATCCAACTCAAATACCTGCATAAATTGCTCCATCCACACAATCTTATATCTCCCAATCACCAAGCAATCCATATAAACTTATAATCTAGCTCAAAATGGTAGCAACACACTCCTAGGAATCTAATTATTGTCAAACATAAAACAACCTCAACTTACTCTTTTCTTTTTGTCAACTTCAATCATACCACAATACATTTTAAGGGAACTTACACAAGTTACATTTATAATTCAAAACTCTTACATTTACATGGAAACAAGTTAATACAAAGCTTTAGAGGGCATTTCCGCCCAAATACATTAAAGTATCAAAAGAACAAAAGTACAAAGAACAAAGATGCTACCTAAAGCCTTGATTTCTCAAATCTAACTTCAAAAGAAAAAAGCATCGGAGTAATGCCTCAATCCCAATGTAGTGACTTGATTTCTCGCTCGAAACCTGTGGAGGAGAAATGGTGGATGAGCTCGACGTCTCCGTGGGTAATAACTTAATAACTAAGAAATAAGCAAAAACATTATGTATCCTTTACTTTCACAAGCAATCTCACATTGGTAAAACATTTTCAATTTCTCAAATCTCTTCACCAAAATCATCATATCAAACAAGTTACAAATCTACATATTACATAATCACAGAAAAGTGGTTCGGGTGGATCCAAAACGAAACGTACTACACATTCCCGCAGAGCGGTCATGTGTAACCGTGAACTTATGGGAGTCCGTGAGGAGCTCCAATGCTACTAGTGGGCAGGCGGGAGAAGCTTATGGTTAGACAGGTGCACCTGACTCTTATGGGACCACCACAAACACAAAGAGAACATGCATATCACATAATTCACACAATTCATACACATTAGCCACAAAAGGCCCTTACAAAAATTCACTTTCACTTGATTTTCAGATAATCGTCAAGATCACATATCCGAATTCTTTTCACTTAACAAATCATTTTCAAACACTTCCAACATGAACTTACATTCAAAAGACACCTCATACAAGTTAAAATCATCACAAAGAGGAATTGATACAAAATCCTTAAGTTATTGGAAAGCATAATTAACATTTATTATAAACATTTTAATAAGCCTATTAACTCAATTATTAAGAAATCACCCACCTTAATTCCTTTACCTCCAACCTTCACCTTCATCAAGCACAAAAATCCCAATTTAACATAGGATACTAAAATTGAAAATTCTAAGGAAAGGAAAACTTGAATTTGATCCTCTCTAACCTTACCCATAAATTTTCTAAGCTATAAAAACCAAAACCCATCCATAAAACCATCAATTTTCAAATTTCTCTTACCTTAGAAGATAACCCATGAAATTTGATTTGCTTCCAATAGAAGCTTAAACTCTTTCTCTTACCTTTTCTTCTTAAAGAAACTCTCCAACCTTCCTTTCTAAGGTAAAATACCTCTTCTTCTTCCTCTTCTTCTTCTTCTTCTTCTCCAATCCACTGAAGCTCTTCTCTCCTTCTCTTTTCTATTGTAAGTTTCGTATGTCTCTTGTAAAATAACTTAGGGAACTTTGATTTAACTTATACCTAAACCCTCAAAACTACGTAGTTTCATTTACTCTTCTTTTGCCTTATGAATTTCGTGTCTTCCTTCATTCCTACGACCACTACTCATTCAATTCCTTCTTTTCTTCATTTAATGGCATTAAAAAGACTACAAAGCCCCTCTCTCTTAACCTTTAACTTTACACACATAAGTGAACTACCTAAATTGCCCTTACACCAATTCATGCCTTTAAATTCTTACAACTTATTAAAATTCTAATTTTAACTAAATACCTCCAATTAATTTATATAAACTAAGCACTACAGACCCCAAATTAATTTCAAAAGGGAAAATAGTCAAACTAAACCTCAAAAATAATTTAAACATGCTTAATGCGAATCGGGGCCTAACATTTCTCCCCCCTTAAAAGAATTTCGTCCTTGAAATTCTTACCTGAATCAATGAAGAGATGGGGATACTTCTCCTTCATAGCTTCCAATGGCTCCCACGTGGCCTCTTCCACCCAATGGTTCCTCCAGAAGACTTTTACCAACTGTACTGTTTTGTTCCTGAGAACCTTTTCTTTTGTGTCCAAAATCTACACTGGAAGCTCCTCATAACTCAAGTCATCACTCAACTGAACTTCATCAGCTTGAATGACATGAGAAGTATCTGATCGATATCTCCTCAACATAGAAACATGAAACACATCATAAATTTGCGATAGCTCAGGAGTCAATGCTAACTTGTATGCCAACGGACCAATCATCTCTAAGATCTCATAAGGCCCCACATACCTTGGACTCAGCTTACCCTTCCTACCAAATCTCAGAATCCCTTTCCAAGGAGAAGTCTTAAGGAACACTTTCTCGCCAACCTCAAACTTCATCTCCTTCCTGTGAGCATCTTCATAACTTTTCATCCTATCCTGAGCTACTTTCAGCCTGTGCTTAATCAAGTTGACCTTATCCACTGTCACCTGAATCAACTCTGGACCCAAAAGTTTCCTGTCTCCCTCTTCATCTCAACATACAGGAGTCCTACATCTCCTCCCATATAGAGCCTCATAAAGAGCCATCTGAATGCTTTAATGATACGAATTATTGTAAGCAAATTCGATCAAAGGTAAGTGCTCATCCCATGCTCCTCTAAAATCCTTCACACAAGCCCTGGGCATTCCCTCAAGAGTCTGAATGGTCCTCTCAGATTGACCATCGGTCTGAGGATGGAAAGTAGTTCTAAAACTCAACTTAGTACCCAAGGCTTCCAACAAACTGCCCCAAAATCTCGAAGTAAAACAAGGATCCCTATCAGACACAATCGAATCCAGGATCCCATGCAATTTCACAACCTCATCAATATACTTCTTGGCTAGCACATGCAGAGGATCTGTTTGGTGAATTTGACATACAGCTCTCTCTCCCTCAACCTCTACAATACAATCCTCAAGTGCTCCTCATGCTCTCCCTCACTCCTGGAATATACTAGAATCTCATCGATGAACACGATAACAAACTGATCCAAAAACTCCTTAAAGACCTTGTTCATTAGATCCATAAAAGCAGCAGGAGCATTGGTCAGTCCAAAAGGCATAACCAAAAACTCATAATGGCCATACCGTGTTCTGAAAGCTATCTTGCTCACATCAGACTCCTTAACCCTGAGTTGATGGTAGCCAGACCTGAGGTCAATCTTAGAGAAGAACCTTGCCCCCTGCAGTTGATCAAACAAGTCGTCTATCTGAGGCAAAGGATATTTATTTTTCACTGTTACCTTATTGATCCTCCTATAATTAATGTACATTCGCCAAGTTCCATCTTTCTTTTTAACATACAAAACCGACGCTCCCTAAGGTGAGGTTCTTGGCCTAATAAACCCCTTCCCTAATAAATCCTGCAATTGCTCCTTAAGCTCCTTCAGCTCAGCTGGAGCCATCCTGTACGGTGGAATAGAAATAGGAGCTGTCCTGAGAGCCAAATCAATAACAAACTTGATCTCCCTCCTCGATGGCAAACCGGGCAACTCCTCAGGAACCACATCAAGAAATTCCCTCATAATGGGAATATCCTCCACCCTAATCTCCTTCACACTGGTATCCACGACACATGCCAAGAAGGCTTCACAGCCTCTTCCCATTAGTCTATCAGCTAACAAAGCTGAAACAAGTCTTGGCAGTGTCAACTTTCTATCTCCTCTGAAAATGACTTTTTGACCCTCACCTAGATGAAATTCTACTTCCTTTCGACCACAATCCAGCTTCGCCTTATACTTCTCCATCACGTCCATTCCGACGATCACATCTAACCCCTTCAGATCTAGAGGTAGCAGATCCACTACCAAACTAGATCCATCGATCACAAGCTCACAATCTCGAAAGATCCAACTTTCTATAACATTCCTCCCTAACGGAGTACTAACAAGCAAAAAATCATCCAAAAGAACTGACTGCATACCAGGCAATATCATACTGGCAGAGACATAGGAATACGTGGAACCATAATCAAAGAGAACATATACATCAAAATGAAAAAGCTGAGCCATACCAGTAACAACTTCCGGTGCGACTGCAGCCTCCTCCTGAGTCATAGCAAACACCCGAGCCTGTGCTTGCTCTCTTTGTTGGAACCCGATCCCGGAGACCGGATCCCAATCAGAAAACGAACCGAAACAAATCGAAGGAATCTGACACAGAAATTTTTCAGAAGAGAATCGAAATCAGAGAATGAAAGCGAATAAAAAAGATTGAAATTAAATCGAATATCAAAAATTAAAGCGAAGCATAAATCGAAAGCAAAACGGAATCGAATTAAATCCGAATCACGGAAAACAAAACAAGTAAACGAATATAAATCAAACGGATATGAAGACGAAGCGGAAATAGAAAGCTAAGCACAGAATACGAAAACAAAATCAGAAAGTGAATAAACAAACGGATCAAAGCAAACGAAAGTGAATCGAAATACGAATTTCCGACATCCAAAGCATGAATCTTAGAAAAGCGATCACGTTGGAAACCTTAAGACATTCCAAATCCGGTATAATTTTTTTTTCTTTCTTATTTTATAACCATCTTTATTCAAATTCATGCAAATCCATACAATTTCCCTTTTCTTGGAAAATCATCCTCAATTAATCTCTCAATGCATAACGAATTTCTTAAACATTTTCTTATACATTCATATAAATCCCAAAACTCATTTTTATACCCATTTTACTAAAATTTTGGCAGCATAACAACTGCATTTTAACTACCCAAACCTGCAAAGGGTTTAAAAACACTTCTATAATCCCAGACAAAACTCATAATCATCAGATTCTCCCGTCCGGAATCCAAACACCAGCAAACGCAAACCTATACCTAACACTTCCATAATTCTCAATTCAATATACCAGTCTCATAATTTAATTTAATTCCCAAATCAATCATAATTATATATTCCAAAATCATACTCAATTTCATATACAAATTCCAAAATCATTCACAATTTCATATACAAATTCCAAAATCATTCACAATTAAAATTTTCAAATCCGTACATAACTTCCTCATTCATATACATCAACCCAATTTATACACAATTTCATACTCTCATACATCAAAGAAACACTTACAACACATTATGGCAATTTCAACCATATACTCTTACCAATAATCCCAAAATACATAACAATTCTAAATTTCTTAGCAATCACTTAGCTAAACAAATTTACCATATGAACACATACAAACGGAAACCTTCATTTTCTTTCACCCGATTTTCTTCTCATTACTTGTGGATGGGAATGAAGGGGCGGGGTGAGCTTATTGCTAGTGGATAATATATTTACAAATTGAATGATAAGCGAAAACAATTGTAATTCTTTTTGCCATTTCTTTCAAAAGTTCCCAAGTAGAAATTTTTTCAAATTTCTTATTTCTCAATCTTTTTGAAACATTTCTAAGATAATTTCAAATATTATCACTACTGAAAATCCCCAAAGAGCATATTTCTCAAATTTTCTCACATTTTTCATGAACAAATCAAAATCGTGTAAAACTTAATTTCTTTCATATATCTTTCAAATCATGCCATGCATCACACTTATAAACAAAACAAAACACATAATGTTGGACCCCGAACTTTCGGTAGAAATTAGGAATATTAAAATCAATTCAATGAGTGTTTTCGGATATGAATTGTGTTATAGATGTTATTGTGCTTAAAGGAAATTGATGAGAAATGAAGTGATTGGTTTTGATGACGTTGAAATTTGAGTAGATTTGTATGAGTTATGAAAGTTAAAGTGAATGGGTTGATTGAAATGGAATTGAAAAGCATGAAATAGAAAGTGAAAGTGTGAAATTTTGAAGAAAATAGAAAGTTTGACTTGAAAGTTGACTTTTGATTTAGGCAGAATTTGAGAAAATGATCTTCATAAAATTTGTAGATTATGTTGAGAGTTTTCTGTAGCCATAAAGTTTGACAGTTTTCGATATCAGAATGAAAAGTTATGAGATTTCTAAGTTAAGTGTATTTGGCATTATTTTGGAAAAATACTATGAAGTATAGATTTGTGTGTATTGTGCTTTGAGGCTGATCGCCATACTGATGTGGTTTGAATTAGAGTAAATGGTTTACGTGAAAGTTATAGAGAATTAAAATAGCTTTAATATGATGTATAATATGCGATTCTTGGTTGTGGAGGTTGAAAGATATGATAATGTGAAATTTGGATATTGCTTAGGTGGTTGCGAACAGGGCAGAAACTTTGATTGAAACATTGACTTAGATAGAGGTTGAAATTGCTTTGGAGTTCTTCATGAACATTGTAGAGCTTGTTTGTATCTTTCCATTGATATAAAGCACGAAAATTTTAGATAAGGGAGTAGAAAGTTATGATTGTTAGAAGTTCTGATGCTGTTTAGTGTGGAGCCGATCGACCAGTCACTTTATGTGGAGTTTTTGACCCATTTAGAGGTCGATCTAATTTTTAAAACCTTCATAAAAGTTGTAGAGAGTTCTTTCAAATTTCCTTGGACACCAAGTTTGTCAGATTTGGAGTTCTGAATCAAAAGTTAGGATGTTTACAAGTTGAGGTGTTGTTTAAAGTTTTGAGGAGATTATCGATCGGTCATCTTCGAGCGCATTTTTGACACCTTTAAAACCAAGCTTGCTTTTGAGTCCTTCTTTAAAATTGTAGATATTTCTTTTATCTATCCAACGGTACCAAGTTTGTAAAATTTGGAGCTCGGATTCAAAAGATATGAAGATCGAAAGTTAAGAAGTCGGATCGCGCGAGCGATCGCCCGATCCGGCGAGCGAGGCGCCCGCGCGTTGGTCGATCGGCCCGTAAGGTTGATTTCAGCCGACCCGACCTCCCTCCGCTCTTTTGGCCATAACTTCTTCGTCCGACCTCCGATCGACCCGATTTTTGAAACGTTGGATTCCTAAGACATTTTTATATCTTTCTATCCTAGATAGATCGGTTTTGGCATTAAATGGAGAAAAATAGGTCGGATTAAAGTGAGCTAACCAGTGGAAAAAGTCTTAACATCGTTCGGTATTTTGGAGATATCTCGATCAGTAGAGCTCCGATCGATCTGATTCTTTTTGGAAATTAAACTAGATACATGGGGATACAAATTTTATGAAGGAGCAAATCGACAATGTAGCCTCTAAGACTTTCAATTTCAGATTGGAAGTTAAGTGTAGTTTTCAATCTCGGTTTTGTAATGGACGAACAGACTTCGGTATTTTGGAGATATTTTGAGCTATAGAGCTCCAATCAGTCGGATTCTTTTTGCAAATTAAACTAGAAACATAGATATACAATTTATCTGAAGGAGCCGATCAAAAATTTAGCCTCTAAGACTTTCAATTTTGGATCGGAATTTAGATGTAGTGTTCAGCCTTGGGTCTGAAAAATAGACTTCAGTATTTTGGAGATATCTTGAGTTATAGAGCTCCGATCGATCCGATTCTTGACGCGATGGATTCGTAAGACATAGAGGGATGTTTCTCTAAAGTTTTTAAGGCAAAAAGGAAGGGGCAATTTTGGAAGTTTACTTAAAGAGTTAAGGTTTTAGGCTTACGAGTAAGGGCAATTTGGTCAATTTTAAGTCATTTAATGACATGGCAAGATTGTGGTCCTTTATAAGGAGAGAATGCACGACACTTAGACAGAAAAACAACAGGAGAAGAAAAGAAACAAGAGAAAGAGAGGAGAATGAGAGAAGCTTCGGTGATGGAGAAAAGAGAGAGAAAGCATAGGGTTTTCGATTTTCGGGAGATTTCAAGGGAGTTTTGAGTTGATTCAAGGGAAAAAGGATGGAAGATGATGAAAGCTTCCTTCCAATCATACACTCATATATATGTATGTTGCGGAGAACAATTACATAATAATTTTGATAATTACAATGACCACGAGGGTCCCCTTATAATACCCAAAATACGTATACAAAGTCCTCACTCTAATGCAGACGCAAATGATCCCGTCCTCAAATGGCACTCCACGATCACAATACACCCGTTGCCTAACGAGGTATTCTTCTGAGTCCTGCAAAACAATTGTAGATTGCGGGTGAGTTTTTACAAACTCAATGAGTGACCATCATCGATGGTCCGCTCGCTCAAGTACAAAATCAAATAATAACATATGTTCTCATTCTTTCTCTTTGATCTCATTTTACAATTCCCATAGATCTATCTCTATCTCGTAATACATTTTCTCAAAAGTTCCCCATTTACCCATTTATAGAAATCTATAATCATAAGTCCCATTTTTCGATACATGAGTATTTCACTCGATTACTATTCAATTATCACTTGGCTGTGACCTAGTGCCTGAACTGTCCTATTGAAGGGCTCATTGAAATCTGTCCCTTATCCAATGCTGGATACAGGGCTCACCAAACGTTGAGCCTGAGGCTCTAATCACTCATGAGCTTGAAGCTCATTTACGCACGTTGAGCTAACAGCTCTGATCGGTAGCGACTCTAGTCGACAGCCATAATATCTCACACAACGCTAGACATATAACAATATGTCATACATTTTACAATTTACTGTATCTCATGAATGTTATTATATCAGTATATGGCATTTTGCTGTCATTCAATCAGTATATCAAATCAAAAGCATTATACATCAATCGTTGAGCCATAGGCTCTAGAACTGTCCCTTTAAGGGCTCGTTTAATCGTTGAGCTTATAGCTCTAAACTGCCCCATTTAGGGCTCATAAATCGTTCAACTTGCAGCTCTGAAACTGTCCCATTTAGGGCTCATTAATCGGTGAGCGCGTCTTAGGGGTAGAAGAGCCCTCTAGGTATGCACTACTTCCCACGCGTCTTAGAGGTAGGAGAGCCCTCTGGGTATGTACTAACTCATCAATCGTTGAGCTTTTCACTCTGCAATTGTCTCGTCAAGGGCTCATTAATTAGTGAACGCGTCTGAGGGGTAGGAGAGCCCTCTGGGTATGCACTACTTCCCACGCGTCTTAGAGGTAGGAGAGCCCTCTGGGTATGCACTAACTCATTAATCGTTGAGCTTTTTGCTCTGAAACTGTCCCATCAAGGGCTCATTAATCAGTGAACTAGTCTGAGGGGTAGGAGAGCCTTCTGGGTATGCACTACTTCCTACGCGTCTTAGAGGTAGGAGAGCCCTCTGGGTATGCACTAACTCATTAATCGTTGAGCTTTTCGCTCTGAAACTATCCCATCAAGGGCTCATTAATCGGTAAACGTGTCTTAGGGGTAGGAGAGCCCACTAGGTATGCACTACTCCCTTTCGAGCTCGAGGCTCTTTTTCAGTAGTCGAGCTTGAAGCTCTGATCAGTATATCATAGTCATTTCTAATCTATTCTAGATTTCCACATCTCAAATACAATTACACTATCACATTCTCATAACATTTCGGTATACTATCACTTCAATATTTCGGACCTACTATCCGGAGTTCACATACAACACTATCTCATCATTTTACTTTAGAGAATTTAAATTACTGAAATATAACATTTAATACTTTGAGAACCGTCTAGGTCACTCACCTGGCTTCCGCGCTAACGCCTGGAAGTCTCAGAAATGTCTGAGACTGACTTTCCAAATGCCCCTATCACAATTCGAACACCCTAAGTTTACGCATTGCCCTTTCAGAATAAAACTCATGTAGTAGTTTACAAAAATAAACGTATCACGCACTTTAGTGACATTCCCGGCACTAACCCAATATTTCACCCTCAAAATCTTCCTTAAAAATCATAATTTAGTTGATACTCACATCAGTCAATTCGTTTGATAAATCCCAAAGTTATTTTCCAACATATAACCATATTTTACATTAAACCACTATCCCAGATTTCAAACCTTTACAGACTGATATAACATTTCCCTTCTTCATAAAACATGGAGACCTTTGTCTCTAGCTCATAACAAATCAGAAGTTATCTCCTTTGACAATCTGTACAAACGTGCATCCGTGGGCGCACCGCGGTGTGCACAAATTCGCGCGCCGTGACGTGCTCATGAGCACGTCGCGACGTGCAAGCCCATTCTCGACTCCCGAATCTGACTTTTAATCATTTCAATCCAATTTTTCCAATAAAATCAACCCATAACTCATCTAAACCTTACAACATCACTTACACACCAATTTCCAAACCCATTTACAAACCAAACCCACTCATAAACATCTAAGATTAACCAAAATTGAAAACCCTAAAATCCAACATCTCATAACCCAATCTTTAACTATATCACTCAAAACATAAATCAATCTACTAATCAAGAGGCAAGATACTTCAACTTACTTGATTTAGCTCTCAAATTCATAAGCCCGTCATGATTTCATCGAAAATCCCTTTTTTCTTCTCTTCCTCTTCTCCTTCCACAACATCTTCATTTCTTCTTCTCATTTTCAAACCCAATTTCCCCTTTTATAATTTACTAACTTATTCAAAGTCCATTTTGGCCCTTCCTTTAACCTTAAGCCTTATACTCATAGGTATCTTGCCCAAATTGCCCCCATACGAAAATCTTATAATTTTACTATTTCAATTTAGCAATCCCAACCCTTAGGGACTGAATCGTATTTTGATTCTTTCCGAATTACTCACTTCCATGCCTGCCAAATTTCTAATTCAGTCAATTCATCTACTTTGACTTTCATAAATCTTTCAAAAATTCAATAACGAAAATCCCTAAATCATGGTGTTAATTGGAGTGTCCATTCGACAATCATTTTCAGTACCAAAAATCTCATCGGTACCCACACTGTAATAATCGACAGAATTCGCATAAATCACTCCAATCCAATTTCAACTACACAATTTCACAATTGCCACAAAAACACCAAAACCGGAAATTGTCACAAGTGCATGCACAATTTTGTGTACAAACATAACCCAATCCAAATTTATTATTTTATCCTTCCTATCGATGACAGGATGTTACAACAAATCTAATGCAATTCACATCATCAATGTAATCATATATCAATCAAATTCATAACAATGTATGCAAAATTATCCTTAAATCATAATTCAAACTTAATCAAAATTCACAAAGCACATCTTTTTCAAATTATTCATATAATTCGAAAACCATGAATCTCATAAACCTTGCATTTTCTAAAAATCATTTTTAAAATAAGGAATTTAATCCTTCAAAATCATAATTTTCAAACATTTATATAAACATTTATTTCTAAAAAAATTTCTTCTTGAATTTTGCAATACACATGCTTAGCTTAAAATTCAATAAATAAATATACTGATGCTAGAAGTTTGTCCCTAGCTCCAATTTGACCATTTCTTCTTTTATTCTTCCAATTGAAAATTCCCTACACCAATTTCACCCAATTTCAATATCATAAATCACAAAATCCTCAAAATTGGTATCATATTTCACCAATCCCTAGGATTTTTCATGATTCTAAGCCAATAATTTCCAAAAACCCCAATCACAATATTTGACATAAACCCTAACTCACATAAATCCAAAATTACATCCAATTAATCATGAAATCTTCAAAATTGAGCTCATAATCCACAAACCCATATCATTATCAAGGTTTTTAAACCAAAAAACTTCTAAAATTCACACATTAAATATTTGAGTCTTACCTCATTCTTCACCGAAATCTGAAATTTCTTGGCTTTGAAGGAAGCTCTTGAGCTCCTCCACCTTTTTCCTTCATGTAGCAACATCAAAATCTTGCTCTAAGACTCATAAAAATTGAAAACCTACTTACTTTTCCTCTTCCCCTCTTCCTTCCACCGAAACCCACTCTTCATTCCTTCTCATCTTCTTTTCTTATTCTTTTCTTCTTCTCAAAGTCGTGGGTCTCCTCCAAAAATGACAGCCAAGTCTTTTTTATGTTGCCATGTCATTTAATGAGGGGTAAATTGTTAGGCCCCTAATTTTTTTATGATATTAGTCAGCATGAATTGTGATAATTATGGTATTTTGTCTTAGTTGGATTAAATTGGGAATATTATGGATAATTATAGTTTAATTGTGGTTTAAATGAGGATTAGAGGATTTAAAGTGTGTAAGGGTTTTGAGAAGCTAACTAAGTTGTTTTGGGCTTTGGCTTATTAGGAAGGGCCCAAGCCCTTAGGGTTTAAAGAAAAGAATTAGAAAGGAAAGGAGAAGAGAAAGGAAAAATAGAAGAGAAGAGGAAGAGACGCCGTCGGTGGAGGAAGAGAGAAGAGAGGAAGAGTTTTTGCGATTTTGAGTTTTAAAGCGGTGTGGAAGCGTTTTCTGGTAAGTTTAGCGCCTTCCTAACTTGCTTTGGTTAGATTTAAACTTAGAGTATGTGGAATCCGTGAGAATCGAAGGTTTTAGGGTTTAGGGTTGTAAACGATGAGATTTCTTGGATTAATGCATTAATCTTTGATTTCTGAGTTGATGTTGGGTTAGAAATGTAGCTTTAGGCTTGATCTATAGTTTGTTTGCGTTGTATTTGAGTTTGGGAAGAAATGGAAGTCGGAAAATGCAAGAATCTGGGTTCGGAGTCGCAGCTCCGACTCGCACGCCGCATCGTTCGCAAAAACATGCCGCGGCGTGCGGAGTTTGGGTGTCACGCGGCGTGCACAAAGAGGTTTGCACACCATGGCGCTTCAGTGTGCACGCCAAGGCAGTGTGATGAGCACGCTGCTGGCGCACACCTGGGGCACACCATGGCGAACTGCCCGCCATGGCGCCCTTTGCTTGGCGAGACCCCTGCTTTTCGAAAATGAGATTTTGCATTTTGAGGATATTTTTGGTGTAGATGTCCGATTGAGGTGATTTTAGATTTGTTGTGATCTAGCAATTAAGGACTACGAGTTGTATGAGAAGGAAGTTCGAAATTGTTTCAAGAATTCGGGAATTTAGATGGGAGTCGAATGGAGACTTTTAGCGCTTTACCTTTTGCTTTTGAGCCTTGTTGAATTTTGCTATGGATATTAATTGTATGGAAACTTGGTTTATTATAGGGAACCAGTCGCTTTGACCCACTCGCAAGAGGAAGGACAGTGATGAGTCATTACTCAGCGATCTTGGGTGGGTAATATGTTTATGGTTATTGTGTGTATGGGCAATTGCATGATGTGTGCTTGTTTGCAATATGTGAGATTATTGTGTTGAATAATATGAGACTATTGCACTAAATGTGAACTCGCATTATGGTTACAAATATGCATGGATTGATAGGCCTTTATGGCAATGGACTAGAATGAGATTTGAGAACATGTGAACCAGCCTTTGAGCATGGATCGAATGGACTATGTGCTTTGTTTGGGTAAGAGAGTTACGGATGGAGTCACGTGCACGTTGACAGTAAAGCCTTCTCCCGGCTTCCCGCTTGTGGCAAGGAGATCCTTGAGAAATCGGACTCGGATGGATTATGGATTGACTTTAGGGTTATCCGGATGGATTACGGAACTCTCGAGCCAATTGATTGTGCATACACGATGGATTTGTTGAGCATAACACATGATAAATTTGATAACTATGTTGCATATTGATTGATATGTTGAGGAATTGTGAATGCATGACTTATGTTATATGAATGTGGATCTTGAATTGCCAATGATATATCTATATATATGTATATGCTTGGTTGTGTGGCTCGTTGCCAATGGCTATAAACGTATATGCCACTGAGCTTCGCAGCTCACCCCATTACTCTCCCCCTCCTCAGGTGCAGATCGAGCCGATTGTTGACCTTGCAAGGCATCAGAAACTTCGAGCTAGCTAGGAACTTGTATAAGTTAGTCCTTTGGTTGGCCCTTCGAGCATGTCAGCATGGAGCATACTTTATATTTTAAGATTTCAATTTATTTTATATTTACTGCATTTGAGAATCTTGTTGAATTGCTTCTAATGAGAATGACATATGTTTCTGAATATTAAGATGATGAATGGATATGAAAATGCATGTTGAGAATGCATGCGATGGTATGTATGAGTATATGTTTATGTATTGTTATCCGAACCGATACTGATTCCTTGTATGGATGTTGGGATTGGGTCCGACGGTATATGGAGCGCCCGACGTTAGCGCAACCCGAGGGGCCCGCCCTCGGGGATTCGGACGTGCGGAGCCCGGGCCCAACATGTTTGGTATCAGAGCGCCTAGGTTTAGGTGTCCTCGGCTTAGAATGCATATAGGATTGTGTGATATATGACGACGTGTTGCATTAATTGATTTTATTACGTGACATGCATATCATGCATACATATAGATTGTCGTATAGCTAATCCTTAGTATTTACCTTTGAAGGAGTACGATGCCACCTCGTAGAAGGACACGAGGAGCTGTGCAAGGGTCTGCTGCACCTGACTCTCTAACTAGGGAGGAGAGGATGATGAGTCTCAGAGCCCAATGCATGTTGAGGCTTTGTAGAGCTAGAGAGTGAGCCCATCGTTCGCCGACTCGAGAATCGCCGATTCCGCCAGGCAAATGCCCCAGTTTGATCGAGAGGATGTTTGAGCTCACTCAGCGTTTGTTCAAAGCTATGGGCCGATGCCACAACCTACGCCCCGGCCCAGTGAAGAGGGAAAGCAGTTCGACAAGTTGAGGAAATACGGAGCGATTGACTTCTTTGGGACGGTGATCCCGAGGAAGCCGAGACATGGTTGGAGGATGAACGGGTGATGGATCGATGGATTGTGAGGCGATGAGTGAGTGGTGTATGCTGCCGGCTTGCTTTGTGGGAATGCTGCATTGGTGGGAGACCATGCAAGGCGATCAGATGAGGCGAGGGTTGGCATGGCGAGATTTTATGGTCGTGTTCAAGAAGAAATATCTCATCGAGGTTTATGTCCAATGTAAGCGAGGGAGTTTTGAGTCTCACTCGAGAGGATATGACGATTCTTGAGTATGGCCTTGAGTTCACACGATTATCCCGGTATGCCTCCGTCGATGTTGAGCGAGACCGCGGATGTCGCAGATTTGAGTCGGGATTGCACTTGGCGATCAGAGAGAAGGTAATTGTGCAGAAGTTTTGTGATTTCCAGCAGCTGGTTGAGGCAACTCTGAGGGTTGAGAATATAGAGAACATCAAGAGTGCTGCAAACAGGAAGAGAAAAGGTAGAGATCAGTCCAGGAGAGGAGGTAGCACTAGTGCTCCTATGCCAGACAGGAGTGCTAGGAGCTTCCCTGTTTATTCAGAGGAGAGGAGCAATGGTGCTAGCCGGCAGAGGCCGATGAGGACTTCTACTGTCTCTTACCAAGCTTCAACGGTGGGTGGTGGTAGAAGAGGAGAGGGAGATAGATCGGTTATCCCGACGTGTGAGCACTGCGGGAAACCTCATAGAGGAGAGTGCTTGGTGGCGAGGAGCTTGTTTCAACTGTGGGGTGAAGGGACACATTGCCAGAGAGTGTCCTCAGCCTCCACGACAGGAGAGAGGTCAGATGCCAGCTCCGAGGAGGACAGAGACCATGGGTCAGAAGACTGTGACAGAGGTAGGTAGTTCTGATGCTGCCAGGAGGGCGAGTCTTCCGGGAAGACCAAGAGGGCAGGCAACAGCCAGGGTGTTTGCTATGACGAGGGAGGATGCTGAGACCGCACCAGATGTTGTCATGGATACAGTACAGTTATATTCTGATGATGTGATAGTTTTGATTGATCCGGGTTCTACTAATTCGTTTGTTTCTTCGAGTAGACCCGTGTGTGATTTGATTGTGAGCCCTTTGGATACTCCGCTGATGGTGAGTACTCCAATCGGCCAGTATATTGTGATTAGTCATGTGTTTAGAGGATGTGAGCTTCGTATTGGTGGAGTACTTCTAGTGGTCGATTTGATGCCACTAAAGATGAGCGGTTTAGATGTGATTTTGGGTATGGACACTTTGGAAAAGTACAATGCTCGTTTGGATTATGGCGTAAGACAGAGAATTTGATTTGGGTGACGGCAGAAGGGTAGTGTTTACTGGGGACAGGAAAGCGAGTCCGCCCAGGATTATCTCAGCATTGACAGCAGAGAGGATGATGAGTAAGGGTTGTGAGGCGTTTCTGGCTTATGTGGTTGACTCCAGAGCTGATAGAGGGAAGCTGGAGGATATTCCAGTAGTCAGGGATTTCTAGGACGTCTTTTCCGAGGAATTGCCAGGACTACCGCCAGCTCGGGAGATTGAGTTTCCGATTGAGCTTGTGTCAGGTACCAGGCCGATTTCGATTCTGCCTTATCGGATGGCTCCGGCGGAATTGAAAGAGCTTAAGGAGCAATTGGAGGAGTTATTAGAGAAGGGGTATATTCGACCGAGTTCTTCGCCTTGGGGAGCTTCGGTCCTTTTTATGAGTATATGTTTATGTATTGTTATCCGAACCGATACTGATTCCTTGTATGGATGTTGGGATCGGGTCCGACGGTATATGGAGCGCCCGACGTCGGCGCAGCCCGAGGGGCCCGCCCTCGGGGATTCGGATGTGCGGGGCCCAGGCCTAACATAAATGACCAATTTGCCCCTCCAATTAAGCCTAAAGTCTTAAATCCTTAAGTGATGTTCCACAAATGCCCTTGAACTTTACTTTAAGTCATGCTTACTTTTGGATATGTTTTGCACTATCAATTTGAAGGAATTTGTCAAAACTTTCTTCTATAGAATTGTTCCTCATTATCTTAATTTCATAATTCCACAAAAATGATTCAATTTGGAGCACTACATCAAAAGTTATGCTCAAAACATTTCAAATATGTCTTATGCTAAATCATTTTTCAGAACGATTATTTCCATCCAAACTTGACATTCTTAAAGACAAAATTGAAACTCAATTTATTCATAACAATTGTAGCCCTATTTCTCAAGTTTAATCCAAATTAAGAATCACCTAATTTGGATTTATATATCAAATGTTATAGCTAAAATACGTTCAGATGTTCCTAATCCAAGACTTCAAACGAATCCAAACTTCAATTCAGCAATTGAAAGTCTTAGGGGCTAAATTGAAATTCCCTTTCTTCATATGACTTGTAGCCCTATGTCTTAATTTTATTTTGCCTCAAGAATCACTTCAATCGGATTACCACAGATCCCGAATTTCTCAAAATACTGAACTATGTTCAAAAAAAATTCCGAATCACTTTGTTTAATTTAATAGACCTCAATTTAATATTAAAAATTCACAAATTTTCCATAAAAATGAAATTCATTATCTTAGGAATCCAACGCTTTGAAAATCAAGTCAATCGTATGTCGGACGGAAAAGTTATAAGCAAAAGATCATAAGAGGGTCATATTCCTTATAAAATGGAAATAATAATTAAATAATTAATAAATAAAAATAAAAATTAATAATAATTTTCATAAAAGGCCCTCCTCGCGAGGGCGATACGCCGCCCTCGCGAGAGAGCTTCTAAAATTCTTTTTTTTTCAATATATATATATATATATATCCAAAATTTTCAAAAATTGTAACTTTTGGTTCCGAATTTCAAACTTGACAAATTTAGTATCAATAGAAAGTTTAAGGGAAGCTCTACAACTTCCATGAAGAACTCAAAAACTAATTCCATCTCTAAAGTGATCAAATTTTTAATCGAAGATTCTGCCCAAGTAATAAATATCTAAACAATAAGTCAACTTTGAAAATTTCTATCTTTCAACTCCAAAGTCCAAAAATTTCATACTTTATATCAATGCAAAGATCGGAAAGTCACCTACAACTTTCATGCAAGATAGAAAAATCAATTTGACCTCTGAGGGAGTCAATTTTCTAGTCAAAGCTTCTATCCTCTAATGATCATGCTAAAACCATAGCAGAAATTTGTAAAAATCATAACTTATTATTTCATGATCCAAAAATTCTATACTTTATATCAAAATAAAGATTAGAACATTATCTAAATCTTTCATGAAGAACTCAAAAGCAAATTCAACCACTAACTAGGTCAGAATTTCTCTGAAAACACAGCATGCACAAAACTACACTTAAAAACATTTTTAAAAGTCAAAGTAGAATAACCTTAACTTTGACTGACCATAACTTTCACTTCCTATATCGAAAAATTGTAAACTTTATGGCAACAGAAATATCTCAACATAATCTACAAGTTTCATGTAGATCATTTTCTCAAATTGTGCCTAAATCAAAAAGTCAACTCTCAAGTCAAACTTTCTATACCCAATAGTCAACTTTTTTAAATCTTCAATTTTGCACACTTTTTCTATTTAACTCATCATTTTCAACTTTATTTCAATCAACTTATCCACTTGAACTTTCATAAACTATACAAATCTCCAAAATAATCAAGATTATCAAAACCCAATAATTCTTTTCTGATGAATTTCCTCAAAGCATAAATACTTTTATTTCACAATACATATATAAAACCACTCATTTAATTTCACTTAATATTTATAAATTTCACTCAAAAATCGGGGTCCAACATTTCTCTCCCTCTTAAAAGAATTTCGTCCTCGAAAGTCTACCTTAAGCAAAGTACCAAATACTTACTTCTGAATGACATAATCAAACACTTATTCATTTTATTCCTTATTACACATATTTCTCATTTCTTATTCATATCAAAACACTATTTCTCAACATATGTCAACGGTCTACTTCTTAATGACCCTAATTATGAACCAATCATCATTTAGAATAAACCTTTTACACTTCTATACATATGCCTCTATAATGCACCTCGTCTTTCAAAATTTCTCATTTCACCTCACAAATATATATTCCACTTCATCCCTATTCATCAAGAAAATTCAAACCTCAATTTCATTTACCATCACTGAAATCAATCATAATTCTTGTCACCCGAATCAAACCAATCACTTTAATTCTTCAAATAGTCATGCATATCAATTTCACATTCCTAAAGTCAATCATACTTCTTGTCATCAAAATCAAATGATCACTTAGCATATTCTCACTAATTCAATCTTATCCTTACAAACTCTTATCAATTGCTCATATAAGCCATTACACACATGCGTCAAAGTAAAATCCTATTACTGGGCTTTGATACCATATCTGTTGGAATCCGATCCCGAAGACCGGATCCCAACCAGAAATTGAACCGAAACAAATCAAAGGAATCCGACACAGAAATTTCTCAGAAGCGAATTGAAATCGGAGAACGAAAGCGAATAAAAAAGATTGAAAGTAAATCGAATATTGAAAATTAAAGTGAAGCATAAATCTAAAGCAAAACGGAATTGAATTAAATCCAAATCACGGAAAACAAAGCAAGCAAATGAATATAAATCAAGCGGATACGAAGACGAAGCAGAAACAGAAAGCGAAGCACAGAATACGAAAACGAAATCAGAAAGCGAATAAACAAACGAATCAAATCAAACGAAAGTGAATCGAAATACGAATTTCCGACATCCGAAGCATGAATCTTAGAAAAGCGATCGCGTTGGAAACCTTAAGACATTCCAAATTCGGTATAAATTTTTGTTTCTTTCTTTCTTATCTTATAACCATCTTTATTCAAATTCATGCAAATCCATACAATTTCCCTTCTTTTGGAAAATTATCCTCAATCAATCTCTCAATGCATAACGAATTTCTTAAACATTTTCTTATACATTCATATAAATCCCAAAATTCATTTTTAAACCCATTTTACTAAAATTTCGGCAGCATAACAACTGCATTTTAACTAACCCAAACCTGCAAAGGGTTAAAAACACTTCTATAATCCCAGACAAAACTCATAATCATTGGACTTTCCCGTTCGGAATCCAAACACCAGCAAACGCAAACCTATACCGAACACTTCCATAATTCCCAATTCAATATACCAGTCTCATAATTCAATTTAATTCCCAAATCAATCATAATTATATATTCCAAAATCATACTCAATTTCATATACAAATTCCAAAATCATTCACAATTTCATATACAAATTCCAAAATCATTCACAATTAAAAATTTCAAATCCGTACATAACTTCCTCATTCATATACATCAACCCAATTTATACACAATTTCATACTCTCATACATCAAAGAAACACTTACAACACATTATGGCAATTTAGGCTATATACTCTTACCAATAATCCCAAAATACATAACAATTCTAAATTTCTTAGCAATCACTTAGCTAAACAAATTTACCATATGAACACATACAAACGGAAACCTTCATTTTCTTTCACCCGATCTTCTTCTCATCACTTGTGGATGGGAATGAACAGGGGGGTGAGCTTATTATTCGTGGATAATATATTTATAAATTGAATGATAAGCGAAAACAATTGTAATTATTTTTTCCATTTCTTTCAAAAGTTCCCCAGTAGAAAATTTTTCAAATTTCTTATTTGTTAATCTTTTTGAAACATTTCTAAGATAATTTCAAATATTATCACTACTGAAAATCCCCAAAGAGCTTATTTCTCAAATTTTCTCACATTTTTCATGAACAAATCAAAATTGTGTAAAACTTAATTTCTTTCATATTTCTTTCAAATCTTGCCATGCATCACACTTATAAACAAAACAAAACACATAACACATCAAATGGTCTGGTTCGATCCAAAACAGAACGTACTGCACATTCCCGCATAGTGGTCCTGTGCAGCCGTGAACAGAACGTACTACACCTTCCCACATAGCGGTCCGGTGTAGCTGTGACTTATGGGAATCCGAGATCGAAACTCTATTATCACTAGTGGGCAGCCGGGGGAAGGCTATAAAAATAGACAAGTGCGCACTCGTCCCACTTACAGGACCTGACCAAACCCACATAACACATAATCGAAAACGAAAATTTGAATTGCCTAAAGGCACATTTCGAAATCTTGATTTCCAAATTTTCGATCGTGTCACTACTTGACACATTCATATATCCACAATTTTACACATATTCATATAACAAATCTAATGGAATTCACATCATCAATGTAATCACATATCAATCAAATTCATAACAATGTATGTAAAATTTTCTTTAAATCATAATTCAAACTTATTAAAAATTCACAAAGCACATCTTTTTCAAATTATTCATATAATTCGAAAACCATGAATCTCGTAAACCTTGCATTTTCTAAAAATCATTTTTAAAATAAGGAATTTAATCATTCGAAATCATAATTCTCAAACATTTATATAAACATTTATTTCTAAAAAATTTGCTTCTTGAATTTTCCAATACACATGCTTAGCTTAAAATTCAATAAATAAATATACTACCCACCTCGAAACGATGCTAGAAGTTTGTCCCTAGCTCCAATTTGACCATTTCTTCTTTTATTCTTCCAATTGAAAATTCCCTACACCAATTTCACCCAATTTCAATATCATAAATCACAAAATCTTCAAAATTGGTATGATATTTCACCAATCCATAGGATTTTTCATTATTCTAAGCCAATAATTTCGAAAAACCCCAATCACAATATTTGACATAAACCCTAACTCACATAAATCCAAAATTACATCCAATTAATCATGAAATCTTCAAAATTGAGCTCATAATCCAATAACCCATATCATTATCAAGGTTTCTAAACCAAAAAACTTCCAAAATTCACACATTAAATTTTCGAGTCTTACCTTATTCTTCACTGAAATCCGAAATTTCTTAGCTTGGAAGGAAGCTCTTGAGCTCCTCCACCTTTTTCCTTCATGTAGCAACATCAAAATCTTGCTCTAAGACTCAGAAAAATTGAAAACCTACTTACTTTTCCTCTTCCCCTCTCCCTTCCACCGAAACCCACTCTTCATTCCTCCTCATCTTCTTTTCTTATTATTTTCTTCTTCTCAAAGTCGTGGGTCTCCTCTAAAAAGGACAACCAAGTCTTTTGTATGTTGCCATGTCATTTAATGAGGGGTAAATGACCAATTTTCCCCTCCAATTAAGCCTAAAGTCTTAAATCCTTAAGTGATGTTCCCCAAATGCCCTTGAACTTTACTTTAATTCATGCTTACTTTTGGATATGTTTCGCACTATGAATTTGAAGGAATTTGTCAAAACTTTCTTCCATAGAATTGTTCCTCATTATCTTAATTTCATAATGCCGCAAAAATAATTCAATTTTGAGCACTACATCAAAAGTTATGCTCAAAACATTTCAAATATGTCTTATGCTAAATAATTTTCCAGCACGATTATTTCCATCCAAAACTTGACATTCTTAAAGACAAAATTGAAACTCGATTTATTCATAAAAATTGTAGCCCTATTTCTCTAGTTTAATCCAAATTAATAATTACCTCATTTGGATTTCTATATCAAAAGTTATAGATAAAATATGTTCAGATGTTCCTAATCCAAGACTGCACACGAATCCGAACTTCAATTAAGAAATTGAAAGTCTTAAGGGCCAAATTAAAATTCATTTTCTTCATATGACTTGTATCCCTATGTATTAATTTTATTTTGCCTCAATAATCACTTCAATCGGATCACCACAAATCCCGAATTTCTCAAAATACTGAACTATGTTCAGAAAATTTTTCGACTCACTTTGTTTAATTTAATCGACCTCAATTTAATCTAAAACATTCACAAATTTCCTATAAAAATGAAATTCATTGTCTTAGGAATCCAACGCTTTGAAAATCAAGTCAATCGGATGTCGGACGGAAAAGTTATAAGCAAAAGATCAGAAGAGGGTCACATTCCTTATAAAATGGAAATAATAATTAAATAATTAATAAATAAAAATAAAAATTAATAATAATTTTCATAAAAGGCCCTCCTCGCGAGGGCGATACGTCGCCCTCGCGAGAGAGCTTCTAAAACTCTTTTTTTCAAAATATATATATATATATATATATGATTATATATATATATATCCGAATTTCAAACTTGACAAATTTGGTATCAATAGAAATTTTAAGAAAGCTCTACAACTTCCATTAAGAACTAAAAAGCTAATTCCATCTCTAAAGTGATCAAATTTCTAATCGAAGATTCTGCCCAAATAATAAATCTCTAAACAATAACTCAACTTTGAAAATTTCTATCTTTCAACTCCAAAGTCCAAAAATTTCATACTTTATATCAATGCAAAGATCAGAAAGTCACCTACAATTTTCATGCAGGACAGAAAAATCAATTTGACCTCTGAGGGAGTCAATTTTCCAGTCAAAGCTTCTGTCCTATAATGATCATGCTAAAACCATAGCAGAAATTTGTAAAAATCATAACTTATTATTTCATGATCCAAAAATTCTATACTTTATATCAAAATAAAGAACAGAACATTATCTAAATCTTTCATGAAGAACTCAAAAGCAAATTCAACCACTAACTAGGTCATAATTTATCTGAAAACACAACATGCACAAAACTACACTTAAAAATATTTTTAAAAGTCAAAGTAGAATAACCTTAACTTTGACTGACCATAACTTTCACTTCTGATATCGAAAAATTATAAACTTTATGGCAACAGAAAGATCTCAACATAATCTACAAGTTTCATGTTGATCATTTTTTCAAATTGTGCCTAAATCAAAAAGTCAACTCTCAAGTCAAACTTTCTATACACAATAGTCCACTTTCTTAAATCTTCAATTTTGCACACTTTTCTATTTAACTCATGCTTTTCAACTTTATTTCAATCAACTCATCCACTTGAACTTTCATAAGCTATACAAATCTCCACAATAACCAAGATTATCAAAACCCAATAATTATTTTCTCATCAATTTCCTCAAAGCATAAATACTTTTATTTCACAATACATATATAAAACCACTCATTTAATTTCACTTAATATTTCTAAATTTCACTAAAAAATTGGGGTCCAACACTCTCGGTCTCCTTGGAGGATTCGGCTTCCTCACTGACCTAGAGCTGCCTACCCCAGCAGCTTGTCCGGTCCCTAATGTCTCTACTCTCCTCTGAGCCTGAGGCTGAAATCCTTCCCCTCTAGTCATCTGAGGACAATCTTTAATTATGTGGCCCTTCTCTCCACACTTGAAGCAAGCACCCAAAAGTTTATAACACTCTCACCGATGCAGCTTGTTGGGCTCCAATTTTTTTTTTAATTGATGGTATTAAGCATTAATTATCTTAATTATGTGTTTATGCCTTAGTTTGATGAAATTGAGAGTGTTAGTGGATAATTGAGATTTATTTGAGTTTAATGTGGTTTAAATAGGAATTAAAAGGTAAGAGTGTATGAGGGTATTTTGGGAAGATTGTTTAGGTTGGATTAAGTTAAGGCTTTGAAGGAGGGGTAAAATGGTCTTTACCCATCTCCTTTAGATATAAGTGAAAGAATTAGAAGAGAAAGACTTAGAAGAAAGAGAAGAGAAGAAGAGGGAAAGGAGTATCGTGGGTAAGGAAGAAGGAGAAGAAAAAGAGAGTTTTGTGATCCTTGTGATTTTCGACTGATTCAAAGTCATTTCTTGGTAAGTTTGAGTTCATTCCATTGTATTGTGGTTGGATTAAACCTAAAGATAGGTTGAATGTGTGAGAATCGGTGGTTTAGGGTTTTAAGGGAAAAATGGATAGATTTCTTTGGGTTGATGATTTTGTGTTTGTTTTCAGTTGTGAATGGGTTAGAAATGTATTCTAAGACTTGAATCAAGGTTTAGGTGTGTTGCATTTGTGTTTGGGGAAGGATTGAAGTGGAAAAATGCTGAAAAATCGGGTTCGGAGTCGTTCTCCAGGTCCGCACGTCACGACGTGCGTATGAACACGCCGCAACGCGTGAATTCATCACGACGTGCAATTTTTAGCCTCGCCAAGACGCATGAAGTTACAGACACGCCGACGACGTGCATCAAGAGCACTCCATGACGCGAGAGGATGGTACGCCATGGCCCAGCCCCTTGTTTCCAGCAAAGATGAATTTAGTCTTTTGGGTATATCTTGGGCTGTAGATGTCCAAATGAGGTGATTTTGGATTCGTTGTGAACTAGAAATAAAGGGATACAAGTTTTAGGATTCAGAATTTGCCTCTAAGATTCGCGAAATTAGGTTGAAAGTTGGATGTAGGCTCTTAGTGCTTTTACTTTTGATTTGAATATTTCTTTGAATGTTGCTTGATTGGGAACTTGGTTTGATATAGGAAACCAAGCCAACCTGATTCAATTGCAAGAGGAAGGACAACAGTGAGCTTGGATTCTCGATCGATATTAGGTGGGTAATGTATTTATAGTTATTGTGTGATTAGGCAAATTCTTGCCTATGTGTGAATATATGTTATGTGTTATGTATGATGAAGTGCATGACTTTTGATCGAATATGTGATTAATTGTTTAACATGATTTGTTATAAGATTTGAAGAAGCATGAGAACTGATCGAAATGAATCTTGATTCTGAGCATGTTATGCCTCGACTTCGGTCTTGGCATTTTGAATAAATGAAAGCGTGAAAGCATATCATCAGATAAAATGATTCTGAGCATGATTATGTGCTTTTGTTTGGGCGAGAGTGGAACCATTTCATTCGTCACGCGCACGTTGACAAGAGCCTTCTCCCGGCTGCCCGCTTGTGGCTTATGAGCTCTGAATGGACTCATTTTGGTCTGGGTGTAAACTTATGTTTCTCCCTTTTGTTTCCATGGAACCCTTGCACCATATGATGTGCAGAACGAGGTGATCGCTGATTTTGCCCTTCTGTGTAGCTCGGACTACGCTTCTGTGTAGCTCAACCCATTACTTTCCCTCCTCAGGTGCAGAACGAGGCGATCGCTGATTTTGCAAGGCATCATAAACTTCAAGCTAGTTAGGAGCTTTGTATTAAGTTAGTATTTTGGTTAGCCCGCCAAGCATATCATCATGGAGCATATTCATGTATTTTGGATTTAAACTTTATTTTGTATTATGCTATTTTGAGAATACTTGTTTAATTTCCTTCGGGTTGTTATGGCATGAAGCCCCTTGGTTTATGGGGTGTTTACTTTATAGATGGAAATGCATGTGTAGAATATGTGTATGTATGTTTGTGAATTATGTATGGATGTTGGGATTGGGCCTGAATTTTAGGGAGCTCGTCGCTGGTGTAGTCCGAGGGGCCACCTCGGGATTAGGGATCTGGGACCCGGGCCTAACATGTTTGGTGTCAGAGCGTTTAGGTTTAGTGTCCTCGGCTTAGAATGCATATAGGATGAATTGTGTGATATATGCTTAATTGTTGCATTGATTGATTGCATTAAGTGACATGCATATCATGCATACATGTAGGAATTCAGATTGCCATGTAGCTAATCCTTAGTGTTTACCTTTGAAGGAGTACGATGCCACCTCGTAAAAGGACACAAGGAATTCTGCAAGGATCGGTTGCACCTGACTCTCTGACTAGAGAGGAAAGAACTGATGAGTCAGTAGCCTACGGAAATGCTGAGGCTTCTGTAGGGCTAGGCAGTGAGCCCATGCCATCGCAGACTCAGGAGTCTCCTATTTCGCAGGAGCAAGTGCCTCCTCTGGATCCGAGGTTGTTTCAGGCATTTGTTCGGGCTATGGGTCAGATGCCACAGCCTTCTGCTTCAGCCCCAGCTAAGAAAGGGAGACGGTTCGACAAATTGAGAAAGTATGGAGCAGTGGACTTCTACGGGACCACTGATCCTGAGGAAGCTGAGACATGGTTGAGAAAGATCGAGAGGGTGCTAGATCAGATGGAGTGTGAAGATGATAAGAGGGTTGTTTATACTGCAAGCTTGCTTCAGGGAGATGCTCTGCATTGGTGGGAGACTGTTTCAGGGAGCCAGATGAGACCAGTAGGGTTGGCATGACAGGACTTCCTTGCTTCTTTCAGGAAGAAATATCTTTATGAGATTTACATTCAATAGAAGCAGAGGGAGTTCCTCAGTCTTACTCAGAGGGAGATGACAGTCAGTGAGTATGAGCGTCGTTTCACTCAGTTGGCGAGGTATGCTTCGGATTTGATGCTGAGTGAGGCTGCTAGATGTCGCCGATTTAAGTCGGGTCTGCACTTGGCCATCAGAGAGAAAGTGATAGTGCAGAACTTCTGTTATTTTCAACAGTTGATTGAAGCAGCTTTGAGGGTTGAGAACATTGAGAATATCAAGAGTGTTGTGAACAAGAAAAGAAAAAGAAGAGAGCAGTTCAAGAAGGGAGGTAGTACTAGTACTCCTATGCACGACAGGAGTGCTAGGAGCTTCCCTATTCAGTCAGAGGAGAGGAGAAGTGGGGCAAGTAGGCCTAGACAGATGAGGACTCCTGCTTATTCTCATCAGGCCTCTACGAAAGGAGGCAACAGAAAGGGAGATGGGGACAGGTCATTCGTCCCTAAGTGTGAGCATTGTGGCAGTTTTCATGGAGGCGAATGTTACAGATTATCAGGAGCATGCTTCAATTGTGGACAGAAAGGAAACTTGGCCAGAGAGTGTCCCAAGCCGTCCAGAAGAGAGGGAGCACAGATGCAAGCTTCTAGGAGAACAGAGACTGTGGGACAGAGGACTTCTACGGAAGTGGGCAGTTCTGATGCAGCTAAGAGGGTGAACATTCTGGGGAGACCAAGGGGGCAGGTACTAGCTAGGGTGGTTGTGATGACTCGGGAGGATGCAGAGACCGCTCTGGATGTTGTCACTGGTATGGTTAGACTCTTTTCTGAAGATGTGATTGCTTTGATTGATCCAGGATCTACTCATTCAATTTTTTCCTCGAGTAGACCTGTGTGTGATAGAAATGTGAGCCCTTTGGATACTCCGCTGATGGTAAGTACTCCAATCGGCCAGTATATTATTATCAGTCAAGTATATCGGGACTGTGAGATATGTTTTGGTGGGGAACTTTTGGTTGTAGATTTGATGCCACTGAAGATGGGAGGACTAGATGTGATTTTGGGTATGGACACGTTAGAGAGGTACAACACCCATCTGGATTGTAAGCGGAAGACAGTGGAATTTGAATTGGATGACGGCAGGAGAGTGGTGTTTTTGGGGGATAGAAAAGCAAGTCCGCCCAGAATTGTTTCAGCTTTGACAGTAAAAAAGATGATGAGAAAAGGTTGTGAGGCATTTTTGGCCTATGTGGTAGACTCAAGAGCAGATAGAGGGCAGTTGGAGGATATTCCAGTAGTCAGGGAATTCTAGGATGTCTTTCCCGAGGAATTGCCAGGACTACCGCCAGTTAGGGAAATTGAGTTTCCCATTAAGCTTTTTTTAGGTGTGGCACCGATTTCAATTTCGCCTTACCGGATGGCTCCGGCAGAATTGAAAGAGCTTAAGGAGCAGTTGGAGGAGTTGTTGGAAAAGGGGTATATTTGGCCGAGATCTTCACCTTGGGGAGCTCCGGTTCTTTTTGTGAAGAAGAAAGATGGATCGTTGAGGATGTGTGTGGACTACCGAAAGCTTAATCAGGTCACGGTGAAGAACAGATATCCACTTCCACGCATTGATGATCTGTTTGAACAATTGTAAGGGGCGAAAGTCATCTCCAAGATAGACTTGAGATCGGGTTACCATCAGTTGAGGATAAAGGAGTCGGATGTTCCAAAGTCTGCTTTCAGGACTCGGTATGGGCATTTTGAGTTTTTAGTTATGCCTTTCGGATTGACAAATGCCCCTGCAGCATTTATGGATTTGATGAATCGAGTTTTTAAGTCATTCTTGGACCAATTTATCATTGTCTTTATTGATGATATATTGGTTTATTCCAAGAGTGATGAGGAGCATGAAGAGCATATGAGGATTGCTTTGGAGACTTTGAGGAGAAACGAGTTGTATGCCAAATTCGATAAATACGAATTTTGGCTGAGGAAAGTTGCATTTCTTGGACATGTAATCTCAGAGCAAGGAGTGCATATGGATCTAAAGAAAATAGAAGCTTTGGTGAATTGAGAAGCCCCGAAGAATGTAGCAGAGGTGAGGAGTTTTCTGGGTTTGGCAGGTTACTATCAGAGGTTTGTGGAGCGGTTCTCCATGATAGCCGCTCCGATGACGAAGTTGTTGAGGAAGAATCAGAAGTTTATTTGGAGTGATGAGTGTCAGAAGAGCTTTGAGGAACTTAAGCACAAATTGACGAGTGCTCCGATTCTGATTCTGCCTTTGGGAGATGAAGATTATACAGTGTATAGTGATGCTTCGAGGAAGGGTCTTGGTTGTGTTTTGATGCAGGGAGACCGGGTGATTGCTTATGCTTCGAGGCAGTTGAAGCCGTATGAGTTGAACTATCCGACGCATGATTTGGAGTTGGCAGTTGTGATCTTTTCCTTGAAAATTTGGAGGCATTATCTGTATGGAGTTCAGACGAGGATCTTTACCGATCATAAGAGTCTCAAGTACTTCTTGAGCCAGAAGGAACTGAATTTGAGACAGCGAAGGTGGATTGAGTTGCTTAAGGATTATGACTTGTTGATTGAGTATCATTCGGGCAAGGCCAATGTAGTGGCGGATGCTTTGAGTAGAAAGTCTTCGATTGCTCATATTCGGAAGGTTTATCTTCCTTTATTGGAAGAGATGGTCAAGCTTAAGATAAGCTTGAAGCAGGAGGAGTCAGATTACCTTCTAGCTAACTTCCGAGTGAGACTGATATTCAGGGAGAAAGTTAGGGAATTGCTGGCTCAAGATGCAAATTTGAGCAGACTCAGGGATGAAATTCAGAATAGTAAGACTTCTGAAGTAGTAATCAAGGATGATGGGATTATGACAGTGAGGAATAGGTTGTGTATCCCAGATGTGCAGGAGGTTAAGGCTGAGATTATGGATGAGGCACACAATGCGCCTTATTCCATGCATCCCGGTAGCACCAGGATGTACAGAGATCTGAGAGAGCATTTTTGGTGGAAAGGCATGAAGAAGGATGTAGCAGACTTTGTTAGTAAGTGTCTCGTGTGTCAACAAGTCAAAGCTGAACACCAGGCACCTTCAGGCAAGTTGAGGTCGTTACCTATTCCAGAATGGAAGTGGCAAAGGGTGACCATGGACTTTCTGATGGGATTGCCCAGGAGCAGTAGGAAGCATGATGCCATTTGGGTTATTGTGGATTTGTTGACGAAGTCAGCTCATTTTCTGGCGATTAAGCAGACTGATTCTTTACATGTGCTAGCAAAGAAGTACATCGATGAGATAGTGAGATTGCATGGGATCCCAGATTCGATTGTTTCTGATAGAGACCCTCAGTTTACTTCGAGGTTTTGGGGAAGTTTGCAGGAAGCTTTGGGTACTAAGCTGAATTTTAGTATGGCTTTCCATCCTCTGGCGGATGGTCAATCTGAGAGGACCATTCGGACACTTGAGGGAATGCTTAGGGCTTGTGTGATGGATTTTCGAGGAGCTTGGCATGAGCATTTTCCATTGGTTGAATTTGCTTATAATAATTCGTACCATTCGAGTATTCAGATGGCTCCATATGAGGCTTTGTATAGGAGGAGATGTAGAACTCCGATCTGTTGAGATGAAGAAGGAGAGAGGAAATTGGTAGGACCAGAATTGATTCATACGACAGTTGAGAAAGTCAAATTGGTTAAGCAGCGACTTAAGGTAGCACAGGATAGGATGAAGAGCTACATTGATGCGCATCGAAAGGAGATGGAGTTTGAAGTCGGTGAGAAAGTGTTCCTTAAGACATCTCCTTAGAAAGGAGTAATGAGGTTTGGCAAAAAGGGTAAGTTGAGTCCGAGGTATGTGGGTCCTTATGAAATTCTTGAGAGGATTGGACCACTAGCCTACAGGTTGGCTTTACCTCCAGAATTGTCTCAGATTCATGATGTGTTTCATGTTTCCATGTTGAGGAGGTATAGATCGGATCCTTCTCATATCATTCAGACTAGTGAGGTTCAGCTGAGGGATGATTTGAGCTATGAGGAGCAACCGGTGGAGATTTTGGATACCAAGGAAAAAGTTCTCAGGAACAAGACGGTTCAGCTAGTCAAAGTCCTGTGGAGGAATCATTAGGTAGAGGAGGCTACTTGGGATCCATTGGAAGCCATGAAGGAGAAGTATCCGTATCTCTTCGATGATTCAGGTAATAATTTCGAGGACGAATTTTTTTTAAGAGGGGGAGAAATGTTCGGCCCTGAAATTTTTTTAAATTGATGGTATTAAGCATTAATTGTATTAATTATGTGTTTATGCCTTAGTTTGATGAAATTGAGAGTGTTAGTGGATAATTGAGATTTACTTGAGTTTAATGTGGTTTAAATAGGAATTAAAGGGTAAGAGTGTATGAGGGTATTTTGGGAAGATTGTTTAGGTTGGATTAAGTTAAGGCTTTGAAGGAGGGGTAAAATGGTCTTTACCCATCTCCTTTAGATATAAGTGAAAGAATTAGAAGAGAAAGACTTAGAAGAAAGAGAAGAGAAGAAGAGGGAAAGGAGTATCGTGGGTAAGGAAGAAGGAGAAGAAAAAGAGAGTTTTGTCATCCTTGTGATTTCTGACTGATTCAAAGTCATTTTCTAGTAAGTTTGAGTTCATTCCATTGTATTGTGGTTGGATTAAACCTAAAGATAGGTTGAATATGTGAGAATCGGTGGTTTAGGGTTTTAAGGGAAAAATGGATAGATTTCTTTGGGTTGATGATTTTGTGTTTGTTTTCAGTTGTGAATGGGTTAGAAATGTATTCTAAGACTTGAATCAAGGTTTAGGTGTGTTGCATTTGTGTTTGGGGAAGGATTGGAGTGGGAAAATGCTGGAAAATCGGGTTCGGAGTCGTTCTCCAGGCCCGCACGTCGCGACGTGCGTATGAACACGCCGCGACGTGCAATTTTTAGGTTCGCCACGACGTGCAAAGTTGCACACGCTGCGACGTGCGTTGAGGAGCACTCCGCAACATGCGAGAGGATGGTGCACGCCGAGACGAGCGCGGGCGTTCGCCGCGACGAGCCCCTTGTTTCCAGCAAAGATGAATTTAGTCTTTTGGGCATATCTTAGGCTGTAGACGTCCAAATGAGGTGATTTTGGATTCGTTGTGAACTAGAAATCAAGGGTTAATGGTTTTAGGATTCCAAATTTGCCTATAAGATTCGGGAAATTGGGTTGGAGGCTGGATGTAGACTCTCAGTGCTTTTACTTTTGATTTGAATATTTCTTTCAATGTTGCTTGATTGGGAACTTGGTTTGATATAGGAAACGAAGCCGACCTGATTCAATCGCAAGATGAAGGAAAGCATTGAGCTTGGATTCTCGAGCGATATTAGGTGGATAATGTATTTATAGTTATTGTGTGACTAGGCAAATTCTTGCCTATGTGTGAATATATGTTATGTGTTATGTATGATGAAGTGCATGACTTTTGATTGAATATGTGATTAATTGTTTAACATGATTTGTTATAAGATTTGAAGAAGCATGACAACTGATAGAAATGAATCTTGATTCTGAGCATGTTATGCCTTGACTTCGGTCGTGGCATTTTGAATAAATGAAAGCGTGAAAGCATATCATCTGATAAAATGATTCTGAGCATGATTATGTGCTTTTGTTTGGGCAAGAGTGGAACCATTTCGTTCGTCACGTACGCGTTGACAAGAGCCTTCTCCCGGCTGCCTGCTTGTGGCTTATGAGCTCCGAATGGACTCATTTTGTTCAGGGTGTAAACTTCGATTTCTCCCTTTTGTTTCCATGGAACCCTCGCGCCATATGATGTGCATTGCATATTTGATTTGTTCTCTATGAAACATACTTGTGACATGTTTTGTGAGTTGAATTCAATATTGCTGAATGCGTAAACTGTTTGGTTAGCATGTGTGTGCTAGAATGATCGCATGTATATATATATATATATATATACATACATATGCCTGAATTTGTGCTAGTTACCAATGGCTATAACTATATTAGCCACTGAGCTGCGTAGCTCAACCCATTACTTTCCCTCCTCAGGTGCAGAACGAGACGATCGCTGATCTTGCAAGGCATCGAAAACTTCAAGCTAGTTAGGAGCTTTGTATTAAGTTAGTATTTTGGTTAGCCCGCCAAGCATATCATCATGGAGCATATTCATGTATTTTGGATTTAAACTTTATTTTGTATTATGCTATTTTGAGAATACTTGTTTAATTTCCTTCGGGTTGTTATGGCATGAAGCCCCTTAGTTTATGGGGTGTTTACTTTATAGATGGAAATGCATGTGTAGAATATGTGTATGTATGTTTGTAAATTATGTATGGATGTTGGGATTGGGTCCGAATTTCGGGGAGCTCGTCGTTGACGCAGCCCGAGGGGCCACCTCGGGATTAGGGATCCGGGACCCAGGCCCAACACAGCTTCCCATAGTGCTCACATTGAGGGTTCTGATTCCTGCTTCTCTCAATCCTGCTGTTTCCTCCCACTGAGGAAGCCTGTACTAACCCTATCCTGATCTGTTTGCTCTGCTGAGGTGTAACATCCCATCACCGATGGGAGGGATAAAATGGTAAATTTGGATCTGATTGTGAGTGTGTATTATACATGCATAATTTGGCCTTTATATGGATATGATTGGTAAATTCGACAAATGCACATGATCGTACTTACATTTGTGACAATTCCTGGCATATGTGTCTATAAGTGGAGTTTTAGTGAAAAATGTGAATTGTGTGTTTGAAAATTGAATTGGAGTGAATTATGTGTTTTCTGCATAGAATTGCAAAGTGAGTATCGATGAGATTTCCAGTACTGAAAATGACTGTCCTATTGACACTCACATTTAAAGACATAATTTAGGAATTTTGTTTTAGCACGAGCCATTAAAATTTGGAGAGATTTATGAAAGTCAAAGCGAATGAATTGATTGAATTGGAAATTGATAGGCATGAAAGTGAGTGATTCTGAAAGAATTGAATCTCAATTCAGCCCCTAAGAGTTTGAATTTCTGAATTGAAGTAATAAAGTTGTGAGAATTTGTATAAGGGCAATTTGGGCATGATAATTAAGATTATAAGTTTTAAGGCTTAAAGGAAGGGGTAACTTGGACATTTCCCAATTGGTAAGGGTATAAATAGTGGGAATAGGGTTTTGCTTGGGAAAAAAGGAAGATTGTCGTGAGAGAAGAAGAAGAGAAGAAGAGAATGGGTTTTTAAGGAAATCATGAAGAGTTTGAGGATTTTAAAGCCAGATCAAGTAAGTTTAAACTTCTTTCCTCTTGATTAACTAATTGATGCATGTATTGATTTTGTAAAAGTTATAGATTGGGTTGATTATGTGTTTGGTTTTAGGGATTTCGGTCTTGATGATTTTCTGATGGTTTTGTGAATGATATTGGTTGTAATAAGTTGGAAAATGATGTGTGAGTAATTTTTTAGTGTTTAGATGAATTATGTTCTGAAAGATGAGGAGAATTGGATTGAATTTGCTTGAAAATCCGGTTTCGGGTGGTTACGGGGCCCGCACGTCGCGACGTGTTCATGCGCACGCACGCAAGTGTACACATCGTGACGTAGGCGAGTGAGCACGCCATGTGCACGTCATGGCGTAGGCACACCATGCAAGCGCACTTGTGCCTCGCCATGGCGAGCTTGTTCACGCTGTGATGAAGCCATCGCTCCCGTAAAGTTATGTTTTGGTTTTTAAGCCATAACTTTTTACACCGTTATTCAGATGAGATAATTTTGGATTTGTTATAAACTAGAGACAAAGGACTATATGTATGAAAAAGGGGAGTGTTGAAACCGTCTTTTTAAGTTCTCAAATTTGGATGGAATTTTAGTGTAAAGTAAGGTTTCGAAATAATGATAGTCCATATATGTTGGGTAATGATTTTTAGATTTTCGAAACTAATTGAATAATTTGAGAGTCTATTGAGTTCTGATATTGAGAAAAAGTTATGACGGGAATTTTTGAATTAGTGCCAGGAATGTCACGAAAGTGCATAGTACATATCATTAGATTGCTACATGTGCATTATTGCTGAATTGGACAATGTGTTAAATATATGTGTTCTGATTTATGATAGAGGCACTTTTGGAACGTCAGCCCGCCGACATTGTAGGGACTTCCAGGTGTTAGCACGGAAGTCAGGTGAGTGACCTAGACGGTCCTCTAATTATTTTGTGTGTCATAATTATGTGATTGATTATGTGGGGGAATAATGGTGGGACTGTATTCGATTTGAACTCCGAATAGAGTAATATGATCTAGAAGTGTTATGGGTATGTGACATTGGGATTGTGTTTTAATATGACAAAGTGTGAATTAATTATCTGATCATGATAATTTGGAAATGATTGTGATATAGGCATACATGAATAAAGTGATTGAATTATGACATAAATGATTTCGTGAATAAAGTGATTGAATTGTGTCACATGTCGTTCATACATGAACACAAAGTCAATTAATGATAGTTGTGACCGGAATAGTTACTGATTGGAGCTTTTAGCTCAACGTTATATTTGGGCCTTGAGCCTTACAATGATTCAGAGCTTGTCGGCTCAACGATTAATGAGCCCTTAATGGGACAGTTTCAGAGCCTATTGGCTCAACGATTAATGAGCCCTTAATGTGACAGTTTCAGAGCCTATTGGCTCAACGATTAATGAGCCCTTAATGGGACAATTTCAGAGCCTATTGGCTCAACGATTAATGAGCCCTTAATGGGATAGTTTTAGAGCCTGTCAGCTCAACGATTAATGAGCCTTTAATGGGACAGTTTCAGAGCCTATTGGCTTAACGATTAATGAGCCCTTAATAGGACAATTTTAGAGCCTGTTGGCTCAACGATTAATGAACCCTGAATAGGACAGTTTCAGAGCCTATGGCTCAACGACTTATGTGCCCTTATAGGGACAATTCGGGTGCTCGGTCACCACACTGAAATAAATTGGAAATGTGTTACATACTACATTTTGTTTTGATATGTCTGATTGACTGACAGGCTAAATGCCATTTACTGATGTGATAACAATCATGGGGTATGTCTAATAGTAAAAATGTATGACAAATTAGGATATGCCTAGTGTGGTATGAAATATTGGGACTGTTGAATCGAGTTACCACCGATCAGAGCTTCAAGCTCAACGTGCGAAAATGAGCTTCGAGCTCATGAGTGATTCAGAGCCTCAGGCTCAACGTATAATGACCCCTATATCCATCACTGGATAAGGGTAATAGATTAATGAGCCCTTTTAATGGGACAATTTGGGCACGTGATAGCAATGTGATAATATTCAGTAAGTGAATGAGATAAGTATGTATAAAAAATGGGCTATATGAATGTAAATTTCTGTATATGTGTGAATGGGAAATTGTGTGAAAGTGTATTATGAGATAAAATTAGAAGTATGGGAATTGAAAATGAGATCAAATAGACAGCAATGTGGATATAGGTTATGAATTGATTTGATTCATGATTGAGCGGACCATCGATGATGGTCACTCATTGAGTTCGCAAAACTCACCCAAAATTTGCAATTATTTTTCAGGACTCAGAAGAATACCCCATTAGGCAACGGGTGTATCATGATTGCTTGAGAGTGATAGAAGAAGATGGGATCATTTGCGTCTGCATAAGTGTGAGGGCTTTGGTTTTATATTATTGTGTATTTATAAGAGGACCTGGTAAATGTATCTACCGGTTTTTGCTTTGTATATTGTGTTCCGCAACGTTTATAAAAACGAAAGTGTATGTTTGTTTCAATGGAAAAAAATTGTATACTGTGGTTTGACTGGGTGATGTATCATGCCACCCTCGTAGGGCACGAACTCGGATATCACCATCGATTTCGGGTCCGGATCTTACGGGAGTGGGGTGTTACATTTACACACTTTCACACACTTTCCCTCTATTACAAGACTGCACATTTACACACTTTCCATCTATTAGCATTTTACTGTGACCGAGTGCCTAACTATTCCATTGAAGGGCTCATTAATATCAATCCCAGCTGACCGACCTGTGCGCCATAACTTCTCTTGCCAACGCGCTCACACGGTAGGAAAAGTCTCTCTCTGGAGCTAGGAGTCTAGTCTATCAGTCCTGAAAAACAGATGCAATTTTGGGTGAGTTTGCGAACTCAATGAGAAACCATTATCGATGGTGCGCTCAATTCATGCATTACGCAAATAGCGTACAGAATATCACAATAATACATTCAGATACTATATAGCAATATACCGTTTTTCATGCAAGTCACAAAACTTAGAAATTTTCACAAATCAGTTATCATGATTATAGCTTGCACTTTTGCCTAGTTCCCATTCACAGTATTCAAACCATCATAATGTATATGCAATGCATATGTGACTCTTCCCATTTTATTACAGTGTTGAGACCGAGCGCATAAACAGTGTACAGTAATCAGTAGACGCGTCTAGGGAGTAGGAGAGCCCTTTGGGTATGCACTAACTCCCTTTTGAGCTCAAGGCTCTTTTTCAGTATCAGTGGCGACTCAGGTCACAACTATCATTATCTGTCCATGCATTTGTGAATGAAATACAACATGCCCATTAATTCACAGTTACATTGCCATTTAAAACCTATTTATCACTATTCTTCGGAATCACGTAACAGTCAGATCCAATTTATCAAAAGTAGAAGTATCAATCTTAATCATCCATATAATCACACACTTCACATTCACAGACAGTTCACAGAGCATTTAAATATCAGAAATTGAGGAACCAACTAGGTTACTCACCTGTAACTTTCGAGCTACTGACTGGAAGTCCCAACAATATCCTTGGTGTTGGGACCCGATCCAAAAACCAGATCCCAACCGAAATACGGAACGCAAAAACGAATAACAAAGGAGATGGGACGAATCACAAACGAAACAAATGATGACAAAGCGGCGGAAATCGAATGATAAAGCGAAAGAAGGGAAAGCGGATACATGAATCGAAAATGCAATCGAATAAACGAATCAGATACGAATAACAAAGCAGATAGAACAAAATTAAAGCAAAAGAAATGCAATTCGCAATCAAACCAAAACAAACGAAGCACTCAAACTGAAATAAAATGCCGACATCCGTTGGAACAAATATACTCATCGAAATACGATCGCGTTGGAAACCTAAACTAATCCAATATGACAACTGGTATAATTTTCTTTTTTTTAATCTTTATCAACCTTATACAATCAAAACAATATAATTTCCCTATTCGGAAACTCATCCTTATGCAAATCTCAATTCACTTAATTCTTCTTAATCATGCAATAACTCAAAATTCCATTGTTTAAGCTAAAAACTTATTCTAATTCTTTTTCTACCTTTGTTGTAACACTGATTTCATCGAAAATCGGGTAGCATAACGACTATATTTAGAACAACCAAAAAAATCTACAAAGGATAAAACGCACTTCTATAATTCTCACACAATAACCAGAATCATCGGACCCCTCGTCCGGTATCCAAAACACAATCAAACATACTCGTAACCCAGCATAAACAACCTCAACAATCATAACTCAAGCACTTCTATAATCCTCATAATCAAGTCACAATCATACTTCATCTTACCAATCATCATCCAAAATCAATATGTAATTTATAAACAAATCATAATCCACTTTCACATTCATATAAGCTAACCATCATTTATTTACATAAACCAATTCCATAATCATTTACAAACTCAAATCCATACTCACTTTCAGCATTTAATTACATTCCGAAAGGAATACACTACAAAGTTTTATGTGGCTTTCCAAGCCATACACAAAGCCAATCCTAAAATCAAACTTTACACATAATACCAAAGACAAGCAAAGATCGAACTAATATCTTGATCGACTTCCATTCGATCTCCTGCTTGAAAACCTGGAGATGGGGATGAGAAGGGGGGTGAGCTGAAATAGCTCGTGGATAACACATTTACAAATTGAAACATAAGCAGAAAATCAATTTTTGAACAATTTGCTCTTTAGCCATTTTACGTCCGGAAATTTATTCAAAAACTCATTTTCAAACTTTTCAAATCATTCAAATCTTTCATACACCGTTTTCAAAACCTTCACGGTTGTAAATCTCAAATCCTCATTCCTCATAATTTCAAAACTTTTCTCACAATGTATAAATAAATCGAAAACATAAATGCATCACATCATAACAAAACAAAAATCACATAACACAACAAAATGGTTTGGGTTGGTCCAACGGACGTCGCACATTCTCAAGACAAGTTATATGCGTACCGTGAATAGAGGGGAGTCCTTAATCGGAGCTCCTATGCCACTAGCGGGCAGACGGGAGAAGCTTATCAAAGGGAGACCAGTGCACTGACTCATATGGAGGGGACCTAACCAAACCCACATAATACACACAATCGAAAACGAAAATTCGGATTGCCCGAAGGCACATTTCGAAATCTTGATTTTTCAAATCGTGTCTAACTAGTCACACTGACATCTGCAACTACACATAATTTCACGTAGCAATTATATAACACATTCCCAATCATTCAAGAATGCACAATTTCCAAGACATTTAAACAAAATTCCATTCTCATGTTAGAATCTCACACATTTAAACACAAAGAATGCAAGCATCATAGTAATTTCTTAGAATCATAAATCAAACAATTTTTTTTTCTAATTTTTCAATTCAAACAATTTTCATAATTATTAATTCATTCAAAAACTTCATCAATTAATCAAATCATTCAAAATCGAAGAATGTAAACAATTAAAAACATTTTATTCAAATCATCTGAAACCATTTTTCATAATTTCTCAAATTTATCAAAAATAACAAATCGAACAATTTAAACAATTTCTTAAATCATTACAAAATCATCGAATTTTAGAATGTTTTTGCATTTTAAAACTCGTAACATTTTCCAAAACATTCGGAAACAATTACAATTCAATACTTTCCAACTTTTTCAATCAATTTCACAAATCAGTTGAAAACAAGAAATTGAACCTTTGTATCATTTTTCGTAATTTTAAATTTTCTTCAGCTTATCAAACATTTTAAAACTTGTAACTATTCTATATAAATAAAAATATTCAACTTAGAACTTTCAGTTTCTCAAATCATTGAACATATAACAAATTTCTCGAGTATTCCATAAAAAGGACTTTAATCATACGAAAATCAAAATTGTCAAACATTTACACCAACACTATTTTATAAACAATTTAAAGCATTCGAAATCTTAATTTTTCAAACACTTTCATTTCGAAAGTATTCGAAATAATAAAATTTTCAAACATTTTCATAAACAACAATTTATAATTAATTTCAAAGTATTTAGAAATCATAAATTTTCAAACATTTTCATAAACCATATTTTCTAAACAATTTCAAAAGCATTTTAGGAATCAAAATCTTCCAAATATATTAGGAAATCATAATTTTCAAACCTTTACATAAACTATATTTTATAAAAACTTTCAAAAATCTTCGAAATCATACTTTTTGTTTTTTTTCAAACCTTTAGATAAACGATATTTTTATAACAATTTCAAAGCTTTGAAATCATAGTTATTCAAACACTTTCATAACCAATAGTTTTATAAAATTTTAAAGCATTAGCTTTCATCATTCAAACCCAAAATGTCTCAATTATCAACTATCAAAGAATGCAACATTTGTCAAAAGTTAACAATTCATTTATTAATTTCAGAAATTCTATCAATTTATCAAAATCATACGGAAACAATAACAATTGAAAATACTTTCTTTCTTGATTTTCAAAATATAAACCATAAACTTCCAAAACATTTGTTTCTTCTAGATCTTTCAAAACAACTAATCAATCATTTAATTTCATCAAAATAGTCAAAACAATATTTTCAAAACAATAATTAAAAATCCATTCACTTTCTTAATTCCTCAAGAACACACACAAAGCTTATAATTCAAATATAAATACATTACCCACCTTGAATCCTTGCTAGAACTTGTCCAAAGCAGCAAGTCTCCAAGTCTTTCTTCTTTCCTCAATTCTAAAATTACCTAAGCCATAATCATCAAAATTAACATCATAATTAACATAATCCTTAAAATTGATCTGTAGGAAATCTATCAAGATCATAGTTCCAAGCTCAGATAGCAATAATTTCAAAATCCCCAAATCACAAAATTGGGCATAATCCTAATCATCCAAAATTAAGCATAATCATAACATAATCTCTTCAATTCACTTTAGAAAACTCAATCCCATAACATCCTTAACCTATCTAAACCAAAAACTCATCAAAAGCTTCAAAATCAAAACTTCTCTCTTACCTTTTCTCCTCCATTTTGGTATTTATAGGCTCCAAAGGAAACTTCCATGCTCTTCCCTCCTTTCCTCTTGAAGCAAGATCGAAAACCCCTAAGAAATCCATGGAAAAACCGAAACTTTCACTTTCCTTCTTCTTCTCCCCCATCGCCGACCATCTCTCTTCCCTCTTTCTCTCTTTCTCTCTTCGTTTCTTTTCTTTTTATTTTGTTAAGTATCGTGACTTTGCTGTTTCTTAAAACGACAGCAGCACATGCTCCTTCATTTAATGAGCAAAATGATTATTATGCCCTTCATTTAGCCTTTAAAAACTGACATTTTGCGTCCAGAATTTGATCAGGAAAATGACATAATTTGGCACAACTTTCTTCTAGACAAATGTTCCCCTATGTCTCATCTTTAAAATGACACCAAAAACGCTCAAATCGGTTAAGAAACGAAGGAGTTATGGCCAAAATACGTGTTCAGCTCTTACTAATCCGAGACTGAACATTAACCCAACTTCAATCCAGAAATTGAAAATCTTCGGGACTAATTTGGAATTCGATCCCTTCACATGATTTGTAGCCCCATGTCTCAATTTTATTTTTCCTCAAGAATGGACTCAATCGGATCTCTACAGCTCCCGAATTTCTCAAAATACTAAACCATGTTCAGAAAATTGTCTAACTCATAACCTTTAACCAACCCTCTCACTTTGGTTCAATCAATCTCTTTTCATTTAATCTCCTAAAAATCATAATTTCTCATGAAATATTAGCTAAATGTCTTAGGAATCCAAAGCTTCAAAAATTGAATCAATCGGATATCGGAAGAAGGAATTATAAGCAAAAGATTGCGAAAAGGTCAGATTAAAAACAAAAGAACAGAACTTCAATCTATTGATAAAACTGAATTTTTCAAAAATCATAACTCTTGATCCCGAACTCTAAATTTGACAAATTTGGTTTCGATGGAAAGATAAAAGGAAGCTCTACAACTTCCATGAAGAACTCAAAAATCAATTCCATCTCTAAAGGGATCAAAAACCTAGTCAAAGTTACTGCCCTGTTAAACATCACCTAAACAAACTCCAAACTTTCAAATTTCATATCTTCCAATTACCACATCCAAAAATTTCATATTTTATAGCGTCGGAAAGATTGACAAACAAGCTACAACTTTCATGAAGACCACTTACTCCTATTCAGACTAGATTCATACGACGAGTGGCCTCAAAGTCGAGTATACGCAAATATACACTTATGGTCATTTTTACAAAACAAACTTTGACTGATCATAACTTTTACTCCCGATATCGAAAAATATCAAAATTTATGGCAACAGAAAGCTCTTAACATAAGCTACAAGTTTCATGAAGATCATTTTCTCCAATTTGGCCTAAATCAAAAGTCAACTTTTAATCCCAAAAAGTCAAACTTTTCTTAATTCTTCAAATTTTTACACTTTTCTCTTTATTTCTCAATTTTCAACTTCCATTTCAAATCTAGTCATTCTCTTAAACTTTCATAACCCATACAAATCGACTCAAATATTGAAGTAATCAAAACTAAACAATTCTTTTCTCATAAATTTTTCTTAAATTCATCAAATTTTCTTAAATTCATAAATTTTCTCACCAATTTCTTTCTCATTTAAATTCATTTTAATATTTCTAATTTTTACCAAAAGTTCGTGGTCTAACATTTTTCCCCCTCTTAAAAGAATTTCGTCCTCGAAATTCACACTTAAGAACATAATATTTCTTATCTAATCATACAATCACTTCTCTCAATCAATTTAAGATATCTTCAATTTGTCGGATCGAATCATAATTAATCACTTTTCTTATCTAATTTCCTTCTCATACATATTTCTCAATCTCTTCACAATTTCTCAATTCTTATATCAAATACTCCATCTAAAATCATATCAAACTCACTATTTCTACAACTCAATATTCCTTAACATTTTTCCTTCAACATTTTATGCAAGTCAATGGTCCACTTCTTAATGACTCTTAATATGGACAAAATCATCATTTAAAATCAACCGTTTGAACTTCTACACATATATCTCTATCACCAATTTCATCTTTCAAGCATTCCTCATTTCATCTCACAAATGTATATTCAAATATCAAGTTATCTCATCTTTCAAAATTTGCATCTCTCAAAAGCATAATCAAATCAATTTATCCTTATTCATCAAGAATTTCTAATCTCAATTTCCGTAACACATTCCTAAAATCAATCATAATTCTCGTCACTTTGTTCAACAATCAATTTAATTATTCAAATATTTCATAACATACCTTCATATCATTTAATCCTATCCTTCAAGTATTTCTTAGAAATCCATTCATCCATTTTCATCATGAGGTTTTCCTCTCAATTTTCATTTATAATCAATCATCACTCATCACCTACATCAAATAATCACTTAGCACATTCTCACAAATTCAACTTCAGCCTATCAAACTCTTATCAATTACTCATGCAAATCATTCATACACATACGCCCAAGTAAGATTCTATTACTGGGCTCTGATACCATAACTGTTGGGACCCGATCCGAAAACCGGATCCCAACTGAAAGACGGAACGCAAAAACGAATAACAAAGGAGGCGGGACGAATCACAAACGAAACAAACGATGACAAAGCGGCGGAAATCGAATGATAAAGCGAAAGAAGCGAAAGCGGATACATCAATCGGAAACGCAATCGAATAAACGAATCAGATACGAATAACAAAGTGGATAGAACGAAATTAAAGCGAAAGAAATGCAATTCGCAATCAAACCAAAACAAACGAAGTACTCAAACTGAAATCAAATGCCGACTTCCGTTGGAACAAATATACTCATCGAAATACGATCGCGTTGGAAACCTAAACTAATCCAATACGACAACCGGTATAATTTTCTTTTTTTTTTCTTTATCAACCTTATACAATCAAAACAATATAATTTCCCTATTCGGAAACTCATCCTTATGCAAATCTCAATTCACTTAATTCTTCTTAATCATGCAATAACTCAAAATTCCATTGTTTAAGTTAAACACTTATTCTAATTCTTTTTCTACCTTTGTCGTAATAATCGATTTCATCAAAATCGGCAAAGATAACGATCGTATTAGAACAACCAAAAAATCTGCAAAGGATAAAACACACTTCTATAATTCTCACACAATAACCGAATCATCGCACCCTTCGTCCCAGATCCCAAACACAATCAAACATACCGTAACTCCAAAGATAAACAACCTCAACAATCATAACTCAAGCACTTCTATAATCCTCATAATCAAGTCACAATCATACTTCATCTTACCAATCATCATCCAAAATCAATATGTAATTTATAAACAAATCATAATCCGCTTTCACATTCATATAAACTAACCATCATTTATTTACATAAACCAATTCCATAATCATTTACAAACTCAAATCCATACTCACTTTCAGCATTTAATTACATTCCAAAAGGAATACACTGCAAAGTTTTATGTGGCTTTCCAAGCCATACACAAAGCCAATCCTAAAATCAAACTTTACACATAATACCAAAGACAAGCAAAGATCGAACTAATATCTTGATCGACTTCCATCCGATCTCCTGCTTGAAAACCTAGAGATGGGGATGAGAAGGGAGGTGAGCTGAAATAGCTCGTGGATAACACATTTACAAATTGAAACATAAGCAGAAAATCAATTTTTAAACAATTTACTCTTTATCCATTTTATGTCCTGAAATTTATTCAAAAACTCATTTTCAAACTTTTCAAATCATTCAAATCTTTCATACACCATTTCCAAAACCTTCACGGTTGAAAATCTCAAATCCTCATTCCTCGGAATTTCAAAACTTTTCACATAACGTATAAATAAATCGAAAACATAAATGCATCACATCATAACAAAGCAAAAATCACATAACACAACAAAATGGTTTGGGTTGGTCCAACGAACGTATCGCACATTCCCAAGATAATGTTATATGCGGTACCGTGAATAGAGGAGTCCGTAATCGGAGCTCTTATGTCACTAGCGGGCAGGCGGGAGAAGCCTATCAAAGGGAGACCAGTGCACTGACTCATACGGAGGGGACCTAACCAAACCCACATAATACACGTTATCGAAAACGAAAATTCAGATTGCCCGAAGGCACATTTTGAAATCTTGATTTTCAAATCGTGTCTAACTAGTCACACTGACATCCACAACTACACATAATTTCACGTAGCAATTATATAACACATTCTCAATCATTCAAGAATGCACAATTTCCAAGACATTTAAACAAAATGCCATTCTCATGTTAAAATCTCACACATTTAAACACAAAGAATGCAAGCATCATAGTAATTTCTTAGAATCATAAATCAAACAAATTTTTTCTAATTTATCAATTCAAACAATTTTCATAATTATTAATTCATTCATAAACTTCATCAATTAATCAAATCATTCAAAATCAAGAATGTAAACAATTAAAACATTTTATTCAAATCATCCAAACCATTTTCATAATTTCTCAAATTTATCAAAATAACAAATCGAACAATTTAAACAATTTCTTAAATCATTACAAAATCATCGAATTTTAGAATGTTTTGCATTTTAAAACTCGTAACATTTTCCAAAACATTCGAAACAATTACAATTCAATACTTTCCAACTTTTTCAATCAATTTCACAAATCGCTTGAAAACAAGAAATTGAACCTTTGTATCATTTTTCGTAATTTCGTAAATTTTCTTCGTTATCAAACATTTTAAAACTTGTAACTATTCTATATAAATAAAAACATTCAACTTAGAACTTTCAATTTCTCAAATCATTGAACATATAACAAATTTCTCGAGTATTCCATAAAAAGGACTTTAATCATACGAAAATCAAAATTGTCAAACATTTACACCAACACTATTTTATAAACAATTCTAAAGCATTCGAAATCTTAATTTTTCAAACACTTTCATTCCGAAAGTATTCGAAATAATAAATTTTGAAACATTTTCATAAACAACAATTTATAATTAATTTCAAATTATTTGGAAATCATAAATTTTCAAACATTTTCATAAACCATATTTTCTAAACAATTTCAAAAGCATTTTGGAATCAAAATCTTCCAAATATATTAGGAAATCATAATTTTCAAACCTTTACATAAACTATATTTTATAAACACTTTCAAAAATCTTCAGAAATCATACTTTTTGTTTTTGTTTTTTTCAAACCTTTACATAAACGATATTTTTATAACAATTTCAAAGCTTTTGAAATCATAGTTATTCAAACACTTTCATAACCAATAGTTTTATAAAATTTTAAAGCATTAGCTTTCATCATTCAAACCCAAAATGTCTCAATTATCAACTATCAAAGAATGCAACATTTGTCAAAAGTTAACAATTCATTTATTAATTTCAGAAATTCTATCAATTTATCAAAATCATACTAAACAATAACAATTGAAAATACTTTCTTTCTTGATTTTTCAAAATATAAACAATAAACTTCCAAAACATTTATTTCTTCTAGATATTTCAAAAACAACCAATCAATCATTTAATTTCATCAAAATAGTCAAAACAATATTTTTCGAAAACAATAATTAAAAATCCATTCACTTTCTTAATTCCTCAAGAACACACACAAAGCTTATAATTCGAAATATAAATACATTACTCACCTTGAATCCTTGCTAGGAACTTGTCCAAAGCAGCAAGTCTCCAAGTTTTTCTTCTTTCCTCAATTCTAATCATCAAAAATTAACATCATAATTAACATAATCCTCAAAATTGACTGTAGGAAATCTATAAGTATCATAGTTCCAAGCTCTGTATAGCAACAATTTTGAAAATCCCCAAATCAAAATCACAAAATTGGGCATAATCCTAATCATCCAAAATTAAGCATAATCATAGCATAATCTCCTCAATTCACTTTAGAAAACTCAATCCCATAACATCCTTAACCTATCTAAACCAAAAACTCATCAAAAGCTTCAAAATTAAAAACTTCTCTCTCTTACCTTTTTCTCCTCCATTTTTGGTATTTATAGGCTCCAAAGGAAACTTCCATGCTCTTCCCTCCTTTCCTCTTGAAGCAAGATCGAAAACCCCTAAGAAATCCATGGAAAAATCAAAACTTTCACTTTCTTTCTCCTCCATTGCCGACCATCTCTCTTCTCTCTTTCTCTCTTTCTCTCTTTCTCTCTTCGTTTCTTTTCTTTTTATTTTGTTAAGTATCGTGACTTTGCTGCTTCTTAAAACTACAGCAGCACATGCTCCTTCATTTAATGAGCAAATTGACTATTATGCCCTTCATTTAGCCTTTAAAAACTGACATTTTGCTTCAAGAATTTGATCAAGAAAATGACATAATTTGGCACAACTTTCTTCTAGAAAAATGTTCCCCTATGTCTCATCTTTAAAATGACACCAAAAACGCTCAAATCGGTTAAGAAACGAAGGAGTTATGGCCAAAATACGTGTTCAGCTCTTACTAATCCGAGACTGAACATTAACCCAACTTCAATCCAGAAATTGAAAATCTTCGGGACTAATTTGGAATTCGATCCCTTCACATGATTTGTAGCCCCATGTCTCAATTTAATTTTTCTTAATAATCGACTCAATCGGATCTCTACAGCTCCCGAATTTCTCAAAATACTGAACTATGTTAAGAAAATTGTCTAACTCATAACCTTTAACCAACCCTCTCACTTTGGTTCAATCAATCTCTTTTCCTTTAATCTCCTAAAAATCATAATTTCTCATGAAATATTAGCTAAATGTCTTAAGAATACAACGCTTTAAAAATTGAATCAATTGGATGTCGGACGAAGGAATTATAAGCAAAAGATTACGAAAAGGTCAGATTAAAAACAAAAGAACAGAACTTCAATCTATTGATAAAACCGAATTTTTCAAAAATCATAACTCTTGATCCCGAACTCCAAATTTGACAAATTTGGTGTCGATGGAAAGATAAAAGGAAGTTCTACAACTTCCATTAAGAACTTAAAAATCAATTCCATCTCTAAAGGGGTTAAAAACCTAGTCAAAGTTACTGCCCTGTTAAACATCACCTAAACAAACTCCAAACTTTCAAATTTCATATCTTCCAATTCCCACATCTAAAAATTTCATACTTTATAGCGTCGAAAAGATTGACAGACAAGCTACAACTTTCATGAAGACCACTTACTCCAATTCAGACTAAATTCATACGACGAGTGGCCTCAAAGTCGAGTACACGCAAATATACACTTATGGTCATTCTTACAAAACAAACTTTGACTGATCATAACTTTTACTCCCGATATCGAAAAATATCAAACTTTATGGCAATGGAAAGCTCTTAACATAAGCTACAAGTTTCATGAAGATTATTTTCTCCAATTTGGCCTAAACCAAAAGTCAACTTTTAACCCCAAAAAATCAAACTTTTTTTAATTCTTCAAATTTTTACACTTTTCTCTTTATTTCTCAATTTTCAACTTCCATTTCAAATCTACTCATTCTCTTATACTTTCATAATCCATACAAATTGACTCAAATATTGAAGTCATCAAAACTAAACAATTCTTTTCTCATAAATTTTTCTTAAATTCATCAGATTTTCTTAAATTCATAAATTTTCTCACCAATTTCTTTCTCATTTAGATTCATTTTAATATTTCTAATTTTCACCAAAAGTTCGGGGTCCAACACGTGGAATGACGATCCAACGGTGCCTCTATAACAGTTAAATAATTAACCATTATTAACTGCGAAATCAGAACAATTCAATGATGCACATGTCTTTATTAAAAGATGTACGATGCATGTTCATGACTTTTCGGCACTAATCCCCAGTTTCACTAACTTTTGCATCATAACCAATTTCTCATACTAAAGGCTCTATCATATTTATACATTACCCTTAATCTCAAAGAAGGTCTCAAAACCAAAATTCACTATATACCAGGTCAATCTCATCCATTGTAGACTCCAAAAACATATCAGTGATTTCATAAGTCTCCAAAATTAAACTCCAATTATCATAATTCGATCCTTAGGTTGCAATAGGAAACCATATTCTACTTTCTTTCTATGATTGAGATCCTACTAAATTAAATTCGAACTTTCATTCTTTACCCCAATTGTAGACCTCTTTCTCTAATTCATAATGAATCAAGAATCACCTCAATTGGAGTTTAACACCATAAGTTATGCCTAAAAAACTAAACCATTTCAGTTTAGAAAAAGGTCCCTCCCCGCGGCCAAGGAACTCTCGTTGCGGCGTCCTGGAGTCGCTCGCCGCGGCGTGAATAGACGCTCGCCGCGGCGAACAATCTCCTCAAGGCTCGCCGCGACGCAATGGAAAGGGCTCGTCGCGGCGTAAATTTGTACGCTCGCCACGACGTCCAACCATGCTCGCCGCGACGAGTAGCTGTTTACTCGTCGCGACGTGCGCAGCTCCGATCGTCTTCTTCGACGAATTTTTCCATTTCTCTCACTAAACCTAGTCGAAACTCACTCTCAACTACCCATTCTTTACACAATAAACACCATAAATGCATCAACAACAACATAAAAACAACATTAAATCCAAATCACTTACAAATCAAGCCCGAATCTTCAAATCTCCGGAAAACACCTCCAATGCCTAACACCCACGGTTTTCACCCTCAAAACTCAACAATCTTCATCTTCCTCAAAGATCAAGCTAAGCTTTGCGCAGAGAGAGGGAGCAACAAGCAACGATCGTGAAGGAGGTGAAAAAATCACTAAGGAAGAGGAAGAAGGAAAAAATGCCCTAAGTTGGAGGAAGAGGGTTTAATGCCAAACTTTAAAACCTAAGGTATTTAAAGGGTTGATTTTAACCTATAGCTCAAAGTCCTCAAATTCTTTCAATTTCATTCTCTAAATTCCAATGGCTCATCATTTTCATTCCTAAAATCAAGAATCTAATTTTCCATTACCATTGGACAATTATTTCAGTACCATAGAGTCAACCAGTCTGTCATTCCAAAAATCTCGGTTCTGACATTTTCTTCCAAATTTTCCAGAAAATTTCCTATGGATCTCTATTAATTGCCAATTACTCTTAAACCATTCTAAATCAACCATTCAGACCCAATTATTCCAATACTCTCAAACAGATCACAATCAAACATAATTATCCCAAAATTCACAAATCATATCATATCACAATTAAATGCCGGAAAATGCCATGAATGTAAGTACCTATAAATGCATGTGCAAATAACTCATTCCTCTATAATTAGAGGCCAAACGAATGCTCAATTCAGTATGTGCAATAAAACCTATTAGCCCATCCCAAATTACCAATGTAACCTTCCCATCGGTGATGGCATGTTACAGGAATGACCTATATGCCCCTCCATTTAAGCCTATAAACTTAACCCTTTAAGTGATGCTCCAAAAATGCCCTTCCTTTTTGCCTTAAAATTGACATCTTGGCCCCTTATTTCGATCAGGTAAATAAAACAATTTGATAAAACTTTCTTCTAGAGATATGTTCCTCAATGTCTTAAAAATCCATCGCTTCAATAATTAGATTGATTGGAGCTCTATATCTCAAAATATCTCAAAAATACGGAAGTCTGTTAGATATTTCTTTTGAAAAAAAACTAAATCAAGACTAAACACTACACGTAACTTCACTCCAGAAGTTGAACATCTTAGAGGCTAAATTGCCAATCGGCTCCTGCATATAACTTGTAGATCTATGTCTCTAGTTTCATTTGAAACAAGAATCCGATCTATTGGAGCTCTATAGCTCAAAATATCTCCAAAATACCGAAGTATATTCAAACCGTTACAAAACCAAGACTGAACACTACACTAATTTCCGTCCAGAAATTGAAAGTCTTAGAGGCTAAATTGTCTATTGGCTCCTTCATATAACTTGTACATCTATGTATTTAGTTTAATTTTAAAGAAGAATCAGATCGATCCGAGCTCTATATCTCGAGATATATCTAAAATACCGAACGATGTTTAGAATTTTTCCACAGGTCAGCTCATTTTAATCGGTTCAATCTTTCTCCATTTAATGTCAAAACCAATCTATTTGGTATTTAAAGATAGAAAAATGTCTTAGGAATCCAACGCTTCAAAAATAGGGTCGATCGGAGGTCGGACGAAGAAATTATGCTCAAAAGAGTGAAAGGAGGTCAGGCGGCCGAAACATCGACAGAAATGCGGCTCGACCAATTTGCCAAGCGGTGCGAGCACAGATGGGCTGGCGCTCGGCCTGCCGAGCCCTGGATTGGCCGAGCTCTTGCGCTGACGAGCTCTCACGCGGGCCGATCGGCCAGCCTGACCAACCTTCCAACTTCTAATGCTTACAACTTTTGACTCCGAACTCTGAATTTTACAAACTTAGTACCGTTGGAAAGATAAAAGACTGATCTACAATTTTAATGAAGGACTTAACAACAATTTCGGTCTCTAAAAAGGTCAAAAAGTCTATCAAAATGACTGATCGATCAGTTTCACACTAAACAGCATCAGAACTTCCAAAAATCATAACTTTTCATCCCCTTAGCCAAAAATTTCAAATTTTATATCAATAGAAAGAGCAAAACAAATGCTACATCTTTTAGGAATAACTTAGAAGCCAATTCCATCTCTAACCAAATCAAATTCGCAAACAAAGGTTCAGCCTACCCCATTTATCCTCAACAGAAATCCAATCTTTCAAAATTCATAACTCCACATCCCCTTGGCAAACATTTCCATACCATATAGCAATAAAAAGCTTAGACAATATAATACAATTATCAGGAAGGACTTCAAGGCAAATTCCAACTCTAATTAGGTCAAATCCACCCATTAATGTGGCTGCCCTGTTAGGGTTTATGAAATCAGCATGTAACCTAAACCATAACAAAACTTTCCGAAGTTATATCTTACAATTCTCACATCCAAAATTCGCATAAAATACCTCATTAAAAAGCTAAAACAATCCTCTACAACTTTCTAGAATTTCATTTGAGCCAATTTCACCCTTAACAATCCCAAATAAATTTTAGAACACAAAGAGCACAAAATCTATGCCCTTGGAGCATTTGCACACCAAAACACATTTTGGACTGAATTACCACCTGAGCATTATCAGACCATAACTTGCAAGCTGTACAGCGAAAAATATCATACTTAGTGGCGTTAAAAAGATAACACATAAATCTTCAACTTTCATTAATACCAATTTCACAAAATATGTCTCCTTTATCCTAGAAAAATTCTCAAAGTTTCAGGTCGTCAATAATGGAACCAAGATCCGGATATAGTTCACCCAGCACACCCATCTCAACTTCCAAGCCAAATTCAAAGATCTTCAGGCCACAATTGACTAGAACTTCCTTCATAGGAATTCTTCCCATACTTCTCAAGTTTAATTTAAAGCAAACCTCAACTCAATATCATAACTACATCAAAAGTTATAAACAAATACTTGAAGCATGCACAAGTTCCATTTTCCAGATTTCATACTAAATCCTACTCCTTTCATGTAAACATCAATGCCACATCGATAAACATCCCATTTATCCAAGAGATCAGCCACAAATTCATCAAGACACTTACTTGAGTAATAAAGCACAAATTTGGCAGCACACAACTGATCGGCGGCTTATCGTTCAATTTAAGAATTGATCCTTGGAAACCGGTCAAATAAAATTTATACCAAGGATTGCAATACAGGATGCAACCTCGGGTCGACTCTCAAGGAACCAGTGTACTAACTGATCGTAGACTAGCCTAATGTTTGAATTATGCATGCAATGAAAGCAATAAAAGGGGGTCTTGATTGATTAATCTAAAATTAAACTAAACTAAAGCAAAGGTAAATATTTTTGGGATTTTGAAAAGATAAGGAAATTTAAATTAAATGAGACTGAAAACTATTAATTAAAACTCTCCTGAAAATGTGGCTCGGGTTATCATCGTTCAAATAATTTTCAGGGTTTGAAATCCACTAAGTTTCGAAATGTAAACCTTAACAACTCGTTAAGTCCAAGAATTTGATTAATCAACTCGATTAGTCAAATCTTGTTAAAACCATTAGTGTGAAAAATTGGATAAACAATTGCAATAAGTTAATCAGATAATAACACAGCTAACCCAACCAAGCACAACTAGCGAGATCAAATTAATCGATGTAAAATCCAATAACATACATGAGACTTCATGTATTTTGACACAGAAAAATCTACAAAAGTAATATCCAAATCTCAACATAATGTCAACACACGGCTAAAACTATTAACCACACTAATCTAGCTATATCAATGCATACTCCAACTCGGATCTATACATAAATATACCTAGACTTCAGACATTAGTGATTACCCCTGTTAAGCTTTCGGTGAACTCCAATCCTTGCTACATGTTCAAGAGAATGGAACGCTTAGCCGACCATAACTCTGGATGAACTCTTCGCTGTTGGAATATCACTGTGGTTCATGATTCCAACGACGAACAGGGAAGGATACGGCAACAAATGATGGACAGTGGAACGGATGAAGAAACTGGAAATAGCGGACGTGATTCAGTGCGGCAAATAAACTCGCAAATAAAAATAGAACAAAAACTATTAGAAACGAAGGAGAAGACAGAAAAGAAGAAGTTAACCTCCGGAGTTCGGCCGCTTCGTTTTTGCCCTAAATGGCAAGATTTTATAGGAGGTTGTGCGGGCGGGTCGTAATAAATGGATTAATTTCCATTTATAGTCCGGTTACCCGACATTATTTGCGGCGAATGGCTGTAATTCGCCATGACGAATGAGTTTGGTCACCGTCGCAATGAATAAATTAAATACCATTAATTTGTGCGGCGAATGGAGGTCTTGGTTCGCCCAATAATCTTATGGCGTGTTGACTTCTTGAATGTTGACTCCTTTGGTCCTACAAAATACAACCCATTTGCAGTATCAATTGTCCCAATAAAATTATGCGTAATTAATGACAATTGACAACAAAATATCGACAATGTGCGATTTATCAAAACTCAATGTCGGGACCAAAATAAGCATAAAAATCATAGATCGTGAGTCAACAAATGCATAATTACTAAAGAAAACGGGCCTAATTTATAGTATAAATTTGGTCCAATCAAATTCCCCACACTTAAACCTTTGTACTCTCGAACAAAGCTTATAAGAGTCAAAAGGTACAAGAGTAAAAGAAAATCCTGCCCATGCTCAAACAACAACCAAAATTGACTCAATCCACTTTATCGTAATTCAACGCAAGAAATTGAAAGAGTGCTAATAAAACAAACATTGAAAGAATTTAAGCACATGAGATTGAACAGCAGAGAATCACTCAAGATATGATGTTTACGCCAACTCACTTGTATAGTAGGGATATTTTCTCTCAATCTACTTAATACATCTCCTACCATAAGCTTGTATCAATTTTATTTCTCCACTACAAGGACCATCAATTTGAAGATCAAGAGGTCTTTAAGGGTTGTAATGAGCGGAAGGCTAAATGAATGGATGATGTGAGAAAAGAAAATATGAGCATGGCATAAAATGAGGATCGATGTCAATAATCTATACTTGAAACTAGACCTCTCATGAACTAAATTTTGATTGATTTGATTTTTTTAATCTCATTTTGAGATACTAATCCCATTTGGGATTCAATACACATTATTATCCCTTTTTGGAATAAACAAGACTAACTTTTTTTTCACTAAAATAAAACAAACCGACTATTGACGCCATCTAAAAATAATGCATGCAAATGCTCATAAAGAAGAAGGCTCAAAGGGCTAGCAAGGAACGGTGTTTAGGGGTTGGTGTTTGGGGAAAGGGCTGAAAGAAAGAACGCTCTATCATATCCACAAAATCTAGTCCATCAAGCTTTGAGTAAAAACGACACAAGTTCTAGAGAAGCATGAACTAAGCAGATGCACACACAAAATATAGAAGAAAATCTTTGGCTCGAATATCCTTCCAACAAGGTTTTGTCTCAATGATCAATCTCAAAACTTAAAACTTAAAATGCTACCTTGTTAGCATGCTCCCATTTACTTTGTTTTGAAAACTTCAAAAGTTAAAATTTTGCCAAAACCAATTATCGTTGAAAGAATGGAGAGCATTTTCACAAAACTCAAGTATCGTTTGAAACTTATAAGGGCTTTGCATGCTAGGCACAAAAGAACGAAAAGAAAATGTTTGATTGAGTCCAAATTTATCAGTAAAAGCAACGGGCCCACAAAATTATGCACAAGTTTTAATAGGTGTACAATGCAAAATATAAAAGGGAACGGCTCCCCCACACTTAAACATGGCATTGTCCACAATGACAAAAGTAGTAGGGCACAGAGGAAACGAAACAAAATAGACAAAACAGAAATGTGGATATATCATTAAGCGCAAAAATGGAATGTACAAAAAGAGGATCCGAAGAACGAACTAAAAAGTACAACGAAGAAAAGAAAATACAGAAAAAACAACAACAAAAGAAAATAAAAAGCCTAGACTATGTGGCAGATCACAATTTGGCAAGAAGAAGAAAGCTAGGAGCATCTGAAGCCAAAGGCTCGAGGCGGAATAGGCAGCCCGAGGTGGGTCACAATTATAGTGAGCAGGGAATGCGTGGCGGCCACCTGAGTCTCGAAAGAAGTGAACCGGGCCTGAAGCTGAAGGACTTCCTCATGCAGCAGAGCCACCTCAAGGAGCGGGGAACAGAGGCGGGGGGTTGTGAGGCAAAGCCTCGGGAAACAGAAGGACGGAGGGTGGGAGAAGGGCTCTAGGTGAGGGATGGCTAGGGGAAGGTGAGGGAGAGGAAGAAGATGTGAAGCAGGTGGGCGGGAGGTGGGGGTGGGATGGCACGTGGCTGACCTAAACGGACATAGACAAATGGAGAGGCAGGCGAAAAGGTGAGATCGGTCGGATGTTTCGGGACTCGATAGGCTCGGAACAGGTCAGAAATGAGATGGGGGAAAAGGAGTTTGTGTTTAGGGTTGGTAGAGAGAACACACTGGCGAAGGCGGTGGAAATGGCGGGCTAGGTCTACAGGACGGCCGGTCATCGCAGAAGTATATATATAGGGCACCTCTTTGGGGATGTTGGAAAGATGGAGGGTCGGCATAATATTGTTACATATAAAATGTAACCAAGGACGAGCTTCAGAAGGAGGGTGGTCCGACGGATGTATCGTTGAGAACCACGGATTGAAGCCATCGAGACCTCAAGAAGGTGTAGAGTACCAATGACTTCCTCCCATGGGTAATTACGGAGAAGGTCGGAATATTGGCAATGAGGGACGACGGGAAGATGGTAATGCTCACGGATAATTACGTAAGTGAAAACATCGGGAATGGAAACACCCCAAAAATTAATTCCGTAGGTGTGGGAGTAGCGAGCATATGAATAGTATTGGCGGACAAATGTGAGGTTGCCAATAGAATTAGGTTGAGCAAGGCCAGCTAAGTCTAATTCGAAAAGCTGACGGACAAAAGGGTTTGTTGCAGGGGTGAGAGGAAATGGTTTTTCCTTAAGTATATCTTGACTGGCAACACAAGTTGCCGGTGATCGCATCGAGGATCTACCGGACGAGAGGAAAAACGGAAGGTTGCGAAGAATAATAGGTACGGTGCGAGGAATCGAGGTGGAATGTCGCTGCTCCGTGCGGACACATTTTCATTCTAGTCATGATCCGCACACGCAAAAGTTAGAAACAGCAATTGAATAAGAAAACCACACGGAATCAAGTCTCATCATTCGCCGCAACGAGCAGAGTGTTCACTGCGGCGAGGAGTCCTCGCCATTATTGCGCAGCCTAACAGATGTTCGCCGCAATGATCTGGCATCTTTGTTCGCGGCTAACACGAACAATCGCCGATCAAACTGAAACCCTAAGTTCGCCGGCGAAGCTATGATTTTCGTCGGCGCGAATGGCGATTCTCATGAACAATCGCACAAACAAAGCGTCATTGCTTGCTTAAATCTAACGAATAACGGCGAAAATGGACAAGAGGAAGGAATAGGAACACTTACGTAAGGGTGAAAACGCAGTTGGAAGAAGATTGAGGAGATTTGGAGCTTCAAACAGCAGAGGGTACGAGAGAGGAGCGACGAAGCAAACAAGAAAGCGGCGAAACGAGGAGGGAAGGAGAAAGAAGAAGAAGAAAAGGAAGACGCGGAGACGGCGGACGCGAGAGAGAAAAAACCAAAAGGGTCTCGGACAAAAGAGAAATCCAACGGTCCAGATGGGCAAAATGGAATTATTCGCATGACGAGACAAGCGTTAGTCATGGCGAACAAATAGAAAAAAAAAACCTACATGAGTCATGCGAACAAATAAGTTCACTGCGATTTAATCACCCAAAACAAAACACAAATTCTATGGATCCTACACAAATTGCACAAACATTCAATTTATCATCCACATATCAACAATTCTCTTCAATCTAATCATGCTTTATTAGGAAGAACACAGAGCTAACAAAGGGGAATCAAATTATTCAAACGGAAAGGGAAATCCTACCTACTACTCTAATTCTACTGGTTAAATCCCTCCCCCACACTTAAACAATATAATCATGCTCAACAATACGCACGTTGGTATAAAACATAGCACAATTATATAGTAAATGAAGGAAAGAGAAAACCTGGCACTCAAGGTGGGTCTTGTAGCTCGGTATGGACTACTGTTTGATATCCAAGCTCCAGCTCAGCAGCTTGGTTGCTAGTCAGCTCCACGTCCATACTCGCACCCAGTTGTGCTCCTGTAAAATCGTCAAAAGAGAAACTTTCTCCAAAAATATCGTCAGTGGCAGGATATAAAGTTTCTACAAATTCAGAACAGGCTTCATCAATAAAAACATCAAGCATGTGAACACCCAGTAAGGAATAATCCTCATGAGGATGCTTCATAGCTTCATACATGTTGAAGCTAACTTGTTGATCACCAACTTCCATGGTGATCTCCCCTTCCTTCATGCTAATCATCGTGCTCGCAGTCCGAAGGAAGGGTCGTCCAAGGATCAAGGAAGTGTCCTGCACAACTTCAGAAGACATATCTAGAACGTAGAAATCTGCAGGAAACACTAATCCTTTCACCTGGACCAAGATGTCCTCGATGATTCCCAATCGGATGACGGAAGGATCTATCACCAACCGTAAGACTACGTATAGGCTTTATGTTCTTAACGCCTGTGGCTTCATAAATGATTTCGCATTACGTTAATCGCCGCTCCCAAATCCAATAGAGCTCTTCCAATGGTCACCTTTCCTATAACACAAGGAATGGTGAACGATCCCGGTCCCGACACTTCACCGGATTTGGGGCTTAAATAAAGCCGACACATTTGAGCTTACTTGGACACGCTCGTTGGCCGAAATTTCCTCTTGTTTGTGCACAAGTCCTTCGTGTACTTGGCGAAGCCGCACTTTCTTAATCAAATCCAGCAGGGCACGTTGACTTCAACCTTCCCAAACAGGTCAATGATTTCTTTTTCGTGTTTGAGCTCATTGACTCTCTTGCTCATCGACACGAAGTTCGGAAAAGGAGGTCCTTTAAGTTGGTGGTTCATTTCGCCGATTTATCCTTATCAATTTTTCTTCCTAAAATGCTCGATGATTGCTCTTTGTCCTCAATTGTTGATTGCTTCTTGTTCCTCAACAATTCTTCTTCGCGATCACTCTCGACACGACTTGCTTCTTCTCTCACTGAGGCGCTTCTTCAACCTCAATTTCCTCGGTGCATTCTTCTTCTTCAGAATGTCGAAATGCACTTTCTTTCCACTCCTCAACTCAATTGCATTTAAACTCTTGGGTTTATTACCGTGTTGGAGGAATGGATCCATCGCCCGAGCTTGGTTGTCACTCAAATTATTAGACAATTGGGTGACATAGGCGTTCATGTTCTCGGCCTTGATCTCCCATTGCTCCATGCGTTTCTCCAAGGCACTAAAGCGGGCAGCATTCTTAGCAGAGTCCTGTTGGATGAGGTTCGCGATGGCGTTGAATTGATTTGTGTGGAAGTTCGTTCCTCTTTCATCAACGCCATCATACCATGCGAAGCCGCTTAGTGTCCTCTTTGGTGGTGTGGTTGCACCGTCAACGCCACGATCGGGAAGCTGGTTTGTAGATGGTCCAGCTCCACTCCCTTGTTGAAAATGGTTGGGTGCTCTTCCTTCATTATTCCTCCAATGAAGTTAGGATGAGATCTCCATCCTTCGTTATATGTGTTGGAGCACGGTCCCACTTAGAATTTTGTCCGCCGGGTAAACAATGGACACTTCTTCATACCTTCCGGACAGACATCGAAATGTGCATCACCGATCCACAAGATTCGCAACTAGGTGCGACCGATTCGATGGAAGGTGACGGGCGATGCACATTCAAATTCTTAAGCTCCGCCAGTGATCGAGGATAACTGGAAGTTATCCGATGTTCCAAGAATCTACTTTCGATTCCAGGCTCTCCATTCTCTTAGTTTGAGCCGTCATGGCTCCTACTTCATTCACATTCCTGGAATCTCTGACACTATATTGCTGATGATTTAGGGCCATCCTCTTGATCAAGGCCCATGCTTCAGGTGCGGTGAGGTCAATCAACGAACCTCCCGACGCAGCATCCAACATTCCTTTTTCTTGATTCTTTACCCCATCATAAAAATATTGAACCAATTGTTCATCGTGGATTTGATGATGGGGCACCGAGATAATGATCTTGGAATCTGCTCCAAAATCATACAGGACTCGTCATAATCTTGTTTGGCGTAATATATTTCCTTTCTCATCGACGACGCCCTAGAAGTCGGAAAATACTTTTCTAGAAAAGCTTTCCATAAGTTGGCCCAACTGTGATAGGCATTCATTGTTAGAGTAGTGCCTAAAGGCAATCCCCTTTAGCGCATTTTGTTCATAGTCATGTATGCACTTTATGAATAAATAAAGCAAGGCATATTTCATTTATTTGATATTCATTTTATTATGAATTGATAATGATCTTTAATCAAATTAATGAAGTCCCCGATACATGACATAGCATGAAGGAAATTATGATGTGATCATACTATTGAGATTCCTATCATGTGCAATTATGTCAAGATCTAAATTATCCCTAGTCATAGGATTAATGAGACCGACATCGTTAATCCGGATAGACTAGCACATGTCAAACTCCTTGATTGGATCAAGCAAAGGATCTCGTAAAACCGTAAATATTGAGATATTTGGATTTGACATGTGGATGCTTACTAGTGGTAGTAAGTACATTGATGACCTGCTATGAGATCATCACATGGATGTCCTATACAAATTTCGGTGATAATCTCATCATAGCAATGGTGCAAGTATCCTTAGACTTGAGGTACTCAAGGATATCTTGGTCTCGATTTGCATACTTTGACTCCATTCCTTGTTGCCTTTCGAGAGGTCACTCATAGGGTGGTGATTGGGTGCAACTTGAGGTATTGAAGGTAATTGAGTAGCCAATAGAGGATTCACCACATTATAGCAGAAGAGATACCCATGGCCTCTTATCGGGATCATTACTTTGAAGTCTCTGGCGCCGAGCATACATATGTCATGAAGATGGTCTTCATGGACATATAAAGTAATGAGTCCTAGGGCGAGAACCGATTACACTTGGACTAGATTTGATCGATCACCTAGTAAGAGTTGACACATTGCCCATACTCAAACCAAGTGGGGTATAGCATGGTGAAAGGACTAATTGCACGGTAATTGTCTATGGAAGGGTTCGTGATATGGTTTTATTAGTCAAACCAATTACTTTCCGGTCAATTGGAGGTCATGATGTGTTGCTAGATACCGCTCATGACTTGCTCAGATTAAGTGTTAATCTAAGTGGCCAACATAACCGGAACCTAATAGGTCACACGATAAGAGTGACTCGGAGAATCAGTAAAATAGTTTCGCATGAGATCCGATATCTGGAGAGCAATAGGATTAAATGGATCCCAATGAGATTGGGATATGTCCCGATAAGATCGCGACATCGACATTGCTGAAAACCGTTTCCGGTGATTTTTCGCCGGCGGGGCCCGGCAGGCCGGTAGGACCGACCCCAGTTTGACTCGACCACTTCAGCAATTATATATATTAATTAATTAAATAAATTATTAATTAATTATATATATATATATATGCATTTCGGTGGAGCCATAAATGGTGGAGATAAGTTAAGTTTGAAAAGTCAAACTTAATGATTATTTTACATTTCAAGGCATTTTATGCCTCCTACGTGGATGAGCATCCACCAAGCCCTTTTATATGTATTTTAAGTGTTAAATAAACATATAAGAAGGCATTGGAAGAAGCTTGTACGTAGGTTGTTGGAGAAGAGTCGAAAAGCTTAAGAGTTAAGCTTTGAAAATTGGTTTTTCATCTTCTTCCTATCATCCTCTCAAGTTACTTCTACTTCTCCAAGGTTCCACCAAGATCATCTCACTTGCTCTCCAAGGCTAAGGTAAGAGCTAGCACTCTTTTCTTTAGTCTAGCTATTCCCGGTCAAAAGAGTTTGTCCCGGTACGTTTCCGACCTCTGCGTGGATACTGTTAGAGACGGTCTCCTTTGGTCGTTATGGTTTGATTGTTTGTACTTACACATGGATCCTGGCTTTCGGAATGTCCGGGACTCAAAATTTTAAATTCCGCACTGTGGGCATGTGATGCCTACCCCGGGATTTTCCTACAGTGGTATCAGAGACACTTGTGTTGTATAAACAGTCGAAATGATAACTAGGTCGGAGTTCCATTATGAATTGAGCTGCTGATGCATGTTATTTGTGTGAATTTCGAATCAGTATAGAGATGCATGTTTTCAAAATTTCTTCCTCAGAATTGTTCATAACATGTTATAGAATATGTTTGTGAAATATGAGAATTTATCAATTTGATTTGATATGGTTTTTCTATTTAATTCCCTCAAGTTTCGGATGCTGTCTTGTTGAACGTTTCTGAAACAGGTATGCTTGTAAATTCGAGACTAAATTCTAGAAAAACAATTTTTCGGATTGGTTTTCACCGACATGTCCCTAAGATGTTTGTGAATGTCTCTGTGGATGGAAAAATGTTTTCAAGGTGATTTACCATTTATTTCCGAATTACTTGTGTGCTGATGGGAATGTCTGTGTTGGAGAACACAGATTCTGGTTCGGCTAGATTGCTGAGGTTCAATGAATTTTTGTGGGAAATAAATCCTGAAAAAATTCATGGAACATGTTAGGAACATGTTTTAACCTCTGTAATTTTCTCAGTATTTATTGAAAGTGTTTCAATGGTCATTTTGAGCAAAATGTTGAGCTTAGCAGTTTTGAGAAACTTGCTGGGGTTGTTTTGTTTGGAATGATTGATTGTGTTATTTTCTGTTCCAATGCCATGAATCATTTTTATAGTGATTAAAAATGTGTTATATTGATGTGGTATGCATGCCAAGTTGAGATTCTTGAATTTAGGTTTCCAATAATTTTTGGATATCGAATAGGTCACTTTAGCGTCTCGTTAGCTTATTCCGTTATCTTGGTTATTTTGGCGTCGCAATTTTTTGTGACAAGTGCGAGTAATCTTGATAACGTGTAACCTACCTAGAGATACTTAGCATGATTATTTGGTGTCCTTGAATTATGTGGAAATCTAGTGATTAATGGTGGATTAATCAGTTTCAAGGTTTTCATACATAGTTAGACTATATGGCATGCATGAGTTGATGAAAATGTTTCATTAGCACATTAATATAAAGGTTTATATACTTGTTATATTGGTGTTGTGAATTGAAATGACTGAATTGAGAATTAGCCAATTAGATAGCAATTCCAATGCATTAATGAACAAGTCGACTTATATGTTCATAAGTCGACTTGTTTGGTGCATCAGATTAATAAGTCGACTTGCACAATGGTACAAGTCGACTTGTTCATGCATTGATTACACAAGTCGACTTACACATACATAAGTCGACTTATATAGAGCCATAAGTCGACTTATACATATACAAGTCGACTTATATCATGCCTTGGTGGGATGATGGGTGATTTTCGGTATAAATTCAATGTGATTGATGCAATGCCCTAAATCAGACCATATAGTCATGGTGACTATGATCCTTGGATGAGATTAATTAGATGAGACCTAAAATCCCTCACTTAAAATATGAAAACTAACGCCTTCCATTAATATGGTAAGAACCAGAGTTCTTATAGGGTTGGGTTGTTGAGCTAACCTCAAGCTCACTCTATACGAATATGTTCAAACTATGAAAATATGATTTTCGGATTAATGGGTTGGTTTTCCTAGAAGCGTTGATTTGTTGAGCTAACCTCAAGGTCAACGTGGACAGAGGCGAAGTTGGGTAGTGTACATCTGATGTACGTGTATCAAGTGTTGATAACCCAATGTATGTGCATACATCAACTGTTGATAGCATTGATCGATAGTTGTGTCTAAGATGTAATTGGTATGTCTGATACCTCCCGAGACATAAGATGGCTTGTTGAGCTAACCTCAAGGTCATTCTTAATGTCGGTCATCGATGATGCAATTGGTATGACCGATACCTACCGATTGACCTAAGGTGACTTGTTGAGCTAACCTCAAGGTCATTCTTAGTAATGTCGGATATCGACCCACTAGGTCAATGTGCCATTTTGTTTTATGGATTCATAATGAGGGTTATGGATTCTGTTGAAACTAGTGGGAGCCATATGTATGTCATTTAAGTCCTTATGAGCATACATTTAATCCTATTCTAACTTTATTTCTCTCTCTACGTTTAGGTTGATTGAAGATGTCGACTAGTGTGAATCTTCGCTCACTAATGGATGCAAACAAATTAACCGGACCAAATTTTCTTGATTGGCTGCGGAATCTGAGAATTGTTCTCAGATCTGAGGATCTAGGATATATCCTTGATTTTCCGCCCGGATCCACTTCTGAAGGAGCTTCGATGATGATCGAAGGCATATCGTAAGCATCTAAAAAAGGTGACATAGCTACTGCATTATGCTTGCATCGATGTCACCGAGATGCAGAAGCAAAGACGAGTCTATGGATGCTCACACGATAGTGTTTCATCTTAGAGTTGTTTGATGAGCAAGCACGGTCCAAGCGGTTCGAGACCTCAAGGTTGCTCTTTACAACGAAGATGACTCTGGTTCATCTGCGGTGCAATATGCATTGAAGATGAATGGCTATATTGAGAGGTTGGCCGTCTTAGGTTTTATGATGGATTTTGAGTTAAGTATAGACTTAATTCTTGTTGGTTTGTCGATAGTTATTCACGGTTTGTGTTGAACTATCGAATGAACCAAATATCCACCACAATTCCCGTGATCAATCATCTCGCCAAGCAATGAGAACAAGTGTCAAGCAAGATAGCAAGGCGTTGTTATTGGTGGATTCTTCTTCCTCTGGTTCCAAGAAAAGGAAAAGAAGAAGAAAAAGGCTCGAAGCGAAAGGAAGTGCAGCGAAAGGCAAGAAGAAGACCAAAGAGATCGCACTAAAAGGTACTGCTTCCATTGCGGTAAGACCGGTCATTGAGGCGAATCGCAAAATCTATCCGAAGAATCGAAGCGAAGAAGGCATCATTGCCTCGACTTCTTCGGTATGTTTGTCATTGAGGTTATCTTGTTTCGATAATAACATATGGGTATTGGATACCGGTTGTGGCTCACACATATGCAATGATATGCAGGGCCTCAGGGACAGTAGGCAGCTCATAAAGGGAGAAATGGACCTGCGTGTTGGCAATGGAGCAAGGGTTGTTGCATTAGCCGTAGGGACTTATGTTTTGACACTCCTCAGTGGGCTTGTACTTAACTTGGATGATTGTTATTTTGTACCCGTGTTAACAAAGAACATATTGTCTGTTTCTTGTTTAAATAGAGCTGGTTTCCATTTGTCTTTTGGTAACAAGGGTTGTTCTATTAGCTCAAATGGAATGCTTTATGGTACTAGTACATTATGCAATGGAATTTACATATTAGATATGTCACATCCGGTTATGAATGTCAATGACGCTAAAAGACATAAAAGAGATAATTTAAAATCAACTTACTTATGGCATTGTGCGCTTGGCCATATAAATGAGAGACGATCGCTAAGCTCCACAAGAGTGGAAGTTTAGGGTCATTCGATTATGAATCATATGACACATGTGAATCTTGTTTATTAGGCAAGATGACTAAGTTACCTTTTAAGGGAAAGGGTGAACGAGCGACTGGATTATTAGACCTAATACATTCAGATGTATGTGGTCCGATGTCCATCCATGCCATAAGTGGTTGTCGTTACTTCATTACCTTTATCGATGATTATTCTCGATATGGGTACCTGTATCTAATGAGATACAAATCTGAAGCGTTTGAAAAGTTCAAACAATTCAGAAATGAAGTAGAAAAACAACTTGGTAAAAGTATCAAAACATTACGATCGATCGTGGTGGTGAATACTTAGACCAAGAGTTTTGGACTATCTCGTAGATAATGGGATTTTATCTCGGTGGACCCTCCTTACACACCACAAAGATAATGGTGTGGCAGAAGGAGAAATCGAACCTTGTTGGACATGGTACGATCTATGATGGGCTTTACGATTACCAAAATCCTTTTGGGATATGCACTTGAGACAATTTGTTTACTTGTTAAGCGAGTTCCATCAAAGACAGTTGATGTTACTCCATATGAGATGTGGACTAACAAGAAACCTTATCTTTCTTATTTGAAAGTATGGGGTTGTCCTCGCTTATATGAAGCGGACACATCGAGATAAGCTTGGAGCAAAATCGACAAGTGTTTGTTCGTAGGATATCCTAAGGAAACAAGAGGATATCAATTCTACTTCTTTGAGGAACAAAAGGTGTTTGTTTGATGCATGCTGTCTTTTAGAGAAAGAGTTTCTTTTAAAGAGGACGGTGGGAGCAAAGTTGAACTTGAAGAAGTTCAAGATGCTCAGACAGACGCTAATCAATCGTCGAACTCAAGCTGTAACTCATACGGATGAGGTAACAGTTCAACCTTCTACTACACACGAAATTGTGAGGTCAAGTAGGATACGCCTGTTCTCGAGAGATATGGATTTCGTGAGTGAACAGAATGACGATTGCTCATAGAGGATGATGAGCCTACCACCTATGAAGAGGTTACGAAGAGTTCGAGTCGAAAAATGGCTTCGTGCCATGAAATCAAATGGATTCCATGTATGAAAACCGGTATGGACTTTGGTTGATGCACTGAAGGGATAAAACCTATAGGGTGCAAATGAGTTTTCAAGAAGAAAGCGACATGGATGGTAATGTGATTACCTATAAAGCAAGGCTCGTGGCTAAAGGCTTTCGTCAAAGACAAGGAGTTGACTATGACGAGACCTTGATCAAAGAGCAATGCTTAAATCCATTAGGATACTCTAGCCATTGCCGCTCATTATGATTATGAGATATGGCAAATGGATGTGAAGACGACTTTCTGAATGGAAATCGGCCGAGGATGTGTACATGACACAACCTCGAGGGCTTCATTTCTGGCGATGGCGAAAAGGTATGCAAGCTTGTAAATCCATTTATGGATTGAAGCAAGCATCCAGAGTTGGAATATCCGTTTTGATGAGACAATCAAAGAGTTTGGTTTCTCACAAAATCCGGATGAACACTGTGTGTACAAGAAAGTTAATGGAACTGCGATCGTATTCCTTGTGTTATATGTAGATGACATATTGTTGCTAGGAAACGATGTCTCAATGCTGCAATATGTAAAAATTTGGTTGTCCAAACAATTTGTCATGAAAGACCTTGGAGAAGCAACTTATATCCTTGGGATAAAGATCTATAGAGATAGATCGAAGAGGTTGCTTGGTATTTCACAGTCAACGTACATAGACAAGGTGCTAAAGAGGTTTAGCATGGAGCAATCCAAGAGAGGGTTTCTTCCCATTGTTCATGGGATAACACTCTCGAAGTCTATGTGTCCTCGGACACAGGATGAGAGGATGCGTATGAATATGATCCCGTATCGTCTGCGAGAGGATCTATTATGTACGTAATGCTATGTACGAGACCCGATGTATCATATGCTCTAAGTGTTACTGGCGGATACCAATCGGATCTGGTGAAGGTCATCGGGTGGTTGTCAAGAATATCCTAAAGTACTTGCGAAGAACTAAGGATGTTTTCTTGATATATGGAGATGGAAATCTCAGTGAGCGGGCATCAGATGCGATTTTCAATCGATAAGGACGACTCGAGTCCCAATCAGGTTATGTTTTCACACTTAATGGCGGAGCGATCGGTTGGAAGAGTTCCAAACAGAGACGATGGCGATTCAACGTCCGAGGCAGAGTACATTGCCGCATCGACGCAAAGAAAGGAAGCGATTTGGATCAAGAAGTTCATTTCGAACTTGGTGTGGTTCCTAGTGTGATGGACCCATCTGGTTGTATTGTGACAACATTGGGGCTATTCTTGGCAGCAAAGGAGCCAAGGTCTCATCAACGATCCAAACACGTACTCCGCCGATACCATTTGATTCGGGAGATCATTGCTCGAGGTGATGTCCTGATAGAGAGAATTCTACAGAGCGTAACATTGTCGATCCGTTGACAAAGCCATTGCCACGTAAGAATTTTGATTCTCATGTACTCGCTTATGGTATTAGATACCAAGGCGATTGGCTTTAGGTCAAGTGGGAGATTGTTAGAGTAGTGCCCTAAAGGCAATCCCCTTTAGCGCATTTTGTTCATAGTCATGTACAGATTTTATGAATAAATAAAGCAAGGCATATTTCATTTATTTGATATTCATTTTATTATGAATTGATAATGATCTTTAATCAAATTAATGAAGTCCCTGATACATGACATAGCATGAAGGAAATTATGATGTGATCATACTATTGAGATTCCTATCATGTGCAATTATGTCAGTATCTAAATTATCCCTAGTCATAGGATTAATGAGACTGGACATCGTTAATCCGGATAGACTAGACATGTCAAACTCCTTGATTGGATCAGCGGTGGATCTCGTAAAACGTAAATATTGAGATATTTGGATTTGACATGTGGATGCTTACTAGTGGTAGTAAGTACATTGGATGACCTGCTATGAGATCATCACATGGATGTCCTATACAAATGTCAGTGATAATCTCATCATAGCAATGGTGCAAGTATCCTTAGACTTGAGGTACTCGAGGATATCTTGAGTCTTGATTACGTACTTTGACTCCATTCCTTGTTGCCTTTCAGAGGTCACTCATAGGGTGGTGATTGGGTGCACTTGAGGTATTGAAGGTAATTGAGTAGCCAATAGAGGATTCACCACTTCATTATAGCGGAAGAGATACCCATGGCCTCTTATCGGGATCATTACTTTGAAGTCTCTGGCCGAGACATACATATGTCATGAAGATGGTCTTCATGGACATATAAAGTAATGAGTCCTAGGGCGAGAACTGATTACACTTGGACTAGATTTGATCGATCGGTCTAGTAAGAGTTGACACATTGCCCATACTCAAACCAAGTGGGGTATAGCATGGTGAAAGGACGAATTGCACAGAATTGTCTATGGAAGGGTTCGTGATATGGTTTCATTAGTCAAACCAATTACTTTCCGGTCAATTGGGGTCATGATGTGTTGCTAGATACCGCTCATGACTTGCTCAGATTAAGTGTTAATCTAAGTGGCCAACATAACCGGAACCTAATGGGTCACACGATAAGAGTGACTCGGAGAATCAGAAATAGTTTCGGACAGAGATCCGATATCTGGAGAGCAATAGGATTAAATGGATCCCGATGAGATTGGGATATGTCCCGATAAGATCGCGACATCGACATTGCTTAAAACCGCTTAGGTGATTTTTTCGTCCTACGGGCCGCAGCAGTGTGTAGACCGACCCAGTTTGACTGGACCACTTCAGCAATTATATATATTAATTAATTAAGTAAATTATTAATTAACTATATATATATATATATATGCATTTCGGTGGAGCCATAAATGGTGGAGATAAGTTAAGTTTGAAAAGTCAAACTTAATGATTATTTTACATTTCAAGGCATTTTATGCCTCCTACGTGGATGAGCATCCACCAAGCCCTTTTATATGTATTTTAAGTGTTAAATAAACATATAAGAAGGCATTGGAAGAAGCTTGTACGTAGGTTGTTGGAGAAGAGTCGAAAAGCTTAAGAGTTAAGCTTTGAAAATTGGTTTTTCATCTTCTTCCTATCATCCTCTCAAGTTACTTCTACTTCCAAGGTTCCACCAAGATCATCTCACTTGCTCTCCAAGGCTAAGGTAAGAGCTAGCACTCTTTCTTTAGTCTAGCTATTCCGGGTCAAAAGAGTTTGTCCGGTTAGGTTTTCCGACCTCTGCGTGGATACCGTTAGAGACGGTCTCCTTTGGTCGTTATGGTTTGATTGTTTGTACTTACACATGGATCCCGGCTTTCGGGAATGTCCAGGACTCAAAATTTTAAATTCCGACTTTGTGGGCATGTGATGCCTACCGGGATTTTCCTACATTCGCATGACATGCCTTGGGAGGCTCATATACCACTCCGGGCCTTTCCTTCTAACGACAAGTGGAATACCTTCCACAAAGACTGGTCGAGATGTGCTCCTACGGGCTTCATACTTTTGAGATCATTGTGAGGGCCTCAAGATGCATATAGGGTCCTCTCCGCCAAACCGTGAAATTTGGGAAGGAGTTAATCAATAAACCTTTAACTTCAAATTTACGTCGAAGTTAGGGCAAGCGATAGTGAAAGGATCGTAGTTTACGCCCCGAGGTTGTAGCTTCTCGGATGGTTCTACGTCTGATGTTCGCATTGTTGTCATCTACGCGTTCCTGGTCACCGTTAAGACCATGATCTCCATTTCGGGGTGGTTGACCGGGATATTCTTGGTGTTCAGCCATCTCAGATTCTAGTCGATCTAGTGTGCTAAGTCTTTCTTGCTCTCTTGTTTTTCCTAAGTTGTCTAAGGTGTCGCTCAATTTCAGGTTGAAAATGAACTAGCCTAAGTCTACGGGGCATGCACAAGAGAAGTTCACCTAAGATAGCTCACTAAAACGACAGCGGATAGCAAGGCTTAAATTCACTTTCGGGTTATTGCGACGATAGAAACTTCATTGCAATGAATCGAATAAAATTATAAGTTTCATATGCGGCGAATATATGAACTTCATTGCGGCGATTAATGAACTCATTGTGACGAATGATGAACTCGTCACGACTAAGAACCTGAACTAGCAAAGCAAACAAAATTAACTTAAAATTAAGCACAATAAACAAAAACAATCGAATAAACACTTAAACAAAGCGTAATGAAATCACAAGCAGGATTAACACTAAAACACTTACGCAGTAATGAATAAAATAAAATTATGCAATGCAAAAAATGCAAACAACAAAATTAAAATTAAAATAAAGACCGGCTAACCTAGAGAACCAATTAATTTGATTCCCGACAGCGGCGCCAAATTTGATCGTGGCTTATCGCTCAATTTAAGAATTGATCCTTGAAACCGATCAAATAAAATTTATACCAAGGATTGCAATACAGATGCAACCTCGTCGACTCTCGAGGAACCAAAGGTACTAACCGATCTAGACTAGCCTAATGTTTGAATTATGCATGCAATGAAAGCAATAAAAGGGGGTCTTGATTGATTAATCTAAAATTAAACTAAACTAAAGCAAAGGTAAATATTTTTGGGATTTTGAAAAGATAAGGCAATTTAAATTAAATGAGACTGAAAACTATTAATTAAAACTCTCCTGAAAATGTGGCTCGGGTTATCATCGTTCAAATAATTTTTAGGGTTTGAAATCCACTAAGTTTCGAAATGTAAACCTTAACAACTCGTTAAGTCCAAGAATTTGATTAATCAACTCGATTAGTCAAATCTTGTTAAAACCATTAGTGTGAAAAATTGGATAAACAATTGCAATAAGTTAATCAGATAATAACACAGCTAACCCAACCAAGCACAACTAGGCAGATCAAATTAATCAGTGTAAAAATCCGAATAACATACATGAGACTTCATGTATTTTGACACAGAAAAATCTACAAAAGTAATATCCAAATCTCAACATAATGTCAACACACGGCTAAAACTATTAACCACACTAATCTAGCTATATCAATGCATACTCCAACTCGGATCTATACATAAATATACCTAGACTTGGACATTAGTGATTACCCTGTTAAGCTTTGGTGAACTCCAATCCTTGCTACATGTTCAAGAGAATGGAACGCTTAGCCGACCATAACTCGATGAACTCTTATTTGTTGGAATATCACTATGGTTCATGATTCCAACGACGAGCGAGGAAGGATACGCAACAAATGATGGACGATGGAACGGATGAAGAAACTGGAAACAATGGACGTGATGCAGTGCGGCAATAAACCGCAAATAAAAATGAACAAAACTATTAGAAGCGAAGGAGAAGGCGAAAAGAAGAAGTTAACCTCCGGAGTGCGGCCGATTCGTTTTTGCCCTAAATGGCAAGATTTTATAGGAGGTTGTGCGGGCCGGGTCAGAACAGTGGATTAATTTCCATTTATAGTCCGGGTTACCCGACATTATTTGTGGCAAATGGCTGTAATTCGCCATGGCGAATGAGTTTAGTCACTCGTCGCAATAATAAATTAAATACCATTAATTTCTTTGCGGTGAATGGAGGTCTTGGTTAGCCCAATGAATCTTGCGGCGTGTTGACTTCTTGAATGTTGACTCCTTTGGTCTACAAAATACAACCCATTTGCAGTATCAATTGTCCCAATAAAATTATGCGAGAATTAATGACAATTGACAACAAAATCCGACAATGTGCAATTTATCAAAACTCGATATGCGGGACCAAAATAAGCATAAAAATCATAGATCAGGAGTCAACAAATGCATAATTACTAAAGAAAACGGGCCTAATTTATAGTATAAATTTGGTCCAATCAACAACATACAATCTTCTTACTTGAATTTACCACTTATCTAACATTATTAAAACATCAAAACCAAATCCAAAACTAATCCAACACATGTTCAATCATTTAGCCTCACATAAACATGCACTTATACCTATACAATTATCTATTTAACAACACAAACATACTACTTTCACTCTTTCAACACCTTCTACCATAAATTTTAGAAATTCACATTTCCTATCTTTTATACCTGGCAATTGTCAATGAATTCATGTACCATTTAAAGAGCCAGTAATCATTATGTAAATGCATGTATGCTAATAAGATGCATGAACAAAACCAATGCATTTCCTTTGTCTCTCCTTGAGCACACTTGTACAATATTTCAGGTCCTCACCCTTCATTTGGGGATGGGATGTTACAATTCTCCCCCCCTTAATAAATTTCGTCCTCGAAATTTTCATTTGATTGATCACTACTGTTACTCTATTTACCATATGTCTCTCCATTTCCTATACACTTCATCCCTCAATTTCTTATTTTTCGAAAGATCACAGTAGACAAACTCAATAAATCTTTCAGTCCCTTATTTGACTATGTCACGATTTTAACTATCTCACTTGAATATTTCAGATTACACTCCAACTTTTATTTCGTATGTTGAGGATCAGATCATTATTTCAACCTATTCACTTATCACATTTTATAAATCCAACACCTCTTTCACCAATATTACTAACTCATAATAAAATTTTTTATAACGACCAATTCATACAGTTTCATTGATACCTTTTTCCAATTTTGAGTACGCCTTGCCAAGGCGTTACTCATAAAAACACTTCATCTCTTTTTCGACACTTCACTATACTTTGGTGCTAACACATTGACACTTATATCCATTTCACTATAACAGGTGTTAATTCACCTAACTCATTTATCTTTCATATATCATTGGCTCTTATTTCAGATTCATCTCTCCCTTGACAATTCACTGTTCTTTAGTGTTCATGCACTCAATTCGTATACTCACTTAACTATATTTCATCTGTCCGATTTTGATCCACCTCATCTAGCCCATTCATCTTTCACAAGTCACTTTCCTTTGTCTCACTCATCGCACCATTGTTATACCTATAGTCAATCAGAACTATACAACAAACTCATATTCCTATGAACTCCAAAATATAAGCGTTAAACACTTCTCACTGTTGGAAATTTAAACATGTAACCACGTACTTCTCTAACAACTTCTTTGCTCAATCACTTTTGTCGGGTACACATACTTCTTAGTTCCATCACCTCTTTCTAGTAAAACTGAATCTAAAACTTCAATACACTAGTAACACTTCATTTTACCCCATATTCTACTTGACATTTGCACTCTTCATTGCTGAATCTGCTCTATTCATTATAGAATTTTCTGTTCAATGTTTTAGACTACACTCTATCTTTACCAGTATAGAATTCATTTGTGCATGCCTTTCAAGCTCAATAATGTTCTCGAAACTATACAATTTGTACATTACAGGAATGCCTTAGCATATCTAATGTCTTCAAGACTTCAAACAATTTCTATCATAGCACCGATACCACTTATCAAAATCAACTCACATTATACTGTTACAACATATTGTATCATACTTTCTGATGTGAAACTTCATCATACACTACACAATCTCCAAATGATATGCTTATCATCAGTGTCAGATTCCTCAATTATTCATATATCTCTTTTTACTTTTCAACACTTTCAAAATACCGTCTATGAGCATAGTCACCAATTGATACCATTTGCTTACATTGCATAAATCTCTATTGGGGTACTGTTGATTTCAACAGACATCACTCAAATCTTTTCATTGAGTCCACATTGATTTTTTTTAATCCCTTAATGAAGGTAACATTACCTCACATCATTTTCAGTCTCCCCATAGGACTTCTTGTCTCTACTAATTTTCCTTTTTTTTAATTCCCCTTTAATTCACATCCGCATATTCACATGCCTATTCATTTGTACTTATGCCTCCATACATTCCACTTCATTTGAGTATTTCACTTTGTGGGTTGGTATTATTTTTCTTAGATTCCATTTAAGATCTCCCAACATTTTTGTATCAAATCTTATAGAGACCTATTCTTTTCATGTTGCAATAGTATCACCTTAAATTGAAAATCCACTCACGTAGTTGGATACTTTACATTACCTTAAACACAATGCATAGAATCTCAGTAGTACATTTCACTTGCTATGCTTGAGTCTCCTCTTGAGATATAACTCAATTATTCACTTTTAATTTAGTACTTACTTAATTTCAATTTGTTCCTATCATGACCACTATTAACTAGAATCGTCTATTCATCTTAACTAAATGTGGGAAATTCTTCTTTAAAAGAAGATTTCTTGCTCAATCATCGATACTGCTCACGAAATTCTCATCAACCAACTATTTTCCATAATTGCGTTTCAACCATTTTTAGTATCTCAAGAAGATCAATTTTAACTATACTCAATATCCCAATAAGAGCAATTTTATGCCATAACTGTATGATCGGAACATCTTTTACACTAAGGCTCTGTGAGGCACTAAACAATTTCTTTTACACTTATACTTTGGTATATATATCACCAACAATCATTTCATCACATATGATACATCATTTGAAATCTTAATATCCTCCCAAACGAGCACTATAAGTACTCTTGTATCTTACCATAACCCATTATAAACCTTGAACTATAGGAACTATGATTGACACTTATTTAATAAGTTACCGATCGCTTCCTCAGTTATTTCCACATATATTTTCACATAAACTCAATTGTTTCACTAATCATGATGAACGCAATATCCAATGTATACTCATAAAGGTGAATCAACCTAAACTCGTCAATTCTTTTCATATAGTACTATCATTGTTTCATTTTCCACTTGTCATTGAATTTCATTTCACACAGATTTATTCCCATCTCAAACCATAATTCTTATATCGATAATTCACACATCCCTTCTAAGTCTAAGCTGGAACCTTCAAGGTCATATCAACTTGGCTTATACACTTTAATCTCATCATTTCTACTTATCTCATTATATATATATATATATATATATATATCCTCAAACAATCCATGATAGGGTATTCACATTTATATCAAATTCGAGGATATATCATCAAAACACAAAAAAAAATATTACATTCATTGATACAGTGTGTTTAACCAATCCAGAATTTCTGATGTGCAATCATTGGAAATTTTCAGTCTTAATTTTCCTCTAATATCCCCTTATACTGATTTTCAAACTCTTAGCACAATAGTTGCATAATCATTTTGGTTCAAAGCTCATGTTTTCATGATCATAACCACTTCACGATTTCATTTAGTTTCCCTTTTTACTCATATGCTCATCTTCCTCAATCAATTCTCAATAACATACCTATTCACACCGATATCACCTCAAAGGATACATATCCCAATTGAGGTGAACCTTTTTCCATCATACGATACCAGATACATTTATTATTTCCCAATTATCTATAAACCTCTATTTTCTCATAATCACCAATTTCCCGCTCCAACTCTTAAGGAAATGCTCATACATGTGACTCATCTTTGGGGATCGATCGCGGTTATGCGCTATAACATACTTACTATGCATATGCATATCACTTGACCCCTATTTCAGAATGCCCATGTAAGATTGTACTACTGGGCTCTGATACCACCTAATGTAGCACCCCACTCCCACGCGACCCAAACCCGACATCAATGGTGATATCCGAGTCCGTGCCCAGCGAGGGTGGCGTGCTAAAACACTCATTCAGTAGTCGTTACATTTTTTTCACATAACAATATATGCGGAATTCAAACCCCAAGTTGGGTCCTCATTCAATCATATACAATTCCATTATACACAAATTCCAATAGCCATTTGGGCTTATTTATCGAAATACAAATATACACTTCAATACATAAATAAAGACATGCAATGCAGATGCGAACTGATCCTGACTCTTATCCTTTATTTGAATCCTGCAAATATACTCCCATTGGCTTAACGGGGTATTCTTCTGATCCTGAAAAATAATTACAAATTTTGGGTGCGTTTTGCGAACTCAATGAGTGACCATCATTGATGGTCCGCTCAATCATTGCAACAATAATATCAATATATATAACATATTTTCCCACTGTTGCCTATTTGACCACAGTTCAAAATTTCACATATATTTAAATTTTACTTCAATAAGCGTTATTACAAGACTGCACATTCACACACTTTCCATCTATTAGCCTTTTACTGTGACCGAGTGCTTATATGTCCCATTGAAGGGCTCATTAGTATCTATCCCTTATTCGAATGTGGATATAGGGCTCATCAATACATTGAGCCTGAGGCTTTAAATCACTCATGAGCTCCAAGCTTATCTTCACACGTTGAGCTAAAAGCTCTGATCGGTGGCAACTCTGGTCAATAGCCATTATAATTCAAACAACATAAGGCATTTCACTATTCTCATAGTCTCACAGTTATAAAAATACCCCCTGACTGTTTTCACATCAACAAATGGCAATTTGCAGTGCATTCAATCAACTATCAACTAAATCAAACAAAAGCAGTGTTGTGACTGAGCGCCTGTACTATCCCTACAAGGGCACATTTATCGTTGAGCTATAGGCTCTGAAACTGTCCCCTTTTGGGGATCATTAATTATTGAGCTAAAAAGCTCTTAAAATGTCCCCTTTTGGGGCTCATTAATCATTGAGCTAAAAAGCTCTGAAACTGTCCCCTTTTGGGGCTCATTAATCATTGAGCTAAAAAGCTCTGAAACTGTCCCCTTTTGGGGTTCATTAATCATTGAACTAAAAAGCTTTGAAAATGTCCCCTTTTGGGGCTCATTAATCATTAAGCTTAAAAGCTTTAAAACTATCCCCTTTTAGGGCTCATTAATCATTGAGCTAAAAAGCTTTAAAACTGTCCCCTTTTGGGGCTCATTAATCATTGAGCTAAAAAGCTCTATTCGGTGGATGCTTAGGTCACAACTATCAATTTTCTGTTCATGCATTCCTATATGAATTTCATATACCACGATTTATCACTTTATTTATGTATTCAATGACCACAATTATTTCCAAATTACCATAAAGGGACAAATGGTTCACAATTTGTCACATGAAAAAGAAACACCATCACAGTTTCACTTTCTCATAATACTTCTATATCATATCATAACAATACTCCGGACTTTCGGTCTAGAGTTTTGAATCAATCACAGTCCCACCATTATTCACCATAGTTTTTTTCAAGACAGAATTCTAAGCACATAATAATTGAGGTATCGTCTAGGTCACTCACCTCATATCCATGCTTGAATCTTATCCAAAGCCTCAATTTCTTCATTATTTCTTTCCTTCATCCAAGTTAAAATTCCCTAAGCCACAATTACCCAAATTCAACATCACATACTGCATAAACACTAAAATTGAGCTTAGGAAACACAACCCTATACCAATCTTAAGCCATATGAACCAAACCCCTTTAAAATTTAACAAATCAAAAATTTCAATCTTACCTTGATCTTTCACCCATCCATGAATTTCTTGGCTTGGATGGAAGCTCTCATCATCCTCCACGTTTTTCTCTTCTTGAGCACCATGAAAATCCCTCTTGAAGAGCTTAGAAAAAATCAATACCTAGTTTACTCTTTCTTCTTTCTTCTTCTCCCATCCGAAGGCTCTCGACTCTTCTCTTTTCTTCTATTCTTTCTTTTCTGTTTTGCACAGTCCACTTGCTTTTATAGTGCCATGTCATTTAATGAATGAGGAATGACCCATATGCCCCTCCATTTAAGCCTATAAACTTAACCCTTTAAGTGATGCTCCAATAATGCCCTTCCTTTTTGCCTTAAAACTGACATCTTGGCCCCTTATTTCGATCTGGTAAATAAAACAATTTGACAAAACGTTCTTCTAGAGAGATGTTCCTCTATGTCTTAAGAATCCATCTCTTCAATAATCAGATCGATCGAAGCTCTATATCTCAAAAATACTAAAGTTTATTAGATGTTTCGTTTGAACCAAAACTAAATCAAGACTGAACACTACACGTAACTTCACTCCAGAAGTTGAACATCTTAGAGGCTAAATTCCCAATTGTCTCCTTGATATAACTTGTAGATCTATGTCTCTAGTTTCATTTGAAATAAGAATCCAATCTATTGGAGCTCTATAGCTCAAAATATATCCAAAATAACAAAGTCTGTTCAGACCGTTACAAAACCGAGACTGAACACTATACCTAAATTCCTTCCAGAAATTGAAAGTCTTAAAGGCTAAATTTTAGATCAGCTCCTTCATATAACTTGTATATCTATGTCTCTAGTTTAATTTTCAAGAAGAATCAGATCGATCCGAGCTCTATAGCTCAAGATATCTCTAAAATACCGAACAATGTTTAGATTTTTTTCATAGGTAAGCTCACTTTAATCGGGTCGATCTTTCTCCATTAATGTCAAAACTGATCTATTTTGGTATGAAAAGATGGAAAAATGTCTTAGGAATCTAACGCTTCAAAAATCGGGTCAATTGGAGGTCGGACGAAAAAGTTATGCTTAAAAGAGTAAAAGGAGGTCGGTCGGCCGAAACATCGACAGAAATGCAGCTCGACCAATTTGCCGAGTGGTGCGCCCGCGGGCTGGTGCTCGGCCTGTCGAGTGTTGGGCTGGCCGAACTCTTGCGTTGACGAGCTCTCGCGCGGTGATCTTTCAACTTCTAACGCTTACAACTTTTGACTCCGAACTCTGAATTTTACAAACTTAGTACCGTTGGAAAGATAAAAGACCGATCTACAATTTTAATGAAGGACTTAACAACAATTTCGGTCTCTAAAAAGGTCAAAAAGTCTATCAAAGTGACTGATCGATCAGCTTCACACTAAACAGCATCAGAACTTCCAAAAATCATAACTTTTCATCCCCTTAGCCAAAAATTTCAAATTTTATATCAATAGAAAGAGCAAAACAAATGCTACATCTTTTAGGAATAACTTAGAAGCCAATTCCATCTCTAACCAAATCAAATTCGCAAACAAAGGTTCAGCCTACCCCATTTATCCTCAACAGAAATCCAATCTTTCAAAATTCATAACTCCACATCCCCTTGGCAAACATTTCCATACCATATAGCAATAAAAAGCTTAGACAATATAATACAATTATCAGGAAGGACTTCAAGGCAAATTCCAACTCTAATTAGGTCAAATCCACCCATTAATGTGGCTGCCCTGTTAGGGTTTATGAAATCAGCATGTAACCTAAACCATAACAAAACTTTCCGAAGTTATATCTTACAATTCTCACATCCAAAATTCGCATAAAATACCACATTAGAAAGCTAAAACAATCCTCTACAACTTTCCAGAATGTCATTTGAGCCAATTTCACCCTTAACAATCCCAAATAAATTTTAGAACACAAAGACCACAAAATCTATGCCCTTGGAGCATTTGCACACCAAAACACATTTTGGACTGAATTACCACCTGAGCATTATCAGACCATAACTTGCAAGTTGTACAACGAAAAACATCATACTTAGTGGCGTTAGAAAGATAACACATAAATCTTCAACTTTCAGTAATACCAATTTCACAAAATCTGTCTCCTTTATCCTAGAAAAATTCTCAAAGTTTCAGGTCATCAATAATGGAACCAAGATCCGGATACTGTTCACCCAGCACACCCATCTAAACTTCCGAGCCAAATTCAAAGCTCTTCAAGTCACAATTGACCAGAACTTCCTTCATAGGAATTCTACCCATACTTTTCAAGTTTAAGTTAAAGTAAACCTCAACTCAATAGCATAACTACATCAAAAGTTATAAACAAATACCTGAAGCATGCACAAGTTCCATTTTCCAGATTTCATACTAAATCCTGCTCCTTTCATGTAAACATCAATGCCACATCGATAAACATCCCATTTAGCCAAGAGATCAGCCACAAATTCATCAAGACACTTACTTGAGTAATAAAGCACAAATTTGGCAACACACAACATACAAGCTTCTTACTTGAATTTACCACTTATCTAACATTATTCAAACATCAAAACCAAATCCAAAACCAATCCAACACATGTTCAATCATTTAGCCTCACATAAACATGCACTTATACCCATACAATTATCTATTTAGCAACACAAACATACTACTTTCACTCCTTCAACACCTTCTACCATAAATTTTAGAAATTCACATTTCTTATCTTTTATACCTGGCAATTGTCAATGAATTCATATATCATTTAAAGAGCCAGTAATCATTATGTAAATGCATGTATGCTAATAAGATGCATGAACAAAACCAATGCATTTCCTTTGTCTCTCATTGAGCACACTTGTACAATATTTCAGGTCCTCACCCTTCATTTGGGGACGGGATGTTACATCTTTAGCTCAAATAGAAGCTCTTTTATTCGTCTACCTTATTCTCTTCTTGACAACTTCAAAATCTCTCTTGAAGGCCAAAAAAAATTAAAACCCTAGCTTGTTTTCCCTTCCTTCTCTCTTTCATTTCTTTTTTAACGTTCTCTCTCTTATCTCTTTTCTAATCCACTCATTTTGTTTCTCTAGAATCTTCTCATTCACGTTTCTCCTTTATTTATAAGCAAGACAACACTTCTTCTTCTGGGAAGCGCTAGAGGGGGTGCTGCAGCAATTCGTTGATACGGAGCAGATCATCATTGGTGGTGACTTTAATGGGCATATAGGAGCAGGTACGGATGGTTATACAGGAGCACGTGGGGGCTTCGGTTACGGCATTAGAAATGCTAATGGGATTGCTTTATTGGACCTGGCCGTAGCGTATGAGTTAGTCATCGCTAATTCCCTTTTTCAGAAAAATGTAGCGCACTTGGTAACTTTTCAGAGTAGCACCTCCAAGACTCAAATAGATTATCTCCTTGTCAAGAGAGGTGCCAGATCATGGTGCAAGGATTGTAAGGTACTGCCGGCAGCATGCATTTCGACTCAACATAAATTGTTAGTTTTTGATTTTGGGATTAAAGGATGGAGGGCCCAGTCTTTGACCCCGCATTATCTTAGAATTAAGTGGTGGAAACTAAGAGGGGACAGGATGGAACAATTTAGGGCACAGGTTCGGTCAAAGGTAGCATGGTCTGAGCGCAGGGATACAAACCTGATGTGGGAGGGGCTAGCATCTGTAGTGCGTGCAACGACTACCGCTCTCCTAAGGATATCCAAAGGGGTCCCTAAAGGGAAAGGTGGGCGGATGGAAGGTTGGTGGTGGTCAGACGAGGTCCAGGGGACAGTTAAGGCAGAGAAGAGAGCTTTTAAAGATCTTATAGATAGTCCGACGGAGGCAGAAAGGGAAATTAACAAAGTAAGGTATAGGTTGGCGAAACGAAAGGCTAAGAAAACTATCACAGTGGCTAGAGGAGAAGCATATGAGGTTATCTACAGGGACTTGGATACGTTTAGTGGAGCACAAAAGATTTTCAAACTAGCATGGGATAGGGCTCGTGAAGCGAATGATTTCAACCAAGTTTGTTGTATACGTGATGAAGCAGGACAGGTACTCACAGAGCCCCAAGCCATCAAGAGGCGATGGCAGAGATACTTCCACGGCCTGTATAATGACGCGTTAGTAGGCAACATGGAGTTAGAAGAACCCTCTGTGATAGGGCATGCCCATGATATGGGCACATGGGTAAGGATTACGAGGGGTGAAATTACAAAGATGTTGAGAGAGATGCGGAGTGGTAGGGCCGTAGGGCCAGACGAGATTCCTGTAGAAGTATGGAAACAGATAGGAGTTATCGGTATTACATGGTTAGTTCAACTCTTTAATCTGATTTTAGAGTCAGCCAAAATGCCGGATGAATGGAGATTAAGTAGGTTGATCCCCTTATATAAAGCCAAAGGAGATATCCAACAATGTCACAACTACAGAAGCATAACACTAATAAGTCATACCATGAAGCTATGGGAGAAGGTAATCGACAAGAGGATCCGAATGGTTGCTTCTATATCGATCAACCAATTCGGATTTATCCCTAGTAGGTTCACGAAAGAAGCGATACATCTACTCGGTAGACTTATGGAATGTTACAGGTGTTAGACCCCGAAATTTTTTTTATGATGATATTAAGCATGAATTGTGATAATTATGTGATTATGCCTTAGTTTGAGTTACTTGGGAGTATTATGAATAATTACGGTTTAATTGCGGTTAAATGAGGATTAAAAAGAGTAAAAGTTATGAGGGCATTTTGGGAAGTTTATGTGAGTTATAGTAGTTTAAGCTTTGTAAGGAGGGGTATTATGGTCTTAATATTACTTATGCCCTAAGTAGGAAATTAGAAAGAGAAAGAGGAAAAGAAAGAAAGGAAGAAGAGAAAGAAGAGGAGTAGCACCGTCGTGAAGGAGGAAGAGAAGAGAAGAGAGATTGCGATCGTTGCAATTTTTTGAAAGTTTGAAGCTATTTTCGGGTACGTTATGCTTTGTTTTACCTTGTTTTGGTTGGATTAAACCTAAGGATAGGTTGATAGTAGCAGAATCGATGGTTTTAGGATTTGTAAAGCAAAAATGGTGAGATTTCTTGGGTTGATGCATTTGTGATTGATTTTTGAGTTATTGTTGGATTAGAAAGGTAGTATAAGTCTTGATCTACAGTTTAGATGTGGTGCATTTGAGTTTGGGAAGAGAATGAAGTCAAAAATGCGAAATAAGGGTTGAGTCACAGCTCTCGACCCAAGACGTCATGACGTCTTGAAGAGCACACATGGCGTGCGGAGAAATTAGTGACGCCGCGAGCACAGGGTGCACGTCACGGCATGCACAATATGACGCACGTCGCGACGAACACATTTGTGCTCGCCGCAGCGACCCTGGCCTTCACCGCGACGAGCCAGACCGACGTCGCGGCGAGCAGGTTCGTTCACCGCGGCGAGCGCCCCTTCGCTACGGTAAGCCCCCTGTTGTCCGAAAGTGAAAATTTTAATATTTTTGGACATATCTTTGGTGTAGATGTCCAATTGAGGTGATTTTGGATTCATTGTGAACTAGAGATCAAAGACTACCAGTTCTATGAAGAAGGGAAGTTCGAAATTAGTCTGTAAGGGTTCAGAATTTTAGGAGGAGGTCGAATGTAGACTTTCAATGCTTTATTTTGGCTTTCCAAGCTTTGAATATTTTCTGATCGAATGAAAACTTGGTTGTTTTAGGAAACCAAGCTGACCCGATTTCATCGCAAGAGGAAGGACACCAATGAGTCGACTACTCGAGCGATCTTAGGTGGGTAATGTAATTATAGTTATTGTGTGATTAGGCAATTTCTTGCCTATGTATGAATATATGTTATTTGTTATGCATGTTTAAATGTGATGAATTGAATGATTTTGAGTTCATATATTTTGAAAGAATCATAAGAATTGATAGCATTACATTTTGATTCTGATCATGTTATGCCTCGACTTCGGTCACGACATTTTGACTAAATGCAAGACATGAAAGAATACCATATGATGAAATGGTTACGAGCATGATTATGTGCTTTTGTTTGGGCGAGAGTGGAACCATTTCATTCGTCACGTGCACGTAGACAAGAGCCTTCTCCCGGCTGCCCGCTTGTGACCTATGAGATCCGAATGGACTCATTTCATTCAGGGTGTAAACTTCAGTTTCTCCCTTTTGTTTCCATGGAACCCTCGAGCCATTGTGATGTGCATTGCATACGTGAATTGTTCATTGTGAATGCTTCGTGACATATTTATGAGTTGAATGAAGTATTGATTATGTAAATTTCTTGAGTAGCATGTGAATGCTTGAATTGTTGTCTATATAGATATAATATATATACATTCATATGCTAGGATTTGTGCTAGTTGCCGATGGCTATAATTATATTAACCACTGAGTTGTGTAGCTCAACCCATTACTTTCCATCCTCAGGTGCAGAGCAGGACGATCTTTGAACTTGCGAGGCATCGAAAACTTCGATCCAATTAGGAGTTTTGTATTAAGTTCGTATTTTGGTTGGCCCTCCAAACACATTATCATGGAGCATGTTTCATGTATTTTGGATTGGAACTTTATTATGTATTTCGCACGATTTTGAATACTTATGACATTTCTTCAGATTGTAATGGCATGAGTTTAATTCATGTTTAGATGCATGTGTAAGTGCTGGAATGTATGAGAATGATTATGTGTGAATTATGATCGAACTATGTATATGTATAAATGTTGGGATCGGGTCCGACGTTATATGAGGCGCCCGTCGCCAGCGCAGCCCGAGGGGCCACCTCGGGAATCGGGGATCCGAGGCCCGGGCCCAACATGTTTAGTATCAGATCGCCTAGGTTTAGGTGTCCTCGGCTTAGAATGCATATAGGATTGTGTGCTCTATGATTATTTGTTGCATTACTTGATTGTATTAAGTGACATGCATATCATGCATACATGTAGGTTGCCATATAGCTAATCCTTAGTGTTTCCATTTGAAGGAGTACGATGCCACCTTGTAGAAGAACACGAGGAGTTATGCAAGGATCTACTGCACCTGACTCTCCGACTAGAGAGGAGAGGACTGATGAGTCAGCAGCCCCAGGGAATGCTGAGGCTTCTGATGAGTCATTCGCCGACTCAGGAGTCGCCAGCTATGCAGGAGCAAGTGCCTCCATTAGATCCGAGGTCTGTTCGTGCATTCACTCGAGCATTAAATGCAAAGCTATGGGTCGATGCCACGACCTTACCTTCACCCCACTCGAAGGGAGATGGTTTGACGGTTGAGGAAGTATACAAGATTAATTTCTTTGGGACATCAGATCCCGAGGAAGCCGAGACATGGTTGCGAAAGACTGAGAGAGTGCTAGATCAGATAGAGTGTGAGGATGACGAGAGAGTCATCTATGCTTCCAGTTTGCTTCAGGGAGATGCCCTGCATTGGTGGGAGACCGTGCCAGGCAGCCAGATGAGGTCAGTAGGGTTGGCATGGTAGGATTTTGTGGTTGTTTTCAGGAAGAAGTATCTTTCAGAGGTATATGTTAAGCAAAAGCAAAGTGAGTTTCTGAGTCTCACTCAGAGGGATATGACAGTCAGCGAGTATGAGCGCCGGTTTACTCAGCTATCCCGGTATGCTTCAGATCTAATGTTGAGTGAGGCTGCTAGATGTCACCGGTTTGAGTCAGGTATGCACTTGACTATCAGACAGAAGGTGATAGTGCAGAATTTCTGTGATTTCCAGCAGCTGGTTGAGGCAGCTCTGCGGGTTGAAAATATAGAGAATATCAAGAGTGCTGTGAACAAGAAAAGAAAGGGCAGAGAGTAGTCCAGGAGAGGAGGTAGCGCTAGTATTCCTATGCCAGACAGGAGTGCTAGGAGCTTCCCAGTCCAATCAGAGGAGAGGAGCATTGGTGCGAGCCGACCTAGGCCGATGAGGACTTCTACTGTTTCTCACTAAGCTTCAACGGTGGGTGGCGGTAGAAGGGAAGATGGAGATAGGTCGTTCGTCCCGAAGTGTGAGCACTGCGGGAGATCTCATAGAGGAGAGTGTTACAGATTAACAGGAGCTTGTTTCAAATGTGGACAGAAGGGACACAGGGCCAGAGAGTGTCCTCAGCCTCTACGACAAGAGAGAGGCCAGATGCAAGCTCCGAGGAGGACAGAGACCATGGGACAGAGGACTGCGAAAGAAGTGGGCAGTTCAGACGTAGCCAAGAGGGTGAGCATTCCGGGGAGACCGAGAGGGCAGGCACCAGCTAGGGTGTTTGCTATGACTCGGGAGGATGCAGAGACCTGTCCTGATGTTGTGACTGGTATGATTCGACTCTTTGCTGATGATGTGATAGTTTTGATTGATCCATATTCTACTCATTCATTTGTTTCTTCGAGTAGACCCGTGTGTGATAGGATTGTGAGCCCTTTGGATACTCCGCTGATGGTGAGTACTCTAATCGGCCAGTACATTGTGATTAGTCAAGTGTATAGAGATTGTGAGATTTGTATCGGTGGAGAACTTCTAGTGGTTGATTTGATGCCACTGAAGATGGGAGGTTTGGATGTCATATTGGGTATGGACACATTAGAAAGGTACAATGCCCGTTTGGATTGTAAAAAGAAGATAGTGGAGTTTGAATTGGATAGCGGCAAGAGAGTGGTGTTTGTGGGGGACAGGAAAGCGAGTCCGCCCAGAATTGTTTCAGCATCGACAGCAGAGAAGATGATGAGTAAGGGGTGTGAGGCATTTTTGGCTTATGTGGTAGACTCTAGAGCTGATAGAGGAAAGTTGGAGGATATTCCAGTAGTCAGGGAATTCTCGGATGTTTTTCCCAAGGAATTGCCAGGACTACCGCTAGCTAGAGAAATTGAGTTTCCCATTGAGCTTCTGTCAGGTACAGCGTCGATTTCGATTCCGCCTTACCGGATGGCTCCGGCGGAATTGAAAGAGCTTAAGGAGCAGTTGGATGAGTTGTTGGAGAAAGGGTACGTTAGACCAAGCTCTTCGCCTTGGGGAGCTCCAATTCTTTTTGTAAAGAAGAAGGATGGATCGTTAAGGATGTGTGTGGACTACCGGAAGCTGAATCAGGTTACGGTGAAGAATCGGTATCCGCTTCCTCGCATTGATGATCTATTTGATCAATTGCAAGGGGCGAAGGTTTTCTCTAAGATAGATTTGAGATCAGGTTACCATCAGTTGAGGATTAAGGAGTTGGATGTGCCGAAGTCTGCTTTCAGGACTCGATATGGGCATTTTGAGTTCTTGGTGATGCCTTTTGGATTGACGAATGCGCCTGCAGCATTTATGGATTTGATGAATCGGGTCTTTAAGCCATTCTTGGACCAATTTATCATTATCTTTATCGATGATATCTTGGTTTATTCCAAGAGTGATGAGCAACACGAGGAGCATTTGAGGATTTCTTTGGAGACTTTGAGGAGGAATGAGCTGTATGTCAAATTCGATAAATGCGAATTTTGGCTGAGGGATGTTTCATTTCTTGGACATGTGATCTCAGAGAAAGGAGTTCATGTGGATCCAAAGAAGATAGAAGCTGTAGTGAGTTGGGAAGCGCCAAAGAATGTAGAAGAGGTGAGAAGCTTTTTAGGTTTGGCAGGCTATTACAGGAGATTCGTGGAGGGATTTTCCATGATAGCCGCTCCGATGACGAAGTTGTTGAGGAAGAATCAGAAGTTTGTTTGGAGTGAGGAGTGTCAGAGGAGCTTCGAGGAGCTTAAGCGCAGATTGACGAGTGCTCCGATTTTGATGTTGCCTTCTGGAGATGAGGGCTATACTGTGTATAGTGATGCTTCGAGGAAGGGTCTTGGCTGTGTTTTGATGCAGGGAGATCGGGTGATTGCTTATGCTTCGAGGCAGTTGAAGCCTTATGAGTTGAATTATCCGACGCATGATTTGGAGTTAGCAGCTGTGATTTTTGCCTTGAAGATTTGGCGGCATTATTTGTATGGAGTTCAGACGAGGATTTTTACCGATCATAAGAGTCTGAAGTATTTGTTGAGCCAGAAGGAATTGAATTTGAGGCAGAGAAGGTGGATCGGGTTACTCAAAGATTATGATTTGTTGATTGAGTATCATCCGGGCAAGGCCAATTTTGTGGCGGATGCCTTGAGCAGGAAATCTTCGATTGCTCATGTTCGATCAGTTTATCTTCCTTTATTGGAAGAGATGGCCAAGCTTAAGATAAGCTTGAAGCAGGAGGAGTCGGATTGTCTTCTAGCTAATTTCCGAGTGAGGCCGATTCTCAGGAAAAAGGTTAGGGAATTGCAGACACAAGATGCGGATTTGAGCAAGCTCAAAAATGAAATTCAGAAGGGTAAAGTTTCAGAAGTCATAGTGAGGGATGATGGGCTTATGATAGTGGGGAACAGGTTGTGTATTCCTGATGTGCAGGAAGTTAAGGCTGAGAATATGGATGAGGCACACAATGTGCCTTACGCTATGCATCCAGGTAGCACCAGGATGTATAGGGATTTGAGAGAGCATTTTTGGTGGAAATACATGAAGAGGGATGTAGCAGAGTTTGTGAGTAAGTGTCTAGTGTGTCAGCAAGTCAAGGCTGAGCACCAGGCACCTTCGGGCATGTTGAGGCCATTGTCCATCCCGGAATGGAAGTGGCAAAGGGTGACGATGGATTTTTTGATGGGTTTGCCTAAGACCAGTAGGAGGCATGATGCTATTTGGGTTATTGTAGATCGATTGACCAAGTTAGCTCACTTTTTGGCAATCAAGCAGACTGATTCTTTGCATGTGTTGGCAAAGAAGTATATTGATGTGATAGTGAGGTTACATGGGATTCCGGATTCCATTGTGTCGGACAGAGATCCTCGGTTTACTTCGAGGTTTTGGGGCAGTTTGCAGGAAGCTTTGGGGACGAAGCTGAATTTTAGTACGACGTTTCACCCTCAGATGGATGGTCAATCTGAGAGGACTATTCTGACACTTGAGGGGATGCTTTGGGCTTGTTTGATGGATTTTCGAGGAGCTTGGGATGAGCATTTGCCGTTGGTTGAATTTGCTTATAACAATTCGTACCATTCGAGCATCTAGATGGCTCCATATGAGGCATTGTATGGACGGAGATGTACGACTCCGATCTGTTGGGACGAAGATGGAGAGAGGCAATTGGAAGGACCAGAATTGATTCAGATGACGGTTGAGAAAGTCAATCTGGTTAAGCAGCGACTTAAGGCAGCACAGGATAGGATGAAGAGTTATGTTGATGCTCACCGAAAGGAGATGGAGTATGAAGTCGGTGAGAAAGTGTTCCTTAAGACGTCTCCTTGGAAAGGAGTGTTGAGATTCGGCAAGAAGGGGAAGTTGAGTCCGAGATATGTGGGTCCTTATGAGATCCTTGAGAGGATTGGACCACTCGCCTACAGATTGGCATTACCTTCGGAATTTGCGCAGATTCATGATGTTTTCCATGTGTCCATGTTGAGGAGGTATAGATCGGATCCTTCTCACATCATTCAGACTAGTGAGGTATAGTTGCCGGATGATCTGAGTTATGAGGAGCAACCAGTGGAGATTTTGGATACCAAGGACAAGGTCCTCAGGAATAAGACGGTTCAGTTAGTCAAGGTCCTATGGAGGAACCATTCGGTAGAGGAGGCTACATGGGAGCCATTGGAAGCCATGCGGGAGAAGTATCCGCATCTCTTCGATGATTCAGGTAATAATTTCGAGGACGGAATTTCTTTTAAGAGGGGGAGAAATGTTAGACCCCAAAAAAAAATTTTATGATGATATTAAGCATGAATTGTGATAATTATGTGATTATGCCTTAGTTTGAGTTACTTGGGAGTATTATGAATAATTACGGTTTAATTGTGGTTAAACGAGGATTAAAAAGAGTAAAAGTTATGAGGGCATTTTGGGAAGTTTATGTGAGTTATAGTAGTTTAAGCTTTGTAAGGAGGGGTATTATGGTCTTAATATTACTTATGCCCTAAGTAGGAAATTAGAAAGAGAAAGAGGAAAAGAAAGAAAGGAAGAAGAGAAAGAAGAGGAGTAGCGCCGTCGTGAAGGAGGAAGAGAAGAGAAGAGAGATTGCGATCGTTGCAATTTTTTGACAGTTTGAAGTTATTTTCGGGTACGTTATGCTTTGTTTTACCTTGTTTCAGTTGGATTAAATCTAAGGATAGTTTGATAGTAGCAGAATCGGTGGTTTTAGGGTTTGTAAAGCAAAATTGGTGAGATTTCCTGGGTTGATGCATTTGTGACTGATTTTTGAGTTATTGTTGGATTAGAAAGGTAGTATAAGGTAGTATAAGTCGCGGCGTGCACAATATGATGTGCACGTCGCGGCGCACAAATGTGCACGTCGCGACGTGCGTGAGCGAGCACATCGCGAGTTCCCCTTCACCACGGCAAGCCCCCTGTTGTCCGAAAGTGAAAATTTTGATATTTTTGGACATATCTTTGGTGTAGATGTCCAATTGAGGTGATTTTGGATTCATTGTGAACTAGAGATCAAAGACTACCAGTTCTATGAAGAAGGGAAGTTCGGAATTAGTCTATAAGGGTTCGGAATTTTAGGAGGAGGTCGAATGTAGACTTTCAATGCTTTATTTTGGCTTTCCAAGCTTTGAATATTTTCTGATCGAATGGAAACTTAGTTGTTTTAGGAAACCAAGCTGACCCGATTTCGTCGCAAGAGGAAGGACACCAGTGAGTCGACTACTCGAGCGATCTTAGGTGGGTAATGTAATTATAGTTATTGTGTGATTAGGCAATTTCTTGCCTATGTATGAATATATGTTATTTGTTATGCATGTTTAAATGTGATGAATTCAATGATTTTGAGTTCATATATTTTGAAAGAATCATAAGAATTGATAGCATTACATTTTGATTCTGATCATGTTATGCCTCGACTTCGGTCACGACATTTTGACTAAATGCAAGACATGAAAGAATACCATATGATGAAATGGTTATGAGCATGATTATGTGCTTTTGTTTGGGCGAGAGTGGAACCATTTTGTTCGTCACGTGCACGTAGACAAGAGCCTTCTCCCGGCTGCCCGCTTGTGGCCTATGAGATCCGAATGGACTCATTTCGTTCAGGGTGTAAACTTCAGTTTCTCCCTTTTGTTTCCATAGAACCCTCGAGCCATTGTGTTGTGCATTGCATACGTGAATTGTTCATTGTGAATGCTTCGTGACATATTTATGAGTTGAATGAAGTATTGAATATGTAAATTTCTTGAGTAGCATGTGAATGCTTTAATTGTTGTCTATATAGATATAATATATATACATTCATATGCTGGGATTTGTGCTAGTTGCCAATGGCTATAATTATATTAGCCACTGAGCTGTGTAGCTCAACCCATTACTTTTCCTCCTCAGGTGCAGAGCAGGACGATCTTTGAACTTGCGAGGCATCGGAAACTTCGAGCCAATCAGGAGTTTTGTATTAAGTTCATATTTTGGTTGGCCCTCCGAACACATTATCATGGAGCATGTTTCATGTATTTTGGATTGGAACTTTATTATGTATTTCACACGATTTTGAATACTTATGACATTTCTTCAGATTGTAATGGCATAAGTTTATTTCATATTTAGATGCATGTGTAAGTGCTAGAATGTATGAGAATGATTATGTGTGAATTATGATCGAACTATGGATATGTATAAATGTTGGGATCGGGTTCGACGTTATATGAGGCGCCCGTCGCCGGCGCAGCCAGAGGGGCCACCTCGGGAATCGGGGATCCGAGGCCCGGGCCCAACAACAGGGAACGTAAACGTGATTTGCATATAGTTTTTATTAACTTAGAGAAGGCGTATGATAGGGTCCCTAGAGACCTCTTATAGAGATGTTTGAAAGCTAAGGGCACTCCTATCACCTATATTAACGTAATTAGGGATATGTATGAAGGTGCATTAACTAGCGTTAGGAAGGTAGGTGGGGACACGGAAGCGTTCTCTATTAGTGTGGGTCTCCACCAAGGATTGGCGTTAAGTCCTTTGTTGTTCACATTAGTGTTAGATGAGATTACTAAACATATTCAAGGTGAGGTACATTGGTGTATGTTATTTGCGGACGATATTGTCTTAGTGGATGAGACCAAGGAAGGAGTCAGTGCCAAGCTAGACTGCTGGAGAGATGCATTAGAATCGAAAGGTTTTAAGATGAGCAGGTCTAAGACAGATTATTGAGAGTGTAACTTTTCAGGAAACCAAGTGGAGCATGAGGTGGCAGTTGCAATTGGTATCGACGTCATACCACAGAGGACAAATTTTAAGTATTTCGGGTCTATCATTCAGAGTGATGGTATATCGATGCTGATATTGTACATCATATTAGATCAGGCTGGAACAATTGGCGAAGTGCATCAGGGGTTTTATGTGACAAGAAGATTCCTTTAAAAATTGAAGGGAAGTTTTATAAAATGGTGATTCGTCGAACCATGTTATATGGGGCCGAGTGTTCTAGTCGACTTGTACTGTTCAGATCCTGATGTATAAGTCGACTTATGCTGTGCAAGTCGACTTGTGTTGTCTTCAACGGTAACATCCAACCAAATCTTCTATATTTCTCATTATTAATGTCTCTTTCACTAATAAGGAAACTTCCATCTTGATTCTTCAATGATTAATCACTTGACCATCTTGATTTGCACAATTCTTTCACTGAATAATAATCCCAAAATACCTGAAATAATTTCTTAACTAATTCTAGATATTTTATTATTATCAAAACATAAAGGGATTTAATTTGTCAACCACCATTGGTCCAACAATCTCCCCCTTTTTGATAATGACAAAATATTTAGAAATTGAAAAAAAATTTGAAAAACATGAAACTGTGATCAAGGTTTTTAATCCCTTGTCTTGATGGTTAGTTTGTCTCCCCCTTAATTGATAAACCAAGGAATTTTAATAGATATCAAAATGGTTGCAAATCAAAGTCTTAAATCAAACACACATACTCCCCCTCAATCAAATATCATCAAATATCAATTTTCAATATTACTCCCCCTTTTTGTCATAATCAAAAATCAACATGAAACATGATCGCAAAAGCAGTTCATAAACAAACACAACATCAAACACAAATAGTCATTACAAAAGATATCAATCCAACATACGCAAAAAGCACCACAGACATTAAAGAAAACATAAGAGTAAATGTTGGTCAAGGCAAGAGTCAATACACATCATGATGAAGAATCATCATACCTACAACCTAACTTCTTAAAAATCTTCTTCAACATACGGTGTTGAGCATCAACCTTCTTTGCCAACCCAACAAACATACTCTGAATGTTATCAACATGATCATTGAGGTCATCCAATTGCTCGTTGATTTCATTTAGCTCCTCATGAGATACCTCACTCCTTCTCACATTACTGGGCCGAGAGCTACTCGGACAATCCGCTGCCCTCTTAGACCATTGTCGTGGAGGCACGTGCTCACTCTCCAAGGTCAGACCGAGTTTCTCTACATGATAAGAGTAGACCCATCCTTTTTTAATGGTTTTTACCAGCTTCATGCTTCTCAAGTTATAAGGAGTGAATCTCCAACTCTGAGGATAAGGAACATGAGCATAGTTATTCAGAGCACACCTTTGGAACTGAGAGATAGATGTTATCAAAGCAGCATAAGGCATTACTTTATGCCGAACTGGTTTGTCTTTAAGCTGTCCTCTTAATAAACTGGCCTTTTTCCTCATCATTTGTATAATCAAGCTCGGATAATTGATTTTCCTTCCTTCTTCCATATGCCAAAGAATCTCTTTATCCAATGAAGTAATCTGATTATTACTTGCCTTCTTCGGGTAAACAACTCTGTTAATTGCATAATGTAGCAAACGATAATTTAACGGCAAGTCCATTGCTTAAAATGGAGGAGAGTGATAAGAACATAACCTACTAAGTAGATCAGCACCTTTTTCCTCAATATAGCCGAAATTTTCTTCGGCTTCCTCATCGGTCTCATCATCCTCATTTCTCAAATTTTCAAAATCAATAAAAGATGCTCTAGGCCTTACTCCTCCTCTAGGCAAATGAAACATTGTACACAAATTTGATTCACACAGAGAAATTTCTTTCCCGTTAATTTTGGATTTCAGAATAACTCCATCCTCAACATTACTGCCAGTCACAATAAGATTCGCATAGAACTCCCTAACCACATCTTCATAAATGTCATCATGAAAACCTAAGAATTCTCGTAGTCCAAGATTGACAATATCAAAAAACACATATGAAAACTCACTGTGGTCTAGCTCATTCCAGTCAAATCTCATAGAAGGAATTAGTACTTCATGTTGGAGTACCTTGTAATATAAGGTTTGTGCTTCCCTTGAGACAAACCTAGGTTCAACCACATCATCCTCTCTTGAAGCATCTCCTCTCGAGGAAGACCCACGAACTCGTGGTCCATAGTGAACACGGGGACCTTGTGAAGGAGCTGGTTCTTTTCCTTTCCTTGTAGATTTTTATGGAGCCATGGATTTTTAGAGAGAAGTGAGAAAAATCGCAAGTTAGGGTTTGAGAAAGATGAGAAAGGGGTTTTTGAAATAAAAAAAGTGATGTGAAGAGAAAATGAGTGGGTGTTGTGATAATGGAGGTTGAAAGATGATGGGCAAAGAAGATTTGACGAGATTGAGAGAGATAAGTCAACTTGGAGAAGAAATTTCAGACGTTTAGAGAGAAATAGGTTTTTGGAGAGTGAGAAGAAGAAAAGGTTTTAAAAGCTCTGTGTAGACGTAAGTCGACTTGTTACCTGCATAAGTCGACTTATTGACCTTAATAAGTCGACTTGTCGATCTTTATAAGTCGACTTATCCTGAACTTTCTTCATTCTCCAAAGGCTGTGTAAATCATAGGTCGACTTGTTCCCTCATAAGTCGACTTGTTACCAGACATGTCACCAATTAGTCGACTTAGACATCCATTAGTCGATTAGAAAGTATCAGAACTCCAAATTAATCACATTTTAGCCTAAGTGTAAATCATGATGATGGAATCTTCAGATGTGATTGCACAATTGCCTCATAATTTGACCATTTGATATATGAATATAGCCAAAAACAAATTCAACCAAAAGAATTTAAATCACGCATGCCTAATTTCAATTTAATATTCACAAACACATCTTCCTTAAAAGGTTTAGTAAAAATGTCAGCTAATTGGTCACTAGAAGATACATGCTTCCAGCATATATCACCTTTTAAACAATGATCACGGATGAAATGATGTCTAATTTCTATATGCTTTGTTCTACTATGCAGAATTGGATTTTTACTCAAACAAATTGCACTGGTATTGTCACAATAAATAGGAATATTTTTAACCACAATGCCATAGTTAAGTAATTAATGTTTAATCCAAAGAACTTGGGCACATGCACTCCCAGCTGCTACATATTCAGATTCAGCAGTGGAAATGGCTACACTAGCTTGCTTTTTACTAGCCCAAGATATCAAAGATGATCCTAAGAAATGACACAAGCCACTAGTGCTTTTTCTATCGATCCTACAGCCACCATGGTCAGCATCACTAAAAGCATATAGATTAAATGATTCACAACTAGGATACCATAAGCCATGATTAACAATTCTACTCAAATACCTAAAAATTCTTTTGCAAGCACTTAAGTGACAAATCTTAGGACAAGATTGAAATCTAGCACAAAGACATGTGGAAAACATAATATCAGGTTTAAAGGAAGTTAAATACAAGAGAGAGCCGATCATACCTCTATAGAGTTTTTGATCAACATCTTCTTCATGTTCATTTTTCTCCAAGATCACATTTATTGCCATTGGTGTTCCTGCCACTTTGCACCCTTCCATTTTGAACTTCTTTAGAAGTTCCTTGGTGTACTTATATTGGTGAATGAAGATGCCATTTTTGAATTGCTTGATTTGCAATCCAAGAAAGAACTTGAGTTCTCCCATCATGCTCATTTCAAATTCACTTTGCATTAAATCACTAAATTCTTTGCACAAAAATTCATTAGTGGCACCAAACACAATATCATCAACATAAATTTGACAAATAAGCATATCTTGATCAACATGTTTAATGAATAAAGTATTATCAATCTTACCACGAACATACCCATGTTGAGTAAGAAAAGTACTCAACCTTTCATACCATGCTCTAGGTGCTTGCTTTAATTCATAGAGTGCCTTCTTGAGTTTGTAGACATAATCCAGATGCTCATGATCTTCAAATCCCGGTGGTTGTTTGACATAGACTTCCTCTTGAATGTATCCATTGAGAAATGCGCTCTTAACGTCCATTTGATTTAATTTGATCCTTTTATATGACGCAAAAGCACATAGTAGTTTAATTGCCTCCAACCGAGCCATAGGAGCATAGGTCTCATTGTAATCAAGGCCTTCTTCTTGATAAAATCCTTGAGCCACTAACCTTGATTTATTTTTAATCGCTTCACCATTCTCATCATATTTTATCCGATTTACCCACTTGACTCCAATAATAGTCTTATCCTTTAGTGGAGCTACCAAATCCCACACATTATTCCTCTTGAATTGATTAAACTCTTCTAGCATAGCTAGAAGCCAATTCTCATCTTCAAGAGCTTCTTTTATATTCTTGGGTTCTACTAATGAGATGAAGGTTGAATTGCTCATATTCTCATAGACATTTCTCCTAGTTCTTAAACCATCATTTAAATCACCAATTACCTGCTCCATAGGATGGTTTTTCGCTTTTGCCCATCTTTTAGTATTGGGTACATGATTTTCCTCATCTAACTTCAATTCCTCAAACTTGGATTCAATTTCTTCAACTTTGTTTCCTAAGTTTCCTGCATCATCATCAAAACAAACCTTTCTCGGGGGTGAAATCATATCATCGAATTTAACATGAATACTTTCTTCAACACATTTAGTCCTATTATTATAAACTCTAAAAGCCTTACTAGTTTGAGAATAATCAATAAACACACCAACATCAGATTTTGAATCAAATTTTTCTAAATTGTTATTTCCATTATTATGAATAAAAACTTTACAACCAAAAGGATGAAAATAAGAAATATTGGGTTTCTTACCTTTCCAAAGCTCGTAAGGTGTCTTATTTTTGTCTCTTCGTAAATGCACCCTATTGATGACATAGCACGCGGTATTGATTGCTTCCGCCCAAAACGATTTAGGAAGATCGTACTCATTTAACAGAGTTCTACTCATTTCTTCAAGGGAGCGATTCTTCCTTTCTACTACACCATTTTGTTGTGGAGTTCTTGGAGTTGAGAAGTTGTGCTCCATTCCATATTTGTCGCAAAGACTCTCGAATGGTTCACATTCAAATTCTCCTCCATGATCAGTTCTAATAGCAATAATTGACAAATTTTTCTCATTTTGAACCAACCTACACCACTTAGTAAATTCGTTAAAAACATCACTTTTATTCGCAAGAAATCTCACCCAAGTAAATCTAGAAAAATCATCCACAATCACAAGGACATATAATTTTCCACTAAGACTAGCATGTCTAGATGGCCCAATCAAATCCATATGAACAAGTTCAAGAATTCTAGATGTGCAAATTTCCTTCTTTGTTTTGAAAGATTCTCTAACATGTTTCCTTTTTAAACAAGATTCACACAAGTGATCTTTAATAAATTTTATCTTAGGTAATCGTCTCACAATGTCATTTTTTGAAAGCTTAGAAATTAAAGGCAAAGGAGCATGTCCTAATTTTCTATGCCATAAAAATGCATTTTCTTCTAATGTCACCAAACATTTTTCATTAAAAGAACTATCATCATGTAAATCAACAATGTATGTATTTCCATGTCTCAAACCAATGAAAGCGATATGACCATCCTTCTTAACCATGCAATGTGATGATTCAAAACTTACATTAAAATTCATATCACATAGTTGAGAGACACTTAACAAATTATGTTTCAACCCATCAACAAGCAAAACATTGTCAATGGTAGGCAAAGGTTCCTTACCCACTTTACCAATACCAATGACTTTACCTTTGTTGTTGTCTCCAAAAGTGACATAACCTTGATTCTTTGGTTTGATTTCCGCAAATAAGTTCTTGTCTCCACTCATGTGCCTTGAGCATCCGCTATCAATGTACCAAGTACTTGATGGTTTTTTATCCCTTGCTTGTACCTACAATATCAACGTTCTTTCTTCTTATAGGTACCCAAGCCATTTTGGGTCCATTTTGGTTAGCCATATAAACCACATTAGGTGGTGTTATACCTTTTAATACCCAAATTTTCTTAACCTTAACACATCTCCTAGTACTTTTGCATACAAGTTCTATATGACCATCTTTCAGGCATCTAGCACATTGAGCAATTTTTCCATCCTTAGTAAATTTGGAAATTAAGGAACAATCTCTATCAAAAGGGTCATATCCTAATCCATGTCTAGAAATCGAATATCTTTGCAAAGATAACAGTTTTTCAAACTTTTCGTTTCCATTCTCAAATTTTCCAACCACATAAGAAAATTCCTTTCTAAGTCTATCAAGCTCACAAATAAGATTTTTCTTTTCAATAAGGCATGCAGAATGATCTTCTTTTGGACTATCTAAATCATCAATAGTCTCATGTAAGGCATTATTTTCAGCAACCAATTCTCTTATTTTCTTTCTCGGTTTTTTGTTATTCTCAATAGCTTCTTCAAAATCAGCTTGTAAAGCATCAAAAGAATCTCTTAGATCTTGGTCATTGAAAGTTACCTCATTTTCATCATCACTTGATGAGCTATTTGCCATAAGTGCCAAGTTGTTTTCATCATTGCTTTGGTATGCTTCCTCATCGTCACTCCAAGTAGCTACCAGGCTGGCTTTCTTTTTCCCTTTGTCATATTTGTCACTTTTCTGGAAATTTGATATGGAAGATGTGCTCTTGCATTCTCTTGCATGATGTCCCCTTTTTCCACATTTCCAACATTCTTCATTGCTCTTCTTTTCATCATACCCCTTTGATTTTCTTTCCACAGCATACCTCTTTCTTTCTCCATTTCTTCCACCATTTAATTCCTTCCTCCGATTTTTAAGAAGTCCTTTGAATTTTCTCAAATTTCTAGCATACATTGCTATTTCTTCATCATCCTCTTCTTCATCTATTTCTTCATCACTTTCATCAAGAGAAGAAATATTAGCCTTTAATGGAATTGACTTTTATGACTTACCTCTACCTCCTCTTGATTTGAGAATGATCTCATAGTTGATAAGTGATCCCACAAAGGCATTGAATTCCAAATGATTGAGATCCTTGGATTCCATAATGGCGGTGACTTGTGATTCTCATTCCTTCGATAGTGAGCGAAGAATTTTCTTCACCTTCTCGCTATCCGTCATATGCTTTCCAAGGTTGCCTAATCCATTTATGATTTCTGCAAAACGGTCAAGCATAGTGGAAATAGACTCACCTTCCTTCATGACAAACATTTCATAATCATGGAGAAGCATGTTGATCTTTGTCTCCCGGACTTGGTTGGTTCCTTCATGGGTGATGCGAAGTCTTTCCCACAATTCTTTAGCGCTGGTACAAGAATTAACTCGGTTTCTTTCCTCGACCGTGAGAGCGCAGTATATCAATTTCATAGCCTTCGCATTGATGTAGGCTTGCCCCCAATCATTGTCTTCATACTCCATCTCCGTTTTTAACTCACCGTTTTCTTTCAAAGGAGCTTGAGGACCAAAAATGATAATCTTCCAGTATTCCACTCCCTCGCTTATAATGTGATACTTCATAGGATTTTTTTCAAGAAGAATAGTTAGTACCATTAAATAGAGGAGGGCGATTGTTTGTGTTACCTTCTTCCGCTAGGTTATTGTGTGCCATCCCTGGATACTTCTGCTCTGATACCAATTGTAAACGATCTAAAAGGGGGGTTGAATAGATCTTTAAGCTTTTTGTAATTTTCTACAACAAAATCAGAAGTTAATTCACAAAAAAACAATTTAATCAAAATTAAATGTAAAGAGTAAGGGAAGAAGAACAAACATTGTTTTTATAGAGGTTCGGTGCTAAGACCTACGTCCTCTACCTAAGCTCCCACCTAGGATTTTGCAAACCACTTTATTGCACACTTTGTAGTTTAGTGTGAACTTTTTACAAAACCACTTGATTTTCGGCTCAAGCTACCTTTACACCCGATTTGTTTTCCGGCACAAATCCTACCTCACACGTGACCTTTCACTAGTCACTCAAATTGTAAGAGAAATAAGATAAAGTTTGAATAACAAAGCTCAATACAATGATGTAACAAGATAAGAGCAATAGTGAGCAAAATATGAAGCAATAGTGGAGTATTTTTCTTGTTGAACTTCAATAGATTCTTCATCAATCATCCACTCTTTATACTTGAAGAAAAATAGCTGTTGGAAGCCATTCTAGCCGTTGTATGATTGTTATGACCGTTCCTTAATATCCTCCTTTCCATTTGTGGCTAATAGAACCGTTGGAATTAATTTGTTGTACCCATAAGTCGACTTGTCGTCGTGTATAAGTCGACTTGTGACAACACTTTTCGTAAAATTTCATCTCCGCTCTTCTATAAGTCAACTTGTGCTGTGTAAGTCGACTTGTGGTCCTCGATAAGTCGACTTATGTACTATTAGTCGACTTGTGTTGACATATCTTCATATGTAAGTCGATTTATGTTGTTCTAGTCGACTTGTGTTGTTCAGATCCTGATGTATAAGTCGACTTATGCTGTGCAAGTCGACTTGTATTGTCTTCAACGGTAACATCCAACCAAATCTTCTATAATTCTCATTATTAATGTCTCTTTCACTAATAAGGAAACTTCCATCTTGATTCTTCAATGATTAATCACTTGACCATCTTGATTTGCACAATTCTTTCACTGAATAATAATCCCAAAATACCTGAAATAATTTCTTAACTAATTTTAGATATTTTATTATTATCAAAACATAAAGGGGTTTAATTTTTCAACCACCATTGGTCCAACACCCAGACCCTGCTTCATTGCAGGATTTCAGACTAGGTGATGATGATGATGATGATGATGATGACCCTTTTATTTGTGCCTTATGTCTTTTATACTTAAGTGTCTTACCAATAGCACCCTTGTATATTCTAACATAACACTTTCTTCTAGAAGACTCTTCTCTATTGTCTTACGTTTCCAATGACACCAAAAGCATTCAATTTGGTTCAGTAGTGTGGAAGTTATACTTCAATATATCTGGACTGCTTTTAATTCGAGACAGTACTCTATGCTCAACTTCCATCCAAAACTTGAAACTCTTAGAGTTCGATTCAAAATTTTGTTTCTCCATATAAGCTGTAGCCCTATGTTTCTAGTTTAGTTTTCAACAAGAATCGACTCAATTGAATCTCCACAGATCAAGATATCACCAAAATATTGAGGCATGTTCAGTGAGATAACGACAGTTCATATGATTGAAGAAGACACTCACTGTAGCCGTCTCACTCTTTTCACTCAATATTTCTGCATAAATTTAATATAGCTTCAATTTTTGGTGGAGATGTAGAGAAAACTCTTACGAATCCCATGGTTCAAGAATCAGGTCATTTGGAGGTCTAGAGAAGAAGTTATGGCCAAAATACTTCAACACGTTTATGCCCTCACCTGAAATATACATGTCTCAGTACGAATACCATAACTTTTTCTACAGAGATCCGATTGACTTCATTGTTGGACCATTGGAAAAAGGACTTCTAGATATAAAATTTCGTGAATACCTAAAGGGCCAATTCTATCGTCTAACTTCTGTATCATCTCACTTTTTTATCGTCTACTTTTTTTTCTGTTTGCTTTTTATCGTCTACTTTTTTTCCGTCTGCTTTTTATCGTCTACTTTTTTCTGTCTACTTTTTATCATCTAATTTTTTTGTTTGTTTTTTATCGTCTACTTTTTTTGTCTGCTTTTCATTGTCTGCTTTTTTTCGTCTGCTTTTTTTCGTCTACTTTTTTCCGTTTGCATTTTATCGTCTACTTTTTTCTGTTTGCTTTTTATCGTCTACTTTTCTACCCAGATTGTCTCCACTTATAGGTATCATAACTTTTGACTCCAATATCCAAAATTTTCATACTATATACCGTTGGAAAGATAAAAGAAAGATCTACAACTTTTCATAAAGAAATTTTGCCAAAATCCATCTATATTAGTCCCATATTTGCCCTTAAATTCTTAAGACAAATTTTTCATTCATACACCAACACTGCACCCAATTCTTCACTTCATAACAATTTTGAGATTTTTAGACACAGAATTCAAATTCGATGTCTTCATAAGAAATGTAGCCATATATCTCTAATTTAATTCAAATCAAGAATCATCTCATTTGGATTACTAAAAAAATGTTGTGGCTAAAAGACTGAAGCATATTCAGTGAACATTTTCCATATCACTACCAATCTTGTTTCTAAATCTTTCCTTATCACAACTCATACCAAGATCACTCTTTCTACTCCATCTATCCTCATTTTCAATAAAATCACATTTGATACCATTTATACCCAGAAGTTGTCAATGAATGCATGTACCACTTTTTATGTAGCGCCCCCTTACCGTAGAGTATACACTGGGGCGCCCGTAGGTCGTACCGATGCATAACCTACGATGAGGGTGCACTACGATTCGATCATTCTATAAACCTCATGGCATCAATATAATAAAGCAGTAATATCAAATTCACTAAATTTTAAAACCAAATAGTACTTCTCATTCATTTCATAGATCCATAAGTACACCATTCGGTCATATTTACAACTGTAAAAGCCCAAAATAAACAGTAACTACTCCTAACTAGATCATCCCCAAAATATCCAAAAAACCCTAGCTGACCGACCTGTGGGCCATGCTCTTCTCGCCGGCACACACAGCAGGAAAAGTCTCACTGACTAGAGTTAGGAGTCAAACTATCGCTGTCCTGAAAAATAAATGCAATGTTGGGTGAGTTTGCGAACTCAGTGAGAAACCATCATCGATGGTCCACCCAACTCATGCATATCCAAACAATCACACAATATCGTACATAAATCACAACTAAGAATCACATGCATTCAAATCTCATGATTATCAGGCGGTACGCCTTTCATACAATTCACATTTAAACATTCATATATGTAATGTACATGTGACTCTTTCATTTTCTTTCGTTGTTGTGACCGTGCGCTTGAGCTCATATACGTTGAGTCATTGGCTCTAAAAACATTGGGCTCAAAAGCCCTAATACGTTGAGCATAAAGCTCTAAAAATCGTTGGGCACGAAGCCTTGTGCGTTGAGCTTAAAGCTCTGAATACGGTGGCTGCACTAGTCACAACTGCCAATTATCTGATCATACTTTTATGCATGTATGCACATGTTCAGTTTACCATACATGCATCACAATAAACTTCATATTTAAAACCAATTTATTCCAACTAGTGCACACAAAACACTTCTATATCACATTCCAATATTTCGGACACCTTTGGTCCGAAATCAATCAAAACAAACACAGATAATCCATCCTTAACTCCACATGGCATAATTACATAGAATTGAACACATATAGGTTGAGAAACCAACTAGGTTACTCATCTCAGAATTTTCGAGCTACTGCCGGGTAGTCTCGCCTACGTCGGACAATCGGCGATCCACTGGCACCTCTATAACAATCAAAACATAACTAACATTACTAATTATATCAATCCCATTACTCAATAATGCATATATATCGAAGAATGTATGTACTATACATGTTATGACATTTCCGACACTAATTCGAAATTCCCCCAATCTCAATTCTAAATCCCGAATTCATAATCTCCAAATTGAAATCAATCCATATCCAATTGAATGATCAAATTCCTAAATCTCAAAATTCAAAACCTCATAAATAACATTTTCGAATTGGCCTCCTCCGCATGCATGAAGCTCCTTCCTCTTCGCCTTCGTCACAAGAACGATTCCTTCTTCATTGCGGCGTGACGCATTAAGACGTCATGACATGGGCCTCTCTCCTCGCCATGGCCGCCTCCTCCTGCGCTTCGTCGCGGCGTCAGCGCCTTTGTTTCGCCATGTGGCGTGTTCTTCGTCTTACCACAAGGCAATCGCAGACACGCCCAGAAAACCCAGAAATTTCCAGATTTTCGACTGATAACAACTCCAAATCCAAATTTTCTCCTTTCAAACCACTCTCAAATAATTCCATACACATCATACTACTAATCCTTAGCTCTATTTCATCAAACAACCATTATTCCCAAAATTTCAACCCTAAAATCAACGAAAATAACCATCGGAAACCCTAAATGTCAAATCCTTAAATATTCATGCTAAATCATCCAAATAACTCTATAAATCAACCAATCAAACTACATAAGGCAAGAAAGAAGTAACTTACTTGATTAAAACCTCAAATCTTCAAGGATCACACCAAACTCCAACTCACACACCCACGACAATCACCCAAACAAAACCCATTTTCATCTCTTTCAACCCCAAGCCAGAAGATAGATCCAAGATAGAAGAGGAAGCAGATAGCAAGAAGGAATCAACAGCAACTCCAAGGAGGATCCACGATGATGAAGAAAATCAAGAGCTAAAGGTCTTTCAAGAAGGAGAGAAAATCGTGGAAGTTAAAAATTCAAAGGTTAGGCTTTAAATAATAAAAGATTACTAAGGCTTGTTTGGCAACTCTAATTGCCACAAGTCCGATCCGAACCACCTCGAGTCAGATTCTAATTCTAATTTCTCCCGAATTCCAATAACTATGAATAATAACTCCTAAAATCATAACTCCAATTATTTCATACAAATTTTCAATCAATCACGGAACCGGAACTCAATTAATTAGTCATTATGTAAATTTTCCGGTCCGGACCTATTGCTCTGAAAATTTCAGAAACATTCCTATAAATCCACAAAAAATAGAAAACTCAGAATCGCATACTCTAATTTCATAATTCAATTTCCTAGCTTTCATTTCTAACTCAAATTCAATTCTCGAGCCTAATATGACCTAATTATCACACATGTCCTAATCATCTCCAAATCCAAGTTATCCAAAATCAAACCGGAAATATGTCATACATGTATGTACGTACGAATGCCAGTACAATAATTGCCAATTATACACAATTCAATAATGCATGCACATACCAAATACGTACGAAAGGAACCGTACCCATCCCATCGGTGACGGGATGTTACATTTTATGTGTTGGGACCCGATCTGGAGACCGGATCCCAACCAAAAAATGAAACGAAAATGGCTGAAACCAAAATGAATTCAAATCGGATAAATCGAATCCGAAGGTGAATCAAATAACAAAAATGTGGAAACAAAATACAAAGTGGATCAAAAGGCGAAACCAAATAGCAAAAGCAAAATCGAATTGTAAAACGAAAGAAACCGAATCCTAAACATAAGGCGGAACGAAGCATTCGAACTAAAACATATGGCGAAAGAAACGAATTACGAATCTAAAACGAATCGAATTCTTAATAGGAACGAAAGCAAAGCGAAGCAAAGCAAACAAATCGTTCAATCGAACTGAAACAAATTTCGACATCCTATAACAAATACTTATAAAAGCGTTCATGTTGGAAACCTTAGACTACATCAAATCTGAAACAGGTCTAAATTTTTTTTCTTTTTCTTTTTCTTTCTTCCCTTTTCATTTTCATATTATTCATCTTTATTCAACCTTAAACAAAACATTACAATTTCCCTTATTGGAAATTCATCCATAAACTCAAATTAATCTCAAATTACTTGATTTTTTTCTTACTTATCATTTTTCAAACTTATTAACAAGTCTTATATCTTAATCTTTTCTTTCTTTTGTCATAAAAATTTTGGCAGCATGACGAATGCATTTTAACCAACCCAAACCTGCAAAGGGTTTAAAATACACTTCTATATTTCTCAAACGATAACCAGTATCCACCGGACCCTCCGTCTGGGATTTCAGTAAACACAATCCTATATCTAGTACTTCACATATCACAAATCATTCATATTCAATCCACCATTTTCAGAATTTTACAATACATCACAACCATTTATATACACAATTTCATAATTCACATACATCAATAAATGCTTGCTATACATTATGGCAATTCAAGCCATATACAAAATTAATACCAAAAACCCAATTTACACAAAAATCCAAACGATACAAAATCGAACCAAAACATCTTGATATTCTTTCATCCGATCTCCTGCTCGAATACCTACAGATGGGGATGAAAGGAGGGTGAGCACAAAGCTCGTGGATAATATGTTTATAAATTGAATGGTAAATGAAAACTTTTGCAAAAATCTTTTTGCCTTTTTTTTCAAAAGTTTCTCAGTAGAAAATTTTGCAAATTTCTTACTTCTCAATCTTTTTAAAATCATTTCTAAAATAAATTCAATGATATCACTGCTGAAAATCCACAAATGGCTTATTTCTCAAAATTTTCACATTTCTCACTATTCATGAACAAAATCAAAATCGTGTAAATCTTAATTTCTTTCATATTTCTTAAACCTCATTCAAATCATGCAATGCATCACACTTACAAACAAAACAAAACACATAACACATCAAATAGTTTGGCTCGGTCTAAAGTAGAACGTACTGCACATTCCCACATAGCGGTCCTGTGAAGCCATGAACGGAACGTACTACACCTTCCCGCATCGCGGTCCGGTGTAGCCGCGACTTATGGGAGTCCGAGATCAGAACTCCAGTGCCACTAGCGGGCAGCCAGGAGAAGGCTTTAAAATAGACAAGTGCGCACTTGTCTCACTTATGTGACCTGACCAAACCCACATAACACATAATCGAAAACGAAAAATTCGGATTACCCGAAGGCACATTTTGAAATCTTGATTTTCAAATTTTGCATATCATGTCAATACTTGACACATTCACAATCACATATCCCACATGAAATCATATAGCAATTCTAATACAATTCAAATCATCAATTTAATCACATATCATATCAATCAAAATCATAACAATGAATGCAATAATTTCTTTAAATCATAAATTCACATATTCTAATTCACAAAGCACATTTTTCAAATCATTCAAATAATTCGAAATCAATGAATTTCATAAACCTTGCATTTTCTTAAAATCATTCCGAAAACAAGGAATTTAATCCTTCGAAATCAAAATTTTCAAACATTTTCGAAAACAATAATTTATAAAAGTTTTGCTTCTTGATTTTTCAAAAACACATACTTAGCTTAAAATTCAATAAATAAACATACTACCCACCTCGAATCGATGCTAAAAGCCTATCCAAATCGTCAATTTATCCCTTGCTTCTCTTCTTCTTCCAATTTAAAATTTCCTAAGCTAAAAGCCTGTCCAAATCGTCAATTTATCCCTTGCTTCTCTTCTTCTTCCAATTTAAAATTTCCTAAGCCAATTCACCCAAATTTAACATCATAAATAACATAATTACTCAAATTGAGTTTAGGAAACACTAATTCCTCATATATTCTAACTATCTAAATCATAAGCTTCCAAAATATCCAAATCACAAAAATTGGGCATAACCCTAATTCACAATTATCCAAAATTGAACCAATTAAACTAAGCATTCACCAAAATTTACTTCATAATCCATACATCCATACTATTTTTCATGATTCTAAACCAAAAATTCAAGAAAAACTCAAAACTCAAAATTTTCTCTTACCTTATTTTTTCCTCCAATTTCGAATTTGCAAAGCCCCATGGGAAACTTTCACCTTCTTCCACGTTTTTTCTCTAGAATCCATGCAAAAATCATGGTGGAAGCCCAAAAATCCTAAATCCCTAAGCTTACCTTTCTTTTATTCTCTTCTCTTCATCTCTTCTTATTTTGTTCCTTCTTTGCTCTAAGTGTCGTGCTTTCTTGTTAAAAGGGACAGCCACACCTTGCAATGTCATTAATGAATGGCTAATGACCCATATGCCCCTCCATTTTAGCCTAAAACCTTAAGTCCTTATGTGTTCTTCCAAAATTGCCCCTAACATTCATTTTAATTCATGCTACTTTAGGACAATTTTCTAATTATCAATTTGAAGGAATTTGAAAAACTTCCTTCTAGAGAAATTTTCCTAATTGTCTTAATTTCATAATGCCACCAAAATCATTTAATTTGGTGGATTACACCAAAAGTTATGCCCCAAAGAGTTTGGACATGTCTTATGCTAAATCATTTTCCAACACGTTATTTCCATCCAAAAATTGACATTCTTAACGACTAAATTGAACCTTGAGTCCTTCATAAAATTTGTAAATTTATTTCTCTAGTTTAATCTAAAGTAAGAATCACCTCATTTGGATTACTAGAGCAAAAGTTATGTCCAAAATACTTTCAGATGTCTCTAATCCAAGACTGCACACTAATCCGAACTTCAAGTCAGAAATTGAAAGTCTTAGGGGCAAAATTGAAATTCAATTTCTTCATATGACTTGTAGCCCCATGTCTCTATTTTATTTTTCCTTAAGAATCACTTCAATTGGATCTCTACAGGTCCTGAATTTTGAAAAAGTCTGAACCAAGTTCGGAACAATTTCCAACTCACTTTGATTAAATTAATAATCCTTAATTTATTCTCATAAAATTACAAATTTCCCCTTAGGATGTAAATAATTGTCTTAGGAATTCAAAGCTTCAAAAACCAAGTCAATCGGATGTTGGACAGAAAAGATATAAGCAAAAAGTTACAAAAGGGTCGGTTTTGGAAGGAAGAAGCAAAATGTGAAGCAAGCAGAAACGACATCATAGAACATAATTTTTTCAAAATTCATAACTATTGATTCTGAACTCCAAATTTGACAAATTTTATATCTAAAGAAAACTTAAAGAAAGCTCTACAACTTCCTTGTAGAACATAAAAACTAATTTTGTCGATAAAGGGGTCAAATTGTTAATCAAAAATTCTGCCAAATTTGAAATTGACCTACACAATGCCAGAAGTTTGAAAAATCATATCTTTTAACACAATAATCTAAAAATGTCACATTTTACCTCATTGGAAAGATAAAAATGTGATTTACAACTTTTATGAAGGGTGTAAAAATAAATTATGTCATTAAAGAAGGTAAAAACTCACTTAAAATTACTGCTCAAATGAAAACCAATGGAACAGTAACATTGACCAAATGAACAGTAACTGTAAGTTTCCCAACCTCAAAACTTTTTACTCCTAACCCCAATACTTTTATATTATACATCAATGGAAAGGGGGAAACATGATCTACATTTTCTATTAAGGATGCAAAAATCAAAATAGGCTCTAAAGGGGTGAAAAACTCTTCCAAAGGTTCTGCATAAATCTGCCAAATGAACAGTAACTGAACTAGTCTAACCCCCATAATTTTTTATTCCTAACTCCAAATAAGGCACATTATACACCATTAGAAAGCTCTAAACATGTGCTACAATCTTCAAGAAGACCTCTCAATCCAATTCAAGCTCTAAGAGGGTCAAAAACACAAACAAAGTTTTTACCAAATACTTGTCAATCCAAACCAAAGCAAAACAAATACATAACTTTGACCGTTCATAACTTTCACTCCCGATATTGAAAAATATCAAACTTTATGGCGACAGAAATCTCTCAACATAAACTATAAGTTTCATGTAGATCATTTGCTCAAATTTTAAATCAAAAAGTCAACTCTCAAGTCAAACTTTCTATCACCAAAAGTCAACTTTTTCAATTTTTCATATTTTCACACTTTTTCTCTTTATTTCTAGATTTTCAACTTAATTTTCAATCAACTCATTCACTTTCACTTTCATAACTCATGCAAATCTATTTAAATCTCAAATTCATCATAATGTATCAATTCTTTTTTTTTTCATCAATTGTCTTGAAACATAAACACATCTATTACAAACTTCATATCCAAACTTACTTATTTCATACTTTTTATATTTCTAAATTTTACTTAAAGATCAGGGTCCAACATTTCTCCCCCTCTTAAAAGAATTTCGTCCTCGAAATTTTAATTTAAGAAATCACCAAATACTTGCTTCTCAATGACTATAATCACTTACTTTCTTATCTAATTTCCTCATCATACATATTTCTCAATCTCTTCACAATTTCACACTTCTTGTATCTAATACCACCCATATCATAACTGTAAGTGATCTAGAAGGGGGGTTGAATAGATCCTTAATCTTTTTGTAATTTTCTACAACAAAATCAGAAGTTAATTCACACAAAAATAATTTAAATAAATTTAAATAAAAAGAGTAGGGAAGAAGATCAAACACTGTTTTTATAGAGGTTCGGTGCTAAGACCTACGTCCTCTACCTAAGCTCCCACTTAGGATTTTGCCAATCACTTTATTGCACACTTTGTAGTTGAGTGTGAACTTTTTACAACGCCACTTGAATTCCGGCTCAAGCAACCTTTACAATCGATTTGTCTTCCGGCACAAATCCTACCTCACACGTGACCTTTCACTAGTCACTCAAATTGTAAGAGAAATATGATAAGAATTGAAGAACAAGTGCTCAATACAATTGTAACACAATAAGAACAATAATGAGCAATATGGAGCAATAGAAGAGTATGTGAACTTGTAGAACTTGTATATACTCTTCTTCCATCATCCTCTATTTATACTTGAAGAAATATAGTTGTTGGAGCTCATTCTAGCCGTTGCTTGATTAATATTACCGTTCCTTGATAATCTCCTTTCCATTTGTGGCTAATTGGACCGTTGGAGCTGATTTGGTGCATCCATAAGTCGACTTGTCGAATGAATAAGTCGACTTGTTTCAACCATTTACGTAAAATTTCATCTCCGCTCTCCAGTAAGTCGACTTGTGCTATGTAAGTCGACTTGTCGTCCTTGATAAGTCGACTTATGTATGATTAGTCGACTTGTGTTGATATATCATCATGTATAAGTCGACTTGTGTTGCCTTCAACGGTAACATCCATCCAAATATTCTATAATCCTCATGTTTTATGCCATTTTTCCTTATAAGGGAACTCCTATCTTGATTCTTCAATGATTAAACACTTGCTCATCTTGATTTGCACAATTCTTTCATTGAATAATACCTGAAATAATTTCTTAACTAATTCTAGATATTTTATTATTACCAAAACATAAAGGGATTTAATTTGTCAACCACCATTGGTCCAACAATCTCCCCCTTTTTGATAATGACAAAATATTTAGAAATTGAAAAGAAATTTGAAAGACATAAAACTTGATCAAGGATTTTAATCCCTTGTCTTGATGGTTAGTTTGTCTCCCCCTTAATTAATAAATCAAAGATTAAAATAGAGATCAACATAATTGCAAATCAATGAAATAACTTGTCTCCCCCTTAATCAAATATCAATTTCCAATTTTACTCCCCCTTTTTGTCATAATCAAAAATCAATAGCGAAAAATAGACTCAAATGAAGATTAATGAAGTTTATAACCAAACATAGCATCAAACACAAATAATAGCAATAGTCATTACAAAATATGTGAATCCAACACAAAGCACATAAAAACACATAAAACAAAAACAAAAGTGGAAATGTTGGTCAAGGCACAATGCAATACACATCATGACGAAGAATCATCGTGCTTACACCCTAGCTTGTCAAAAATCTTCTTGATGTTCTTCTCTAAGCGGGTAAGCATGCTGCGTTGCTCGTCAATTTTTCTTTCCATTCTTATAAGCATATCTTGTTGATCATCATGTCGCTCATTTATCTCATCCAACTGATCTCGAATTTCCTGAATATCAGCTTGGATACTTCACTTTTTCCCATATTACTTGGTCGTGAGCTACTAGGACGATCTGCTATCCTCTTAGATCATTTCCTCGAAGGGACCTGCTCACCTACTAAAGTAAACCCAAGCTTCTCAACATGATAGGAATAGACCCAGCCTTTTTCAACTGTTCTAACCAACTTCATGCTCCTCAAGTTATAAGGCGTGAATCTCCAACTTTGAGGATAAGGAAAACTTGCATAAGAATCCAGATTGCATCTTTTGACCTGAGAGATATGGGTAATCAAAGCAGCATAAGGCATTCCTTTATGCCGGACTGGTTTCCCTTTCAGCTATCCTCGTAATAGACTCGCCTTTTTCCTCATCATTTGGATAACTAAGCTCGGATAGTTTATTTTCCTCCCTTCCTCCAAGTGCCAAAGAATCTCCTTGTCTAATGAAGTAATCTGATTATTACTAGCCTTCTTTGGGTAAACAACCCCGTTAATCGCATAGTATAATAATCGATAATTTAACGGTAGATCCATAGCCTCAAAGGGAGGGAAATGATCGGAACATAACCGAACCAACAGATCAGCCCCTTTTTCCTCAGTATAGCCGAAATTCTCTTCGGCTTCCTTATCAAGATCACCTCAAAGATTCCTCAAAATCTCAAAATCAGTAAGGGAAGCTCTAGGCCTAACTCCTCCTCTAGGCAAATGAAACATGGTACACAAATCTGATTCACTAAGATAAATTGTTTTCCCGTTAATTTTAGATGACAGAGTAACTCCATCCTCAACATTACTGCCAATCACAACCAGATTCGCATAGAATTCCCTTACTATATCTTCGTAAATATCAGCATGAAAACCCAAAAAATCTCTTAGCCCAAGGTTAACAATTTCAGTAAACACATCTGAGAACTCGCTACTATCTAACTCAGTCCAATCAAATCTCATGGAGGGAATCAATACTTCATCTTTAAGTACCTTATAATACAATGTTTGAGCATCCCTCAAAACAAATCTAGGTTCAATCGCGTCATCCTCCCTCACAGCATCTCCCCTTGATGAAGACCCCCGAACTCGTGGTCTATGATGAACGTGGGGACCTTGAGATTGAGCAGGTTCTTTGCCTTTCTGAGAAGATTTTCGAGGAGCCATGGATTTGTAGAGAGAAGAGGGGAAAATCGCAGGTTAGGGTTTTGAAAAAGAAGGTTGATTTGGAGATAAAATGAGGGGGTTTAGAGTTGATGGAGGTCAAAAATTTATGGGTAAGTAAGATTTGAAGAGATTGAAGAAAATAAGTCGAGTTGTGGGAGAGGATTGTCAGGGTTTAGTGAGAAGAGGTCTGCGGAGAAGAAAGGGAAGAAAAGGTTTTAAATTCTCCGTTCGACCATAAGTCGACTTGTCTTCCTCATAAGTCGACTTATCGATATACATAAGTCAACTTGTCGATTTGTATAAGTCGACTTATCCTCAGATTTCTGCATTCCCCAAACACTAAGAAACATCATAAGTCAACTAATTCCCTGATAAGTCGACTTGCTAATGGTCAAGTCATGTGTCCAATACTCCGAATAAATCACTTTTCAGCCCAAGTATGCACCGTGATGAATGTATCTTCGGATGTGATTGCACATTTGCCTCAAATTTTGACCATTTGATATATGAATGTATCTAAAAAATAAATTCAACCAAAGGAATTTAAATCACACATGCCTAATCTCAATTTAATGTTCACAAACACATCTTCCTTAAGAGGTTTAGTAAAAATGTCAGCTAATTGATCACTAGTTGATACATGCTTCAAGCAAATGTCACCTTTTAAACAATGATCACGGATAAAATGATGTCTAATTTCTATATGTTTTGTTCTACTATGAAAAATTGGATTTTTACTTAAACAAATTGCACTGGTATTATCACAATAAATAGGAATATTTTTAACCACAATACCATAATCAAGCAATTGATGTTTAATCCAAAGAACTTGGGCACATACACTCCCAACGCTACATATTGATTCAAAGAAGGAAATGGCTACACTAACTTGCTTTTACTAGCCCAAGATATCAAAGATGAACCTAAGAAATGACACAAGCCACTAGTTCTTTTTCTATCAATTCTACAGCCACCATGATCAGCATCACTATAAGCATACAAATCAAAGGATTCACAACTAGGATACCATAAACCATGATTAACAGTTCTACTCAAATATCTAAAAATTCTTTTGCAAGCACTTAAATGAGAAATCTTAGGGCAAGATTGAAATCTAGCACAAAGACACGTGGAAAACATAATATCAGGTCTAGAAGCAGTTAAATACAAGAGAGAGTCGATCATACCTCTATAGAGTTTTTGATCAACATCTTCTTCATGTTCCTGTTTCTCCAAGACCACATTTGTTGCCATTGGTGTTGCTGCCACTTTGCATCCTTCCATTTTAAACTTCTTAAGAAGTTCCTTGGTATACTTCGATTGATGGATGAAAATGCCATTTTTGTGTTGCTTGATTTGCAATCCAAGAAAGAACTTGAGTTCCCTCATCATGCTCATTTCAAATTCACCTTGCATTAAATCACTAAATTCTTTGCACAAAAATTCATTAGTGGCACCAAACACAATGTCATCAACATAAATTTGACAAATAAGCATATCATGATCAACATGTTTAATAAACAAAGTATTATCAATCTTACCACGGACATATCCATGTTGAGTTAGAAAAGTACTTAACCTCTCATACCATGCTCTAGGTGCTTGCTTTAATCCATAAAGTGCCTTCTTGAGTTTGTAGACATAATCCGGATGCTCATGATCTTCAAATCCCGATGGTTGTTTGACATAGACTTCCTCTTGAATATATCCATTGAGAAATGCGCTCTTGACGTCCATTTGATTTAATTTGATCCTTTTATGAGACGCAAAAGCACATAGTAGCCTAATTGCCTCCAAACGAGCCACAAGAGCATATGTCTCATTGTAATCAAGGCCTTCTTCTTGATAAAATCCTTGAGCCACTAACCTTGATTTATTTTTAATCGCTTCACCATTCTCATCATATTTAATCCGATTTACCCACTTGACTCCAATAATAGTCTTGTCCTTTGGTGGAGCTACCAAATCCCATACATCATTCCGCTTGAATTGATTAAGTTCTTCTTGCATGGCTAATAACCAGTTTTCATCTTTAAGAGCTTCTTATATATTCTTAGGTTCTACTAATGAGATGAAGGCTGAATTGCTCATATTCTCATAGACATTTCTCCTGGTTCTCAAACCATCATTTAAGTCACCAATAACTTGCTCCATGGGATGGTTCTTTGCTTTTGCCCATGATTTAATGTCGGGTACATGATTTTCTTCATCTAACTTCAATTCCTCAATCTTGGATTCAATTTCTTCAACTTTATTACTTGAACTTCCTGCATCATCATCAAAACAAATCTTTCTCGGGGGTGAAATCATATCATCGAACTTAACATGAATACTTTCTTCAACACATTTAGTCCTATTATTATAAACTCTAAAAGCCTTACTAGATTGAGAATAACCAATAAATACACCAACATCAAATTTCGAATCAAATTTTCCTAAATTGTTCTTTCCATTATTATGAATAAAAACTTTACAATCAAAAGGATGAAAATAAGAAATATTGGGTTTCTTACCTTTCCAAAGCTCGTATGGTGTCTTATTTTTGTCTCTTCGTAGATGCACCCTATTGATGACGTAGCACGCGGTATTGACTGCTTCCGCCCAAAATGATTTGGGAAGATTGTACTCATTTAACATATTCTTGCTCATTTCTTCAAGTAAGCGATTCTTCCTTTCTACTACACCATTTTGTTGCCGAGTCCTTGGTGTTGAGAAATTGTGCTCCATTCCGTATTTGTCGCAAAGACTTACGAAAGGTTCACATTCAAATTCACCTCCATGATCGGTTCTAATTGCAACGATTGACAAATTTTTCTTATTTTGAACCAATCTACACCACTTGGTAAATTCATTAAAGGCATCACTTTTATTCGCAAGAAATCTCACCCAAGTAAATCTAGAAAAATCATCCACAATCACAAGGACGTATAATTTTCCACTAAGACTAGCATGTCTAGATGGTCCAATCAAATCCATATGCACAAGTTCAAGAATTCTAGATGTACAAATTTCTTTCTTTGGTTTGAAAGATTCTCTAACATGTTTGCCCTTTAAACAAGATTCACACAAGTGATCTTTAACAAATTTGATTTTAGGCAATCCTCTCACTATGTCATTTTTTGAAAGCTTAGAAATTAGAGGCAAAGAAGCATGTCCTAATTTTCTATGCCATAAAAATGCATTTTCTTTTAATGTCACCAAACACTTTTTATTAAACGAACTATCATCATGTAAATCAACAATGTATGTATTTCCATGTCTTAAACCAATGAAAGCAACATGACCATCCTTCTTAACCATGCAATGTGATTATTCAAAACTTACATTAAAATTCATATCACATAGTTGAGAAACACTTAACAAATTATGTTTTAAACCATCAACAAGCAAAACATTGTCAATGGTTGGCAAAGGTTCCTTACCCACTTTACCAATACCAATGACCTTACCTTTGTTGTTGTCTCCAAAAGTGACATAACCTTGATTCTTTGGTTTAATTTCCACAAAAAGGTTCTTGTCTCCACTCATGTGTCTTGAGCATCCGCTATCGATGTACCAAGTGCTTGAAGGCCTTTCATCCCTTGCTTGTACCTACAATATCAACGTTCTTTCTTCTTATAGGTAACCAAGCCATTTTGGGTCCATTTTGGTTAGCCATATAAACCACATTAGGTAGTGTTGTGCCTTTAATTACCCAAATTTTCTTAACCTTAACACATCTTCTAGTACTCTTGCAAGCAATTTCTATATGACCATCTTTCAAGCATCTAGCACATTGAGCGATTTTTCCATCCTTAGTAAATTTGGAAATTAATGAACAATCTCTATCAAAAGGATCATATCCTAATCCATGTTTAAAAATTGAGTATCTTTGCAACGATAACAATTTTTCAAATTTTTCGTTTCCATTCACAAATTTTCCAACCACATACGAAAATTCTTTCATAAGTCTATCAAGCTCACAAACAAGTTTTTCCTTTTCAACAAGACATGCATAATGATCTTCCTTTGGACTATCTAAATCATCAATAGCTTCATGTAAGGTACTATTTTCTGCAACCAATTATCGTATTTTCTTTCTTAATTTTTTGTTAATCTCAATAGCTTCTTCAAAATCAGCTTGTAAAACATCAAAGGAATCTCTTAGATCTTGGTCATTGAAAGTTACCTCATTTTCATCATCACTTGATGAGCTATTTGCCATAAGTGCCAAGTTGTTTTCATCATCGCTTTGGTATGCTTCCTCATCATCACTTCAAGTTGCCACCAGGCTAGTTTTCTTTTTTCCTTTATCATATTTGTCATTTTTCTGGAAGTTTGATGTGGAGAATGAACTTTTGCATTCTCTTGCGAGATGTCCCCTTTTTCCACATCTCCAACATTCTTCATTGCTTTTCTTTTCATTATAGCCCTTGGATTTTCTTTCAAATGCAAATTTTTTCTTTTCTCCATTTCTTCCACCATTTAATTCCTTCCTACAATTTTTGAGAAGTCCTGTGAATTTTCTTAAATTTCTAGCGTACATTGCTATCTCTTCGTCTTCCTCCTCTTCATCTATTTCTTCATCACTTTCATCAAAAGAAGATGTATTAGCTTTTAAAGCGATTGATTTTTGTGGCTTACCTGTACCTCCTCTAGATTTGAGAATGATCTCATAGTTGATGAGTGATCCCACTAAGGCGTTGAATTCCAGATGATTGAGATCCTTTGACTCCATAATGGCGGTGACTTGTGAGTCCCATTCCTTTGGTAGTGAGCGAAGAGTTTTCTTTACCTTCTCACTGTCCGTCATATGCTTTCCAAGGTTGCCTAATCCATTTATGATTTCTGCAAAACGATCAAGCATAGTGAAAATAGACTCACCTTCCTTCATGACAAACATTTCATAGTCATGAAGTAGAATGTTGATCTTTGTCTCCCGGACTTGGTTGGTTCCTTCAAGGGTGATGCAAAGTCTCTCCCACATTTCTTTGGCGCTGGTACACGAGTTAACTCGGTTTCTTTCCTCAACCGTGAGAGCACAATAAATTAGCTTCATTGCTTTCGCATTGATATAAGCTTGCCTCCAGTCATTGTCATTGTATTCCAGCTCCGTTTTTAACTCACCATTTTCTTTTAACGGTAGTTGTGGACCGAATATAATTATCTTCCAATATTTTACTCCCTCGCTTATAATGTGATACTTCATAGGATTTTTCCAAGATGAATAGTTAGTACCATTAAATAAAGGAGGGCGGTTGTTTGTGTTACCTTCTTCCGCTAGGTTATTGTGTGTCATCCCTGGATACTTCTGATCTGATGCCAATTGTAAATGATCTAGAAGGGGGGTTGAATAGATCCTTAATCTTTTTGTAATTTTCTACAACAAAATTAGAAGTTAATTCACACAAAAATAATTTAAATAAATTTAAATAAAAAGAGTAGGGAAGAAGATCAAACACTGTTTTTATAGAGGTTCGGTGCTAAGACCTACGTCCTCTGCCTAAGCTCCCACTTAGGATTTTGCCAATCACTTTATTGCACACTTTGTAGTTGAGTGTGAACTTTTTACAACGCCACTTGAATTCCGGCTCAAGCAACCTTTACAATCGATTTGTCTTCCGGCACAAATCCTACCTTACACGTGACCTTTCACTAGTCACTCAAATTGTAAGAGAAATATGATAAGAATTGAAGAACAAGTGCTCAATACAATTGTAACACAATAAGAACAATAATGAGCAATATGGAGCAATAGAAGAGTATGTGAACTTGTAGAACTTGTATATACTCTTCTTCCATCATCCTCTATTTATACTTGAAGAAATATAGCTGTTGGAGCTCATTCTAGTCGTTGCTTGATTAATATTACCGTTCCTTGATAATCTCCTTTCCATTTGTGGCTAATTGGACCGTTGGAGCTGATTTGGTGCATCCATAAGTCGACTTGTCGAATGAATAAGTCGACTTGTTTCAACCATTTACGTAAAATTTCATCTCCGCTCTCCAATAAGTCGACTTGTGCTATGTAAGTCGACTTGTCGTCCTCGATAAGTCGACTTATGTATGATTAGTCGACTTATGTTGATATATCTTCATGTATAAGTCGACTTATGCTTTGCAAGTCGACTTGTGTTGCCTTCAATGGTAACATCCATCCAAATCTTCTATAATCTTCATGTTTTATGCCATTTTCCCTTATAAGGGAACTCCTATCTTGATTCTTCAATGATTAAACACTTGCTCATCTTGATTTGCACAATTCTTTCATTGAATAATACCTGAAATAATTTCTTAACTAATTCTAGATATTTTATTATTATCAAAACATAAAGGGATTTAATTTGTCAACCACCATTGGTCCAACAATAACCAACTCAATCCAAAGCACATTATACATATCCAAACACTATATCCATAAATCAAATATGTCTTAACACATTGTCACAAGTCAATGGTCTCATTTCTTAAGGAACCCTAATATGGACCACAATTATTCAAAATCAACCTTTTATCCATATATTCCTATCATTAAGCTCATCTTTCAAACTATTCACTCTTTTATCTTACACAAGCATCTTCAATTCAAATCATCACAATTCATCAAGAACATGTTAATCTCATTTCATTCACATTCCTAAAATCGACCATAATATCCATTCACTAACTCTTAACAAACATATTCAGCATATTAGCCTAAGTATGATCCTAATACTGGGCTCTGATACCATAAATGTTAAGACCCGATCCGGAGACTGGATCCCAACCGGAAAATGAAATGAAAATGGCCGAAACCAAAGCGAATTCAAATCGGATAAATCGAATCCGAAGGCGAATCAAATAACAAAAATGCAGAAACAAAATACAAAGCGGATCAAAAGGCGAAACCAAATAGCAAAAGCGAAATCGAATCGTAAAGCGAAAGAAACCAAATCCTAAACACAAGGCGGAATGAAGTATTCGAACTGAAACATATGGCGAAAGAAACGAATTACGAATCTAAAACGAATCGAATTCTTAATAGGAACGAAAGCAAAGCGAACAAATCGTTCAATCGAACTGAAACAAATTTCGACATCCGATAACAAACACTTAGAAAAACGTTCACGTTGGAAACCTTAGACTACATCAAATTCGAAACTGGTCTAAATTTTATTCTTTTACTTTTTCTTTCTTCCCTTTTCATTTTCATATTATTCATTTTTATTTAACCTTAAACAAAACATTACAATTTCCCTTATTGGAAATTCATCCATAAACTCAAACTAATCTCAAATTACTTGATTTTTTTCTTACTTATCATTTTTCAAACTTATTAACAAGTCCTATATCTTAATCTTTTCTTTCTTTTGTCATAAAAATTTTGGCAGCATAACGGATGCATTTTAACCAACCCAAACCTGCAAAGGGTTTAAAATACACTTCTATATTTAGGAAAATTTGATTCAAAATCTGATGTTGGTGTGTTTATTGGTTATTTTCTAACTAGTAAGGAATTTAGAGTCTATAATAACAGAACTAAGTGTGTTGAAGAAAGCATTCATGTTAAATTCGATGATATGATTTCACCCCCGAGAAAGGTTTATTTTGATGATGATGCAGGGAATTTAGGAAATGGAGTTGAAGAAATTGAATCCAAGATTGAAGAAATAAAGTTAGATGATAAAGATCATGTTCCCAACATTAAAACATGGGCTAAAGCGAAGAACTATCCTATGGAGCAAGTCATTGGTAGCTTGGATGATAGTTTAAGGACTAGGAGAAATGTCTATGAGCAAATGAGCAATTCAGTTTTTATCTCCTTAGTGGAACCCAAGAATATAAAAGAGGCTCTTGAAGATGAAAATTGGCTATTAGTTATGCAAGAAGAGCTTAATCAATTCAAGAGGAATAATGTATGAGATTTGGTAGCACCACCAAAAGACAAAACTATCATTGGAGTCAAGTGGGTAAATAGGATAAAATATGATGAGAATGGTGAAGCAATCAAGAATAAATCAAGGTTAGTAGCTCAATGATTTTATCAAGAAGAAGGCCTTGATTATAATGAGACATATGCTCATGTGGCTCGATTGGAGGCAATCAGATTACTATGTGCATTTGCATCACACAAAAGGATCAAATTAAATCAAATGGACGTCAAGAGTGTGTTTCTAAATGGATACATTCAACAGGAAGTTTATGTCAAACAACCACCTAGTTTTGAAGATCATGAACATCCGGATTATGTCTACAAACTCAAGAAGGCACTCTATGGGTTAAAGCAAGCACCTAGAGCATGGTATGAAAGGTTTACTTTTCTAACTCAACATGGGTATATTCGTGAATTTAGTGATTTAATGCAAAGTGAATTTGAAATGAGCATGATGGGGGAACTCAAGTTATTTCTTGGGTTGCAAATCAAGCAACACAAAGATGGCATCTTCATTCACCAATCAAAATATACCAAAGAGCTTCTAAAGAAGTTCAAAATGGAAAGATGCAAAGTAGCAAGCAACACCTATGGCAACAAATGTGATCTTGGAAAAATATGAACATGAAGAAGATGTTGATCAAAAACTTTATAGAGGTATGATCGGCTCTCTCTTGTATTTAACTGCTTCTAGACCTGATATTATCTTTGCTACATGTCTTTGTGCTAGATTTCAATCTTATCCTAAAATTTCTCATTTGAGCGCTGTAAAAGAATTTTTAGATATCTGAGTAAAACTATTAATCATGGTTTATGGTATCCCAGTTGTGAATCATTTGACTTGTATGCTTATAGTGATGTTGATCATGGTGGCTGTAGGGTAGATAGAAAAAGCACTAGTGGGTTATGTCACTTCTTAGGATCATCTTTGATTTCTTGGGCGGGCAAAAAGTAAGTTAGTGTAGCTATTTCCACTGCTGAATCTGAATATGTAGCAGCTGGGAGTGCATGTGCTCAAGTTCTTTGGATTAAACATCAATTGCTTGATTATAGTATTGTGGTTAAAAATATTCCTATTTATTTTAATAATACCAGTGCAATTTGTTTAAGCAAAAATCCAATTCTGCATAGTAGAACAAAACATATAGAAATTAGGCATCATTTTATACGTGATCATTACTTGAAAGGTGACATTTGTTTGAAGCATGTTTCCTCGAGTGACCAATTAGCTGATATATTTACTAAACCTCTTAAGGAAGAAGTTTTTATGAACATCAAATTAAAACTTGGTATGTGTGATTTAAAATCTTTTGGTTGATTTTAATTTGCTGCATACATTAGTACATTGAAATGGCCAAAACATGAGGTGAATATGCAATTCCATCTAAAGAACACATCATCATGTTCTACACTTAGGCTAAAGTGTGATTGATTTGGAGTTTTTCTATTTTCCAGTCGACTATTTGGAGTCTAAGTCGACTTAGGTAAAGGAATTATTCAAGTTAGTCGATTAACAGTACACGACTAGTCGACTAATACACCCACTTTTCAAAACCAGTCGACTAATTTTTCCTCTGATAACCCCCACTTATGCTTTTAATTTTACTAGTCGACTACTCTCATACCAGTCGACTATAAGACTTCTGGAACCACTTTAAAAACCTCATTTTCTCCCAAATCTCCGAAACAGCTCTTGTCCTCTTCTTCAATCTTAGTCGACTAGTTTCCCCTGATTTTCTAAAATCCACCATACCCATTGTCAATCGACTCTCCCAAACACCACATCCATTGATTAACTCTTCAAATCCTTCTCCCTCTCTTACAGACCCCTTTCGACTCTCATAAACCCTAACTTTTGAAATTCACTTCCATCTTCCTTAAATCTTTCAATCTCTCAATGGCTTCAAGGAAATCTACTGAAAAAGGGAAGAAGACGACCACTCCTCCACAAGGACCACGAATACGTGGGTCTTTCTTAAGAGGAGGTGGTGATCGAGAAAATGAGGAGGTTGAAGCAAGGTTCATCTCCCGTGAAGCTCAAAACTCAGATTACATTTGCTTAAATCAGAGGTACTGATACCTTCTATGAGATTTGATTGGACTGAGTTAGAGCATAGTGAATACAAGGATTTATTTTCAAAAATCACAAGTTATGGATTGCGTTACTTCTTGGGCTATAGTGATAACATTTATGAGGACTTGGTAAGGGAATTTTATGCCAATCTTGTAGTAATTTGGAGCAATCTGAATACTGATACACACTTGAAATCACATATTCAAGGCAAAGAAATGTTTATTTGTGAAGATTACTTATCTAGAGGGTTTCAATTGCCTACTGGTGGAGTTAGGCCTAGCGCTTCCTTGTTAGATTTAGATATTTTAAGACATGAAAATGGTGACACGGATGAAGAGGCTGAAGAAAATTTTGATTACACTGAAGCAAAGGGTGATGATTTACTTGCTCGATTATGTTTCGACTATTCGCCACCGTTTGAGGCAATGGACTTGCCCTTAAATTATAGACTACTGCACTATGTTATCAACCGCGTGGTGTATCTTAAGAAGGCGAGCAACAATCATATAACATCTTTGGACAAGGAGATACTGTGGCACTTGGAAGAAGAGAGAAAAATCAATTTTCCAAGCTTGATCATACAAATGATGAGGAAAAAGGCAAATTTACTAATGGGTGAGCTGAGAGAAAAAACGAGCAAACACAAAAACATGACATATGGAGCCTTGATAACTCATACGGCCAAGCTGCAACGATGCATTTTGAACGCCTATGATCATTTTCCCTTTCCTCAAAGCTGGAGATTTACTCCTTATAATCTCCGCAGCATGAAATTAGTTAAAATTATTGAGAGAGGTTGGGTTTATTCTTATCATGTAGAAAAGCTAGGTTTGACCTTAGAGGATGAACAAGAACCTAGGAGACAACGGTCTAAGAGAGCAAGTGATCATCCTAGCAGCTCCCGCCCTAGTAGTGTGCGAAGGGGTGATACTCTAAGGGAACATTATGAAAGTTCATCCATATAGGAAGGTTCTAAATTTTGATGGCTTCGAATTTTAGTCCAGGCTATCAGATTTGTAAAAAAATTGGTTGATTCCCAAAATGCCAAGGACCCTTCTCGAGAATTTTATGAGCTACTGATATGGAGGAGAAAGCGAAAAGTATAAGGCTATCTTCAGATAGCAGAACATCGTCAAGGCCTTTACTTTTCCATAGCTTATTTGCCCATCACAGTATTAATAGAAAAGTTGGTCTGTGTTCTAGGAAAAATCTCACTATTGTGGATTTCAAGCGATTTGCTTCATTTTGAAGCGTTGCAGGGTTTGGACAGACAATGAATTTTTCATCAACTTCACTAGGTGATTTATAAGAAAGAGTATAAGCGACGGTGTCCCAAACCACTTGTTTCCATGTCTTCTGGGTATTAGAAATAGTAGCAGTTACAAGAGGTAGGGGAGGGGGTGTTAGAGAAGGGTGGGATGGATTAGATGACAATGGTAGAAATTCAGCAAAACTGTGGGATGTTGTGTCCAGCATGATGTGAGAGGAAACCTGTAAAAGGAATGAAAGCTGTGTTGCAAAAGAAGGGGCAGAGAAGGAAGGCGGGAAATAAAATAAAATAAAATAAAAAGTGAGGAAAGATTGAAATGTCCTTAATGGGAGTTCCAGAGATTGAGGAAAACTGAACCAAGTAGCGGAGACGAACGCTGGAATTTGAAGTAATGAAGAGAGGATGGTAAGGGGAGAGGAGAATCAACGTAGGGGTGGAGGAACATGTGGTTAGGGAGAAGAAGAAGGGTGTGAAGCGTAACTGAACTGATTATAGAGAGAAGCAAAGTGTCTCTAACACATTCTCGTTTCCGATGATTTTTGGCAATTACTGCGAAATACGCAGATCCTTCTTGAAAAGTTTGGATGTACTGAAAGTTTTGGTTCTTACGAGGCTTTTGGTGAGTGTCAAAGTATGTGATCTTGATTTATATTTCATTGGAACTTGAAACAACATAAACATCCTCCAAAGCAGGATTTTGGTAGGTGATCCAACTCGAGCATACATACACGATAAGGGTGTCATATATTTCAGTGTCCCATATAACAGTAATCACAATGCTAAAATGTACCCGTACATCAAATATTATTTACTTGCCTCTTACTACCAAGCCATCAAATTTGTCATAAACAAGTCTAACGAATTGCAGTAATCTCATCTTTTGCAATATAGATCCTTCCCAGGATGTAATATAGAAACCCAAGCTGCAATAACTTTCCACAATTTGTGGAATTCAATCCTTACGATCTCACAATACACGGCCATAATTTCACAGGAAGACTTCTAAACTAGTATACATTAACAACGACGTTACACCTTCCGAAGAAAAAAAGAAGCGAGTATCAAAGATGAAATGTTTTTAAAAGGGCAAAGTATAAGCTTTGGTTAATCTGAAGTCGTTGGCTTCAGAACTGTAGTGATAATAAAGAAAATCTGAACAATGCATTGCAGGATGACCACCTTGATGACTCCTCCAATCGAATATGCCAAAGGAGAGATACTTAAAATACAATCTGACATTCTGACCAGACAGACATAATGATGAACTTAAGCAGATACAAAAAGAAAACAACAACAAAACAAAAACCAGTCAAAAATCTGGAAGTGAATCTGAGCCTTAGTAAACAAGGCACCTGGGTTCACTTCAATCTTCATGTTTTGGAAAATTTTCAATCTAATATGTTCCACACTCGCGATCAACAAACCAATGCTATAGGTTCTTCAGAGATGACGATCACGCTCATATGATAGCTGTACAGGTCTCCATATGACCTTGACCAGCAAATTACAAGCAGCTGTAGGCCATGTTTTTGATAAACGCATCAAAATGGTCTCCATCCTTCATATCAATACAGGATACCTGAATGAATCATCTCAATTTCATTTTTTCCCTTTTCTGGTTCCAATACATCCTACAAACCTTGCCTGCAAAGCAATCCCTTCCAACATCCTTTTAACCAAAATGAAGAACCCAAACCCATAGCTCTGATGCAAGAGTTTAACAGCCTCACAATCAATGACTTTTGTTACCAGAAAAAGAGAAGGCAGATGACCCGACAGACTCAACAGAACCAAATGCATGCAGGGACTTCTAAAGGAAAGAAACATGCCAAGTAATAATACCCTCAGATGAAAATGGCTCCACTAATGGCCAACTTGGCCCATTCAGCGGATTCCTTAATCATATGGTCCTCAGAAGATAAACATTCATTTAAAAAGTCCTTGCTAGAAATAGACTGCTGTATCAAAGGACCAGCATTGTTTCCAAGCGTATCTGCCAAATCCCCAAGGACCCCAATGGCAGTTTTCATCACAATGTCATCCCTGAAAAAATATATATGAAGCCATTAATAAAAATATTCATTAGCTTAAAGAAAAAATAAAATAAGAAGACATATTTCAGCATAACTAACATGTCTTTCTCCATGTATAAGCTATCCAAAAACTGAAGGATATGAGGAGCATAAGGAATCAAGAGCTGGGTTTTGGAAGAGTTCTTGAACCCTTGAAGAATCCCTGAATATGCCTCCAATATTCCATTTCTAAGGGAATTTGCATACTCAATCATTTCATCATCAGCACCTGTTGTGTGAGCAGACAACTCTGCGGCACTTTGAAGCATGGGCATCGCATACATTAAGTACTTCTCAAAATTCTCACCAATTGCCAGTGCAATATCACCAAAGCAAGAAAATATTGGAGGCTTCACAGATCGATGTAATTGGTTGCTCGATAAATCCTTGAGAAGTTGCGTCATAATCCCATCACAATATGATAAAATTTGATCTTCCATTGCCCTGCAAATATCTCCTACCACACCAACTGTAACAGCACAAACCTGGTACTCCTCAAAATTCTGAAGACCCATTTCCAAATACTTGTAGAAGTCTGGCATGTATTTCCCAAATTCTGGACCAGTGGCATAGGCAAGGGCTCCAATGGCCAGCATGGCTTCCTCATGCACAGTTGCACTTCTACAAGCAAATACCCTCAGGAAAAGTCCCATTATCTGATTAGCATACTGCGCAAACATATGCTTAGTGGGCTCTGTTGAACCTAACTTCTGAATGATGACCTGTAAACACCCACAAAGGAGACCTTGTAATTCACCCTGTTTCTCCCTCTCATCTGATGAAAGTTTCTGCCCTTCCAATGTCTTGTGAAGCTCTGTCATAATAACAGGAATCAATTGAAACACCATGGCTGCCGTTTCATCAGTTGAACATCTTACTACTTCATTTAATGTCTCGTATGCAGCAGTCCTTAACCGTGACTCCCCCGCATCTTCTCTGTGAGTCACAGTGAGAAGAACCTGGACAATTTCCTGGAAATATGGAGTTAAAAGAGATGAAGGGCCCACATCTTCATAACCTTGAGCAAGAAAATAGAGGGCGCCACAAGCCTTCTCAGCTACATTTGGAGCATCCTTCATGCTATGAAGTAAAACAGTGATAATTTGTTGGCAATTTGTTTGGGTAATAATGGGTGTATCCAAAGTTGAACCATGAAGGAATTCAAATATCCGCCCCAGAGTCCAAGCAGTGGTGTCTTTTACATGGCTATTGGGGTCTTTTGTCAAAGCACTGAGCATGAAGTTCAAGGCAACATTGACTATAGGTGTCAACTTGTCAGGGGAAGGACCCTCCAATATTGAGCCAAAGGCATAAGTAGCTGCTTCCCTTTGTCTCCAGTCTGCTTTTGTTATGTTCTCTTCAATGAATGGCATAACAAGAGGGACAATATCGTCCCCAACAGTTCTAGCTACCAATCCAAGACACGTTCCCCCTGCCATCGCAATGTTCCAAGCCCCTTCATCCTGATCCTGATCTTCCTCTTGCTTAAGAAGTGTCTCCAACAACATTGGAACAAGAGCAGGGAGAGCTTGCTTGATAAAATAAAAGCAAGGAACATCGGAGTCTGCGGTTAAATCCCCACCGTATTCTTCCAAAATGTCTATTTCCTCATCACAAATAGAACTCCAAAATTCAATTGCTTGAAGAGCAACAGGTTCTTCATCCTCCCTCACAGCCTTCGCCGTGATGTTAAAGATGTCCTGAATATAAGGAGCTAATCTCTCATAATATGTTGACGAAATGGAAACCAAACATTCAAGAGCTGCTTGCCGAATCTTCACTTCAGGAGACAAGGTAGCCTCACAGACAACTCTCATGATATAATCCCGTTCCATATCGTTGCTAAAATTTGCTTGAGCAAAGCCCAAAGCATTGTATAGGGCTCTAGTGGCAGCAAGTCTTACATCATTGTTGCCTTCAGATGCATTCATACCCTGAACTACTGCTGTAAGTATCTTATTCACTTGATCTTGATCTACTATATCAGGAGAGACTTCCTCGCATAAATAGCCAAGAGTGTCCAGAGTAGCTTGCTTGACATGAGCAGGAAGCTGGTGAATGTTCAACAGAAGGGATCCTATTAACTCAGACCATTGTTTCTGAGGTAACTCAATGCCTGCAATCTTGGCAATGACTTGAGATGCAGTTGAACGAGCATCAATTGCAGGGGAAGAGAGTGTTTTCAACAAGAATGTCTTAATTTGACTCTTGACATTGATGTCCAATGTCAGCCATCTTTGCACCAGCTCAAGCTTTCTGTGTTGCTCCTTAGCATCCAAGGCATTTTTAAGTATTAAACCAGCTAATTTTCGGGAATCTACAGGCTTGTCATTATTTGCCAGCTCTCCAGAAAGTGAAAGCAAGAAGCTGGAAAGATTTTGCTCCTGTAACTGTTTTAAACTTTCTTCAGAATGTTTGCGCACATTTGCATCAATTGATTGGGCATTTAAAAGCACCTGGGTGAATTCCATATCCATAGTTTTTCTGAAAGTACCGAATTTGGAAACTATTAGAACAATAAAGAGTTTTCATATCATAGCATATTATTTGATAAACATTAATCATGTATCAAGTAACCAAATCAAAACATAAAGCACATAAATCAAACATATACAAAATAGAAACAAAAGTAGTTAAGAGAGGAGAGAGAGAGAGTACCTGAAAGAAAAAACAGCCAAAAGAACCAAAAAGTAACGAGAACTTGCACTTCTTTATCAGATTTATACACCATGACCATGCGCAGATAAAAATTCAAAACCCACTTTACTAAAATCAAGCATTCTAATTTCTCATTAAAATCACCTATAGAAAAACCAGTACGAAAATTTTGAAGCAAAAAGATTTTAACATGTTCATTGTAGCATAAAACATATTTTAGAAACAAGTCAGTTAATATTTTAACTTAAAAAGGCCACCGGATAATTAACCGCCTTTTCAATTTACAAGAATATGTCCCAAGTAATTTCAAAATAAAACTTCACATCCATTATTCAATTAGTAAAACTAACAACAAATCAGCGGTAGAATCACCAAATAATAATAGTAATAACAACAACATCCCATTTAACTACTCAATATGTCAGATCAGCCACTAAAAAGGCCATACTAGTTCTTGATTACTCTACCTAAGATTCTTGATTACTCTACCGAAGATGCTATGATATTAAACCTCCACTTCCAACCCTAACATAAACAGAGATGTAAACAGCTTCCATCATTTTACTAGATTAGTACATTGAAACAAACAATCCGAAAGATCCGAAACTAGAAGCTACACTAAAATCGCAAGAAAAAGTAATAAGTACCTGGAAGGAGGACAAACAGGGCGACAGATGGGGACGCCGGTGACAGTGCTCCAGTTGAGAAACAACGGCAGGGAGAAGTAGAACAACAAGCTGAAATCGAAATGGAGATGAAACGACGCAGTGTCAATCCTAACCTCAGACCGCAAAATGAGATTTACGAGAGACGAAGAGGACGCGAAGCTGAAGCTGAAGCTGAAGCTGAAAGCTGGACGTTGAATAATGCACAAAACCAATTACTATTAATTATTTGTTGATATTAAAATATAATAGTATTCATACCAATAAGAGGTTTATCATTTGGGGCTCTAATACATACGGGTAAGTTGGTTGTTTATAATCGAAATCAGGGACGCTGGTAGCGTTCAACGGTTAAGATGTGTTGTCGTAAAGGATGACTAAAATTAATGATCTCTTCAATCATGGATTGTTGGAAATTGAAATTTTGGTGGGTGATACAATATTTAATTTAACCAAAAAGTAAATGAATCTAGCAATCTGCTCCTTCCCACCAAGAAACATACACGGCTTCCTTCTATTTACAAAAAATTAAAATAACTTTTTAATTATTAGGAATAATGATCTTATTACTATTTATTTCACAATTTCATAATTCCTTATTATGTTTTAAATACATAGTTCACAATAATTAACGTAAGCAAATTGGATTGTTTGTTTATGACATGATCGTAGGCTTGGAATGACCGCCTAACAAAATTTTTCTTATTATTTGATCGATGATTTGGTTGCGTGTAAGTTTTAGTTAATAATCATCAATAATTCATAAGTACACAATTCGTTAGAATAATACTAAAGGTGTCGATTTTATAAGAAGGGAACTAATCTAATCCTAAAATCTAAGGCTAGAAACAAATCACATAAATTCAAAATGCAACGAAACTAAAACTAAGAATTTAATTCAATCACTCAAATTAAGAATCAAATACAAAAATACTAATTGTTAAATAATTGCAACACACCCAAGAATCAATCAAAAGAAATTACCAATTGAGAAACAAAATTTTACCTATTCTTAATACTAATCTAACTAATTATGAATTATCGGATTGTTGGTTCTAGGCTATCTTATGATTGATTACTCTCTCTCTCGAGTTATAACCGTTAAGTCTGAATCATAAACCCTAATCAGATTATAGTAGTTGCAATCTCTCAATTCACAACCTATCTAAAACCCTAATTAGCTCCGAACTTCTCTAATAAACTATCAAAAATTTATGCAAGATCTCTCTAATTCAATTCTTGTTTCTATTAAACCACCTAACTCTCGTTAGTTCAATTTAATCACTTTTCATTCAATTCACACTCTTAGTTTATTATCGAATTATGCAATAACATAATCAAACCACAACAAATCCAATAAGCACATAAAGAATCTGACTTTTATTAGTTCAGGAATAAAGTTTCGAAGGTGAGTTTAGAACATCCTTGCTATTCTAGATCCTATCTTCAATTATTTATTCCAATTCTACACAATAATAAAATTAAAAATAAACATGAGATATAATCTAAATGGATGATGGGAGGCAGTAATGTCAGGAAACTTCCTAATTCGGGAAATACGTCGAGTTAACTTCTTCTTCTCTTCTCTCTTCCTTCTTCTCTTCCTCCATCTTTTGATCATTTCTCTCTAGGGTTTCTCAAGGTGGCTAATGCAAAAGCTCCTTTCTACCTCTTTTATTATTCTTTAAATATCCTCTTATGTTTTGGGTGATCCTAGGGTTTTTTTCAGAGTTCAAAAGATCTAAAAGATCACTCAAAGCTTGACGTTCTTGAGTGTCTGTGCATCTACTCGATACAAGCCATGAGCATGGGCTGTTGGATCGGAAAAAGAAAACATGCTTTGTTTGAAAAAATGGTAGATTTCAAAACTTTTAAGAAATCATTACTTGCAATGAAAGCAACAAATCCAAATCAACATGTCAATCCATACATGATATGGTATAAGGATAATAAAATATAAACAACATCAGGAGTATTACCGACTCCTTCGCTACAGCTTTAAATCCTCGCTGCGCTATCCTCTCCTTCTTCGTGTATCCAAATCCTTTGCCTTTGACTCTTCTCCTTTAGCAATCTACTTTCTCCTTGTTGTAGTATCCTCAACTAATTAGATTTATCACCTGTTCTTCAAGGACAATTAGGTTAACAAAATCCTTTGGTGGGAAAGGAGAAGAAATGTTTGGAGGAGATTTTCTTAGAAGAAGAAGAAGCAAAATTGAAACTCTTTCAATTGGTATTTTCGATTCTCTCTTTCATGAAAGGAGAGGTGTAAAGAACATGCAAGAACTCTTTTTTGCCTACCAATTTCGTATACGCATGGATGAAAGGAGAGAGAGGCATCAAATGCATCACTTCTTTCATTAATCACTCATAAAATAGCCAATAATTGAGATTATCTTCATTTATCTTTATGATGGCTATTTGAAAAGACCATAACCTAAAATTCAATACCCAATTTTGGTTTTTCCAAGAAGAAAGAAGGAAGATGTCCATCTAATGTATATCTTTCATCTTTAATCTAATGAATGCAAATAGGTTACAAGCCAACATTAAAAGACAACCATTAAACCATTTAATAGTAAGTTCATAACTCCATTTAATGATGATTAACCATAATAAAGACCATCTTTATTTAGTATTTTTAATGTCAAATGTGTGGTTACACATTTAACCTAGGAATAACCGAAATTGCTATCTTCTTCTTAAAAAAAATTGTTTTAATATAATTAATCTAATTAATTACATTAAACCAAAAACCAAGCCCATTATTAAATGTACATTTGGGCTTCTTTAATTAGACCAAGCCCGAGATTCAATTATGGGCTTCTAATTAACCTCTATTTATATTTCTTACTTAGCTTGATAACCTTCCTTAAAGCCAAGTGGGGAATCTTATTGGACTTTGATAATTTAAGCTCCAATAAGCCCAGAATTAATTCAATCTCATTGGAATTAATTCTAGCTTATTAACTAAATGTCATTCCACTAAAGACAATTAATTGAACTCTTGAATTATTAAATATTATGAGAATATGTCCAATTGCAAACCCTATTTAGAACCTTATTATAGCCATCCACACAACAAAGGGTAAAATTACCGTTTTGCCCTTGTGTTGGTTTTTCCTTCTAGATCTCTCATTTTACTTTATATGGTGATTAACACATAAGATCTCATCTCACTGTTAAGACTTGATGGATAGCTAGTCCATCAAACTACTAGCGCCAGTTTAATCACTCAATCTCCTTAAAACATCTAGAAGAGATGATAACACTATAAACTCTTTATTTGAGTGAATGTTCTCTGATATATGTTTCAATTAATAATTCCAACATGCAGACACTAGATTAATACTCTGTAAATATCCATTCCGATCATATCAAGAATTATAATGAAACATATATGAGTTCACCACTCATCAAGATTATGGTTCATAATAAGCGAATGCTTAAGTTGTATGTTTTAAGAATAAAGTAACGACGTACTTTATTCTTGAAAACATACTTGATTCCAGATTCATTTAATAGTGCCATTATCGATAGTCAACTACTATAATGATATGAAACTCATCATTCCCTTGAAGTAAACTCCTTTACTTATATGGAGATAAATCGTAACATCTGCGATCTAAACCATAATCAAGAGACCAACTTGATTATTCAACGATGAATCAATTAATTGATTCTAATAATATACATGTTTCCCATACATCTCTATGCATATGTATATTACTTACAAAAGAATCTTGGTATCTTATGACCAGATATATAATGCTCATACAGATAAAACCAAACTCTTTTGTTTTATTAATAATAAATATTTTCATTACAAAGCAGAATCGAAGAAGATAAAGTTACATGTAAATACACTTGCTTTTTAGGGCACTATATTTACATAACTCCAACAATCTCCCACTTGCCCTAAAGCAAGTTTGACATATCCCTCATTCCCATCCCTTCTAGGTGACCCTTAAAGCTCCTTTGAGTCAATGTCTTTGTGAACGGATCAACAAAGTTTTGCTCGGTGGGAATCTTTACCACATCTACTTCTCCACGTTGTATTATCTCCCTTATAAGATGATACTTTCGCTCAATGTGTTTGGCAACTTTGTGGTTCCGAGGTTCTTTAGAATTAGCCACTGCCCCACTATTATCGCAATAAAGTGTAATGGCCTTTTCCACCTCGGGAACTACCTCCAAATCATTTAGGAAATTAGGAGCTAGCGCTTCCTTTTCACGCTTCACAAGAGCAACATACTCAACCTCCATAGTCGAATCAGCAATACAAGACCGCTTGACACTCCTCCAAACTATGGCTCCACCTCCTAAAGTAAATATAGAACCAGAAGTTGATTTCCTTGAATCAACATCTGATTGGAAATCAGAATCCGTATATCCTATTGGAATAAGATTACTTCCATAGTAAACAAGCATTAAGTTCTTCGTCTACGAAGATACTTAAGTATACACTTAACCGCATGATCAATGTTCCATTCTGGATTGGATGAAATCGCTACCGGTCCCATCTGCGTAATGAGATATCCGATCTAGTGCACAGCATTGCATACATCAAACCACCAACTGCCGAAGCATATGGAATGTTACGCATGCGTTTAACCTCCTCTTCGGTTTTAGGTGCTTGTTCCTTTGAAAGTTTGATTCCATGTCTAGTAGGAGTAAAACCCCTCTTGGAATCTTGCATGGCGAACTTATTGAGCATATTCTCAATGTAGGTTAGTTGAGACAAAGCTATCTACTTTTTCTTTTGATCCCTTATAAGTTTGATCCCTAGAATATAGGTAGCCTATCCCAAATCCTTCATTCAAAATTGTTCATTCAGCCATCCCTTAACCGCAGATAACATTCCCACCTCATTCCTAATGAGCAGAATGTCATCAACATACAGGATTAGGAAAGTAACCTTACCTTCTTGTATTCTTTTATAAACACAAGGCTCATCTAGGTTTTGTATAAACCTAAAGGTTTTGATAGCCTTATCAAACCTAATGTTCCAAGACCTAGATGCTTGCTTAAGTCCATAGATGGACCTTTGCAACTTGCAAACCTTATGCTCATTACCTGGCTCAATGAATCCTTCTGGTTGGGCCATATAAATGGTCTCCTCAAGATCTCCATTAAGAAATGCGGTCTTGACATCCATTTGTCATATTTCATAATCGAAATAGGCTGCTATGGCCAAAAGAATCCTGATGGACTTAAGCATGGCAACCGGAGAAAAAGTCTCCTCATAGTCTATACCCTCATTTTGAGTATAGCCTTTAGCTACCAATCTAGCTTTAAAGGTCTCTACCTTTCCATCTGATCCCCTTTTCCTTTTGTAGATCCATTTACAACGTATGGCTTTTAGACCTGGTGGTAGATCTACAAGGACCCAGACTTCATTAGTATACATAGAATCTATTTTCGATTTCGTCACCTTGAGCCATTTTCCTGCATCAACATCATTAATAGCTTGTGTATACGTAATGGGATCTATTTCTTCTTGGTCCGAGATGGCAATTAAGCCTTCTCCTAAACCTAGATACCTATCTGGCTGTCTCACAACCCTCCCACTATGTCTAGGCACACCTTGATGTTTAGGTTGCACTTCTGATTTAACTCTTGAATCCATTTCGGCATCTTGTTCTGTCATATCCAAAACAACTCTTGGTTTGGATGAAATAGCTACCTCCTTTAGTACTACTTCTCTTCTTCCTTTGTGATTTTTCACAAACTCTTCCTCTAAGAAGGTTGCATTTGTCGACACAAATACCTTCTTATCATGAGGACTGTAAAAATAGTACCCTCGAGTTCCCGTAGGATATCCTACAAACAAACATACTTCTGACCTTGGTTCCATCTTTGTGGATTCAGGCTTTAGAACATGGGCTGGGCAGCCCCAAGTCCTCAAATGCCTCAATGAAGGCACTCGGCTAGTCCACAACTCCCTAGGTGTTTTAGGCAACGATTTAGACAGAGCAAAGTTAAGAAGATATGTTGTCGTTTGTATGGCATATCCCCATAACGATTCTGGAAAGCTAGCGTAGGACATCATTGATCTTACCATTTCCAATAGAGTTCTATTTCTCCTCTCTGCTACACCATTTTGTTGAGGTGTACGAGGAGCTGACAAATTGGAAACAATTCTATTGTCAATTAAATATTGCTGGAACTCTCCAGATAAGTACTCACCACCTCAATCTGATCGAAGCTGCTTTAATGGCTTGCTAAGTTGCTTCTCAGCTGCAACTTTGAATTCTTTGAACTTTTCAAAAGATTTACTCTTTTTATGCATCAAATACAAATAGCCATGTCTTGAGTAATCATCTATAAAAATTATGAAATATTCATAACCTCCTCTAGCTTGTACATTTATGGGCCCACACACATCAGTATGTACCAAGTCCAATGTGGATTCAGATCTGTTTCCTTTAGAAGGAAATGAGGCTTTGGTCATTTTTCCTTCAATACAAGATTCACAGGTGGGTAATGGATCACTATCTAAGCTTATAAGGATCCCATCCTTTACTAGCCTATCAAGTCTTTTCTGATTGATATGACCCATTCTTAAGTGCCACAGATACTTTGAATTAATGCTAGATATTTTGGATTGTCTTGGTTCTATCAATTATGTGGTGTTTAATAAGCCTTTCATAGGTTCTATAAAAAACAATCCCTGTTTAGTTATTGCATCACAAATAAAATCCTTATTCTCATATATTGAAACAACCTTTTCAAAATATAAGGAATAACCAGATTTTATTAGACAAAAAATAGAAATCATGTTCCTTACAATCATTGGCATGTAATAAACATCCTCCAAATATAACCTATGACCACTAGGAAAGTCCAAGATAACTACTCCCACTAATTCTGCTGAAACATAGGAACCATCTGCTATCTTGACTTGAAACTGGCCTTTAAGTAGTCTTTTCCTTTATTGGAACTCCTGCAAAGAATTACAAACATGGTTAGTGGCTCCTAAATCTAATATCCAAGAAGTAGATAAATCTGCCACATTTCTAGTTCCTAACAAACTTAGGAAGCCCATACCTTGTTTGCTTTTGAGGGACTCTAGGTAGACTAGACAGTTTCTTTTCTTGTGGCCCATCTCATCACAGTGGAAACACTTTCCTTTGATGTTCTCTTTGGCCTTTTTTTTCATGGATTTAGTCTTGACCCCTGTTTGGGCCTTCTTTTTCATTGGACCCTTCTTCTTTTCCTTTCCCTTACCCTTGAGCTTAGAAGAAGAAGCTACATTAGCTTCTGGCCCTTGAGCCTTAATATTCAATATCTCCTCCGTGCTCTTGAGGGTATTTATCAACTCACTCAAGGTGTAATTCTTACTGTTGAGCTCATAGTCTAACTTAAACTGCTGAAAAGAAGAGTTTAAGCTATTGATGATCATAATCATCTGCGTGTCCGCATCCATATCCGCCCCAAGCATCTCAGCCTCAGTGACCGTAGAGATTACCTTCACCATGTAATCCCGCACCGGTTCACCAAGTTTTTGTCTAAGATTATGAAAGGTTTGGATAGCTTTCACTCTTGCAGACCTAGTCCTCACACCAAACATCTCATGTAGGTGATGGACCAGTACACTAGCAGTTTTCAATTTGCTTTTGCAACATGCCGCTGACAGAAGCCAGAATATAACACTTAGTAGTCTTGTCAGCATTCTGCCAACGCTCATGTTGTTGGACTTGCTCAGGAGTTGAATCTCCACTTGGAGGTGTAGGCTCATTTTCAGTTAACACTCATGAAATACGTTCATATTGAAGAACAATGTCAAGGTTGTGTCTTCATTCATTAAAATTGTCTCCGTTTTCCAATTTGTTATTAGTCAAGAGCAGGGTGAGTGGATTCATTTTGTGATTGATTATGTCTGAAAATATAAATTATTAAAACATGAGCATACTAGTCAACAATTTATGGAACTTTGTATAAAATCATGATGCATGTATGCATGATGATAGATTTAACAAAACTTAAAAAATTAAAACATTATATGACGGTTATTTTTCTTATCTATAACAAACTAAGTAACGGTGGGCCATCTTATCCATTAAAAGAAAAACTGGGACCCTCCCACTCAAAAACTACCAAGCATCTCATGCCCAATTTTTTTTAAGAAGCGTCTTAATTTGGTCCATACTTTTACCAACAGAGCTACGGTGGGCAGTTTATTGATAAAAAATGTTGAGTGTTTAACCATTTGATTCATTCACTAAAGATACCTACAAACTATGCCTCAGTGGGAGGTCACATTTGCTATCATTAAGTGGACTTATCCTTAAGGAGACCCAAACCATGCAAGATCTAGGATCCATGCCCTCCGATGGGGAGTAACACTTCACCACATGCAAACGGGCCATCATTTTGGAGACCGTGGACTCTCACAGGAGCATCCTCTCCCACTCAATCTTTTTGGGCTTTAAGTTTTAAATACCATCTTGTCTAGATGTAATTTATTATCCATCCTATATTGTTTCATTATATATCTCATACATAATGAATGCATGGCAAAGCCTAGGGTTGGCAATTTTCTAAATGACATGCAATCACGTAATATCACATATTATAAGCATTCATTTCTCCATTCATCACATGAACTAATAAAGCCACTTTTGATTGTCCATCCTAGAAAAATTAAATAATTACAAGCCTTTTAGGCCCAAAGTATTCTTCTTGGACTTGGATCTTCCGCTTCGAACTCTTCACAAACATGATCCGGCCCATTCGGTAAACAAAATGTAATGGCATATTTGAAAATCAAATTTTGTCACTTTGAAAATATGTTTTCACAAAACTTATGCCAATACACAAAAGGATACACCAAAAATTTTACCTTTCCATTTCTTCAATCCATGGCTGCTCCATCTTCATCATTACATCAATTTGTACATTACAAAATAAAAAAAATAGAAAAAAGAAAACAAGGAGGAAACATGGTGATGATAGACCACCCTCCTTGTTACAACCAAAAAAGAAATCTTACAAGGTAAATTTAACTTCTATGGACAACCAAAAGAGCAAACATACACCATGTATATTTCTATCACATAAAAATATGCAACATACACAAAAAGATTGCCAACCCATGCATCCAATATATAGGAACCGAAATCATGCATTAGAAACTGGCTCTGATACCAATTGTTGGATCGGAAAAAGAAAACATGCTTTGTTTGGAAAAATGGTAGATTTCAAAACTTTTAAGAAATCATTACTTGCAGTGGAAGCAACAAATCCAAATCAACATGCCAATCTATACATGATATAGTATAAGGATAATAAAATATAAACAGGATCAGGAGTATTACCGACTCCTTCGCTACAACTTTAAGTCCTCGTTACGCTATTCTCTCCTTCTTCGTGTATCCAAATCCTTTGCCTTTGACTCTTTTCCTTTCACAATCTACTTTCTCCTTGTTGTAGTATCCTCAACCAATTAGATTTACCACCTGTTCTTCAAGGATAATTAGGTTAACAAAATCCTTTGGTTGGAAAGGAGAAGAAATGTTTGGAGGAGATTTTCTTAGAAGAAGAAGAAGCAAAATTGAAACTCTTTCAATTGGTATTTTCGATTCTCTCTTTCATGAAAGGAGAGAAGGTGTAAAGAACATGCAAGAACTCTTTCTTTCCTACCAATTTCGTATATGCATGGATGGAAGGAGAGAGAGGCATCAAATGCATCACTTCTTTCATTAATCACTCATAAAATAGCTAATAATTGAGATTATCTTCATTTATCTTTATGATGGCTATTTGAAAAGATCATAACCTAAAATTCAATACCCATTTTTAGTTTTGCCAAGAAGAAAGAAGGAAGATGGTCCATCTAATGTAAATCTTTCATCTTTAATCTAATGAATGCAAATAGGTTACAAGCCAACATTGAAAGACAACCATTAAACCATTTAATGGTAAGTTCATAACTCCATTTAATGATGATTAACCATAATAAAGACCATCTTTATTTAGTATTTTTAATGTCAAATGTGTGGTTACAAATTTAACCTAGGAATAACCAAAATTGCTATCTTCTTCTTAAAAAAATTCTTTTAATATAATTAATCTAATTAATTACATTAAACCAAAAACCAAGCCCATTACTAAATGTACATTTGGGCTTCTTTAATTAGACCAAGCCCAAGATTCAATTATGGGCTTCTAATTAACCTCCATTTATATTTATTACTTAGCTTGATAACCTTCCTTAAAGCCAATTGGGGAATCTTATTGGACTTTGATAATTCAAGCTCCAATAAGCCCAGAATTAATTCAATCTCATTGGAATTAATTTTAGCTTATTAACTAAATGTCATTCCACTAAAGACAATTAGTTGAACTCTTGAATTATTAAATATTATGAGAATATGTCCAATTGCAAACCCTATTTAGAACCTTATTATAGCCATCCACACAACAAAGGGTAAAATTACCGTTTTGCCCTTGTGTTGGTTTTTCTTTCTAGATCTCTCATTTTACTTTATATGGTGATTAACACATAAGATCTCATCTCAGTCTTAAGACTTGATGGGTAGCTAGTCCATCAAACTACTGGCACCAGTTTAATCACCAAATCTCCTTAAAACATCTAGAAGAGATGATAACACTATAAACTCTTTATTTGAGTGAATGTTCTCTGATATATGTTTCAATTAATAATTCCAACATGCAGACACTAGATTAATACTCTGTAAATATCCATTCCGATCATATCAAGAATTATAATGAAACATATATGAGTTCACCACTCATCAAGATTATGGTTCATAATAAGCGAATGCTTAAGTTGTATGTTTTAAGAATAAAGTAACGACGCACTTTATTCTTGAAAACATACTTGATTCCAGATTCATTTAATAGTGCCATTATCGATAGTCAACTAATATCATGATATGAAACTCATCATTCCCTTGAAGTAAACTCCTTTACTTATATGTAGATAAATCGTAACACTGCAGTCTAAACCATAATCAATAGACCAACTTGATTATTCAACTGTGAATCAATTAATTCAGATTTTAATAATATACATGTTTCCCATACATCTCTATGTATATGTATATTACTTACAAAAGAATCTTGGTACCTTATGACCAGATATATAATGCTCATACAGATAAAACCAAACTCTTTTGTTTTATTAATAATAAATATTTTCATTATAAAATTGTAACTGAAGAAGATAAAGTTACATGTAAATACACTTGCTTTCCAGAGCACTATATTTACATAACTCCAACATGGGTCACATCCAAGTCTTCTATTATGATCATGGCATTTAGGCCATGATGGTGGGACATTCCTTGTACTTCTATCACGATTGTGGCATGCAGGCTACGATCATAGGCCAACTCTAGTACTTCTGTCACGATCGTGGATTGTGGGCAGTTATTTTGGCCCTAATATCTCTGAAACTACTTCGTTCTTTGATATTGACCCTGAAACACTAGGAAACACATCAAGGTGCCTCAAAAATATAATATTTAAGCTCAAAGACTTGTATTAACCCATAAAACACTTAAAACATAAATAATTAACAAACTAACACAATTCCAACCTAAATACATACTAAATGATTGAATTAACAACTAAACACATATCAAACTATGTCCTAAAATATGATGTCATTTACACTTATCATTACTATACCTATAAATTGTTGATTTATACGTTATAGTCAATCAATTAGTTATTGTTTGATGATATAATTATTTAAATGTATTCTTTATCTTATAAATATTTAAATGTATATGATAAAGTCTATAGGATAAATATATATTATTAATGAAATTATAATGAGATCATACTTATTAGATTCACATTACATTTATAATGTAAATTGTTTATAATTATTATTTTATTAAGACTAGACATTAATAGACCATTAAAAGACTAACACACATTATGTTTTTTTCCTTATAAAAGAAGTAGTCATTCTCATAATTTAAAGTATGAAGATGCCTAAACAAACATGTGAGTATTTATTAAAGAACAAGTTCATTGAATTGACCCCATATAAGAATCCCAACTGAAAAATTATTTGTATGTTTACAAAAGTTCTCATTATAATAATTGTATAAGTGATCCTTTCGCTTGAGATTATCAAAGTATCTTATATAGGATTTTATAAATGCATATTTAGCTATAACTATATACTCATATTTAACATGTTTTGCTTGATATTTTATAGTTTTGTGATATATTAGATACTTAATTCTCTCCAGGTATATTTGTAAGTCATAATTGCCTTCATGGACTAAAAGGAGAAGAATTCAAATGAAATCATAGCATGGAATGAAGATTGAAGCAACTAAGGGACTACATGACCATGTATAGTGACTTTTTAAGTCTCTATAAACGTATAAAGATTGAAGAATTTGGTCTTTGATCATGTAGAGTTATAGGATTGTGTATCTTGATATACATAATTGTGTATATTGACCATGGAAATGATTATATATATTCCAAAAAACCTAAATTTTTATTATAAAGGATGTGAACATAGGCAAATAAAAGGGAGCCCAATTTTTAAGGGTTTTTAGGTCATAAGTGACATTCAAAGGCGACAATTTTGATCAAGGGATAAGAAAAACATGAAGAATACATTAAGAGATTCATTAGATAACAACATCAAATGCATACTTGCAAGAAGATTTAATAGAAGAGAAATGGAGGTTTAGAATTATGATCCTTGTTTTTAATTAGTTTTTCTGCATGGTTGTTATTGATTTCATTTTCTATGAGTAAATAAACGTGTTTAGTGTCTAGGTGTGATGAACTCTATTTTGTGATAATAATATGTTTTAATCTTTTATTTAATGCAATTATTTTCATTGATTTATTGCGATTCAATTATTCATTTTATTCTTGTTTTAATATATCTCAAATATTAGTACATAATTTGATTTAATATGATTAAGATTGAAAATTCTCTTGTATAAATAGATCTACCATAATTAAAAGGAGTTGTATGGAAACCTAGAGATAGGTTGATGTAAATCATCTAGATGATAGTTAACCTAATAGCTAAGTTCCCGAATCGATAATACAATCCTAAGGGTTTTAAGTGGAAAGAGTTTTGTTAATTAACTAAAGGATTAGTTGTTAAAAGTCTTAAAAAGATATTAACATAAGAAATTTTCACGATTTAATAATCAATAATATAATTGCATAATAAAGGCTTAATAATTAATAATTCTTTTGCTAATTCATTACTTAGACACTATTATTTAATATTGATTTTTAAAGTAATTTTCTATCATATGTTCATTATTTTTCCAATTTTGTTTTATTTGTTTGGTTTAATTTTAATTAAAATCCAAAATCTTATTCACAAGTTAGATAATAGAAAACCACTAATTAATAATATTTATTATCTTTGTGGGATCGACTTGTACATGTCTATGCTAACTATGGCTATGTTGTGCAAATGTGGTGATTTAAATATTGACCTAATCGTAGTCAATCAAATTTTTGGCATTGTTACCGAACAATAATATTGAACATCTAGATTTTATTACTCTAACCATTTTTATTTTATGTTTCTTTATCATTGTTTTTAAGTTATTTTATTTGATTAACTTGTTTAGTTTTCTTTTTCTTATAGATTTTGAATCTTGGTCAATTTATAACCTAGAGTAATTTAGAGAGCCTAATCGACACAGATCCAGAATTCAAGAGAATAATGAACAAAAATCTTTGAAGGACATAACTGAGAGATTTTAAGCTAGATCGTCGAACATAAAACTTGGGAGGTCAATTGGATACTAAAGAATCCCATATCATGGCTGACCAATTGAGGACCATGTTTAGTTATACTAGACCAAACTTGACTAAAGCAGAGTTTAGCATCATTAGACCAAATGTGAGTGCTAACAACTTTAAGACAAAGCAAAGTATCATACAGATGGTGTAGTAGTCAATCCAATTTAATGGTCTCACAGACAATGATTTAAATGCACATATCTCTAATTTTCTAAAGATTTGTGATATGTTCAATATTGATGATGTTGGGACCCGTTTTCGAAAACCCAACCTTTTGCGAATATCAGAAGACTTGAGCGTATCTTTACTACATCATACTCTTTAATACATTACATAAAAATAATTTTTCGTCATTCACATTTCAATACCCTCGAAACAAAGGGATTTTACAAAGCTATAAGGGCCTTTCAAGCCACATTACAACATAATCCAAAATCTCAAAATACAAAAGTTACATGAACTATAGATACTTGAAAAATGACTAAAGCCTTGTGTTTTCCAAAACTAACTCAAAATACAACATAAGCAAATTGAAAAACATGAATGCATCAAACTTATTAAGATAACATGAACACATAAGCACATCAAATGGTTTGGGTAAGTCCAAAACATGACGAGCTACACATTTCTAATTTAATGGTCCTGTGTAGTCGTAAATTCTTGAGGGATTCCTTGAGGGAGCTCCATGCTACTAGCGGGCAGGCGGGAGAAGCCTATACTTAGGTCAACATGTAGGAACATCCCGGGAGGTACATCATATGTACGGCAGCGGAAAACAAAAATTTTTGTTCCCGGGACTTTCTCGAACGCCAGGATCCAGGTATCGGTATGAAGACATCAACCTAAATAGCCAAAAGAGACTATCTCTAAAGGTGATCCACGCAGAGATCAGAGAACCTAACCGAGTCACATTCTTTTGACCCGGGAATAGCTAGAACAGATTAAAGGTCGCTAGACCCTACCCGCCCTGAGAGCTTGGAAACCACGTTGAAAACTTTATGCTTGAGAAGAGAAAACGATGATGGCTTTGAGAGAGAAGGAAAATATGAAACACCTTTCATCTTTAAGCTTAACACTTAAGCTTTTCTTCCTCCTTCCATAAGCCATCCGAACCATCATCTTTCATCCACGAAATTCAGCCTATATATATGGTGTTTTAACTTTTAATACACCAATTACAAGCTTCCAAATGGATGGCACACCATTTAAGGAATAAAGTAATGATATTTGACTTTTCAAACACATCTCTTCTCCTTTCTTCAAGTCCACGACATGGGCTTAATTTATATAATTAATTAATTAATTAATTAATTAATTAATGATATAAATAATTGCCGAGGTCCATCCAACTGGGTCTGGCCCCACCGGCCTCTGGGTCCCGATCAAACAGCTCCTAAACTTTTCTTAGCAATATTGATGTCGCGATCTCATCGGGACATATCCCAATCCCATCGGGATCCATTTAATCCTAATGTTTCCATAATTGGAACTCGTCCAATTACTATTTTGATTCTCGAAACACTCTTATGCGTGTGACCCTTTAGGCTCCCGGTTATGTTGGCCACTTAGATTAACAATTAATCTAAGCAAGTCATGAGCGGTATCTAGCAACACATCATGACCCCCAATTGACCGGAAAGTAATCGGTTTGATGTATTCATCACGAACCAGATCACGAACCCTTCCATAGTCAATTACCGTGCAATTCGTCCTTTCACCATCCTATACCCCACTTGGTTATGAGTATGGTCAAAGTGTCAACTCTCACTAGACTAAGTCTAGCCCAAGTGATTTTAGTTCCTGTCCAGGATCCATTACTATATATGTCCTCAAGACAATCTTCATGACGATCCGCTTTGGCCAAAGACTTTCAAGTAATGATCCTTACAAGAGGCCATGGGTATCTCTTCATTATTCCGTATGGTGAATCCTTTATTGGCTACTCAATTACCTTCAATACCTCAAACTGCACTCCAAGCACCACCCTATGAGTTACCTCCGAAGGCAACAAGAAATGGAGTCAAAGCACGGATCAAGATTCAAGATATCCTCGAGTACCTCAAGCCCAAGGATACTTGCACCATTGCTATGATGAGATTATCACCGACATTAGAATAAGATATCCATGTGATGATCTCATGACAGTCATCCAATGTACTTACTACCGCTAGTAAGCATCCACACGCCAATTCTAAATATCTCATATTTACAGCTTCGAGATCCACTACTTGATCCAATCGAGGGATATGACATGTGCTAGTCTATCCGGATTAACGATGTCCAATCTCGTTAATCCTATGACTAGGTTAATTTCGATATTGACATAATTGCACATGATAGGAATCTCGATAGTATGATCGCATCATAATTTCCTTCATGCTATATCAAATATCATGGACTTCATTAATTGATTAAAGATCCATATCAATTCATAAACAATGTTCATGAATATCAAATTAATGAAATATGCCTTTCTTTATTTATTCATAAAGTCTCAGATACGACTTTGAACAAAAGCGCTAAAGGGATTGCCTTTAGGGCACAATTTAAACGAGCAAGTCCTTGCATAAGTCAACTCACCCCATGTACATGTTGACTTATCAGATCGAATGTGTAAGTCAACTTACACTTACAAATCTCCCACTGACCTAAAGCCAATCGCCTTAGTACCTAATACCATAAGCGAGTCCATGAGAATCACAATTCTCGTGTGACAACGGCTTTGTCAACGAACAAAGAACACATTGCTCTGTGGAATTCTCTATGAGGATATCATTTCAACTAATGATCTCCGAATCGGTGAGTACGATATCGGATCGTCGATAAGACCTTGGTTCCTTTGCTCACAAGACTAACCCCATTGTATCACAATACAATCCTATGGGCCCATCACGCCTAGGGACCAGATCAAGTTTAGCAATGAACTTCGATCCAAACCGCTTCTCTGCAAGATCTCATGCGGTAATGTACTTTGCCTCGGTTGATGAATCAGCGGTCCTCTCTTGTTTGGAATCTTTCAAACCGACCGCCACGCTTATTCGGTGTGAATGTATATAACTGATCATGATTCGAATCATCCTTATCGATTAAATACTAGCATCTAAATGCTTTCGCTCACTGGAGATTTCCATCTCCAAAGATGAAGAAAACATCCTTAGTGCTTCACAAGTACTTGAGGTATTCTTAATCGCCACCCAATGACCCTCACCAGATCCGATTAGTATCGCGTCGTAACACTTAGAGCATACGATACATCGGGCCTCGTCATAACATAGTTCCATGCTAAACCCTTCAAAGATCTCATCTATGTACGATGATTGTGAAAGACCAAGCAACCTTTTGATTTATCTCTATAAATCCTTATCGCGAGGATAAAAGTTGCTTTACCAAGGTCTTTCATCGCAATTGATTGACAACCAAATTTTAACCGATTGAAGATAGAGACATCGCTTCCTAATATCGATATGTCATCTACATACAACACAAGGAATACGATTGCGGTCCACTAACTTTCTTGTACACACAATATTCATCCGAATTTTGTGAGAGATCAAACTCTTTGATTGACTCATCAAAACGGATAATCTAACTCCTGGATGCTTGCTTTAATCCATACATGGATTTATAAAGGTTGCATACCTTTTCGCCATCATAGGAGGTGAAACCATCTGGTTGTGTCATACACATCCTCGGGTTAGATTTCCTCTCAGGAGATCTATCTTCACATCCATTTGCCATATCTCATGACATGATGAGCGGCAATGGCTAGGAGTATCCGAATGGATTTAAGCATTGCTACTAGGCTGAAGGTCTCATCGTAGTCAACTCTTTGTCTTTGACGAAAGCCTTTAGCCATTAGCCTCGCTTCATAGGTAATCACATTACCATCCATGTCGGTTTTCATGGCACGAAGCCATTTTGCAGACTCGAACTTTTCGTAACCTCTTCATAGGTAAAGAGCTCATCATCTCATATGAGCAATACGTCATTCTGCTCACTTACAAGAAATCCATATCTCTCGGAAAGGCGTATCCTACTTGACCTCTGAAATTGTGTGTAGTAGAAGGTTGAACTGTTACCTCATCTATATGAGTGACGATTTTTGAGTTCAGCGGTTGATCTATGTTTGTTCGAGCATCTTGAACTTTTCCAAGTTCAATTTTGCTCCCACTGTCTTCTTGTAAAAGAACTCTTTCTTTAAGAAAACAGCATGCTTTGAAACAAACAACTTTTGTTCCTAAGCAAGGTAGAATTAATATTCCACGAACAAACACTTGTCAGCTTTTACATTAAATGTATCTGATCGTGTCCGCTTCACATAAGGTGACAATCCCAAACTTTAGATGAGAAAGATAGGCTTTCAGTTAGTCCACATCATTATGGAGTAACATCAATCGTCTTTGAGGGAACTCGCTTAGCAAGTAAACATTGTCTCGAGCACATATTCCCAAAACTCTGCAAAACCTATCATCAATCGCACCATGTTTAACAAGGTTTGATATCTCCTTTTAGCCAGGCTTAAAAAGTGGAGTATACTGAGATAAATTCCCATGATCTCTGAGATAACCCAAAACCTGTTGGTTTAAGTATTCCCACTACGATCGGATCGTAATGCCTTGATACTTTTACCAAGATGGTTTTCTACTTCATTTCTGAATTATTTGAGCTTTTCAAATGCTTCAGATTTGTATCTCGTCAGATACAAGTACCGATATCGAGAACACTTATCGATAAAGGCAATGATGTAGTACAACTACTTCTGGCATGGATGGACATCAGACCATATACATCTCAATGTATTAGGTCTAATACCCATCACTGCTCACCCTTTCCTTTAAAGGTAACTTAGTCATCTTGCCTAATAAACAAGATTCACATGTGTCATATGATTCATAATCAAATGACTCTAACCTCCCACTCTCGTGGAGCTTAGCAATGTGTCTCTCATTTATATGGCTGTTCGACAATGCCATAAGTAAGTTGATTTTAAATTATCTCGATTATGTCTTTTCGTGTCATTGACATTCAAAACTAGATATGACATATCTAATATGTCAATTCTATTGCATAATGTACCAGTACGATAGAGCATTCCATTCGAACTAAGAAAACAACCATTGTTTCTAAAATCAAATGGAAATCAGCTCTAATTAAACATAAAACATACAATATGTTCTTTGTTTAATACGGGTACAAAATGTCAATCGTCCAATTTGAATACAAGCCCAGAGGGAGTGACAAGACATAAGTGTGTTCACGCTAATGTAGCAACTCTCACGCATTACCTACACGAAGGTCTAGTTCTCCTTTTATGAGCTTTCATCGTTCTCGAGGCCCCGCACATCATTTTATATGTGTGAGCCACAACCGTATCAAAGACCGATATGTTTTGATCAGAATAGTATTAACCTCAATGACAAACATAATTGAAGGAGTAGAGGCATCGATGCCTTTATCGCTTGTGGACTCAGATAGATTTTGCTTTTGCCTCTAGTGGCTAGACTTGCCACATTGAAAGCAAAATCCTTTTGGGGCGATTTCTTTGGTTTTTCCTCGATGGCACTTCCGCTTGGTTTTCTTCTTGAACCGTAAGAAGAAGCATCCACCACTAGCACTTGCTAGCTATCTTGATAGCTACTCGGTATCATGAAAGCAGATTGATCACCAGAATTGTTGTGGACATTTGGTTCATCCGATAGTTTATCACTAACCGTGAATAATCGTCCGACAATCCAACCGTAATTAAGTCTCTACTTAACTCATAATCCATTACAAATCCTAAGACGGCCAATCTCTCAATATAGCCATTCATCTTTAGGGTATCTTCGCAGCGATTGTCCTCGAGCCATCTTTGTGATGAAGAGAAGCCTCGAGGTCTCGAACCTTCGATCGAGCTTACTCATCAAACAGCTCCCTAAGATGAAATACTACGAGTGAGCATCCATGGACTCATGCCGCTCATGCGGCTCTAGTGACATCAAGGCAAGCATAAAGCAAGTTTCCATATCATCGTCCTTTAGATGCTTACGGTTTGCTTTTCGATTCCCATCAAGCATCGACAAAGATGTAACTGGAAGTGGAACATCTAGACGATCCCAGCCTCGGATCTAAGAACAATTATCAGAGTCCTCAGCCAATCAAGAAAATCGGTCCAGAAAGGAGAGCGAAAATTCACACTGAAAGACTTCTTCAATCAACTTAGCGCAATAGAGAGAAGGAATGACAGAATAGATATGCCTGCATGATCATAAGGACTTGCATGACATGCATATGGCTCCCACTAGTTTCCTAGAATCCATAACCCTCTTTACGAATCCAGAGAAACAATGTGACATAATGTCCTAGTGGGTCGATATCCGATATTGCAAGAGTGACCTTGAGTTTGCCCAACAAGCCACTTCTTAGGTCAATCGGTAGGTATCGGTCATACCAATTGCATCATCGATAACCGACATTAAGAATGACCTTGAGTTTGCTCAACAAGCCACCTTATGTCTCGGAGGTATCGATATACCAATTACATCTTAGACACAACTATCGATCGCTTTATCAACTTGTTGATGTGTGCACTTCATCGGGTATCAACTCTTTGATGCGCATACATCGATGTATGCTACCCAATTTCGCCTCGTCCACGCTGACCTTGAGTTTGCTCAACAAACCAACGCCTAAAGTGAAAACCAACCCATTAATCCGAAAATCATATTTTCATAGTTCAACATATTCAGTATAGAGCGAGCTTGAGTTTGCCCAACAACCCAACTCTATAAGAACTCGGTTCTTACCATATTAATGGAAGGCGTTAGTTTTCATATACCGAGGAGGATTTAGAAACTCTAGACTCCAAGTCGAAAGATCATAGTCGCCAGACTATATGGAATGATTTAGGTTTCATCAATCCAATGAATCAATCCTTATAATCATCCATCATCCAACTTATGCATGCCACAAGTCGACTTTCATCAAATGCAAGTCGACTTATGCATCGCCCACACACAAGTCGACTTCAGTGATACAAGTCGACTTATGTCACCCGCCCATGAACAAGTCGACTTATGTAGCGAACAAGTCGACTTATTCGAAAACAAGTCGACTTATCAAACAAACAAGTCGACTTACGTCCCATATAAGTCGACTTATTTGGGAGAATGCTATAATATCTAATCGGCTAATTCCTCAATCCATGCAATTCCAATTCACAATACCATCATAACTAAGGTAATAACTGTTAGTTTGATGTATCAACGAACAATTCATCGACCATGAAAGCCTTATACGGTCAAACCATATGAAAAGCTTGAAATGAGTCAAAACTCATTAATTTCAAACAATTTAGGAACACCCAAATTATCATCCTAAGCATCTCTAGCTAGCACATACATTATCAAATTTACTTCAGCACATGCCATAAAATTATGACGGTCAAAACAAACAAGATAATGCTATATACTAACGAGACGCTAATGTGACCAATTCGCATTCAAAAATTCTTGGAAAAGAAACTTCAAGCAATTCAACTTGGCAATCATAATACATCAAGATAACACATTTTAATCACATTAAAATGGTGCATGGCATTAGAACTGAAAAGGCACACTCAATCAAGCCAAGCAAAACAGTCCCAACAATTTTCACAAAACTGTCCAGTTCTGTACATTGCTTGAAATGATCAATGAAACAATTTCAATAAATCATGAGAAAATTATATAGGTTACTACATGTTCAGAACATGATACCTGAATTTTTGCAGGATTTTAGGCCATCAAAAACTCAGTCAACCTAAATAACAAAACCGATTCAAAATCTGTGTTCATCAGCACAGCAATTCCCAACAGCATAGAATAAATTCGTGAATAAATATCCAATCACCTTGAAATCCAATTTCCATGCTCAAAGACATTCAACAACATCTTAGAGACATGTAGGTGAAGGAAAATCTGAAAAACCATTTTTCTAGAATTTCTTCTCGATTTTATACTCATGCCTGTACCAGAATCGTTTTACAAAACAGCATCTGTAACCTTAGGGAATTAATTAGCAAAAGTATATCAAATCAAATCGATAAATTCTGAAAATTCATAGACATATTCTCTAACATGTTATGAACAATCCTGGGCAGAAAAATTTCGAAAAGCATATCTCTATAGCAAAACGAAATTCAGACAGTATACATGCATCAACATCAACAGCAATTAGGTTTTCTGATCTTGCTTAGGTTTTAGCTTCATACGGGATACCAGACGCTCTGATACCACTGTAGGAACATCCCGGGAGGTACATCATATGTACGGCAGCGAAAACAAAATTTTGTTCCCGGACTTTCTAACGCCAGGATCCAGTGTATCGGTATGAAGACATCAACCTAAATAGCCAAAAGAGACTATCTCTAAAGGTGATCCACGCAGAGATCAGAGAACCTAACCGAGTCACACTCTTTTGACCCGGGAATAGCTAGAACAGATTAAAGGCTGCTAGACCCTACCTCTGTCCTTGAGAGCTTGGAAACCACGTTGAAAACTTTATGCTTGGAGAAGAGAAAACGATGATGGCTTTGAGAGAAGGAAAAATGAAACACCTTTCATCTTTAAGCTTAACACTTAAGCTTTTCTTCCTCCTTCCATAAGCCATCGAACCATCATCTTTCATCCACGTAAATTCAGCCTATATATATGGTGTTTTAACTTTTAATACACCAATTACAAGCTTCCAAATGGATGGCACACCATTTAAGGAATAAAGTAATGATATTTGACTTTTCAAAACACATCTCTTCTCCTTTCTTCAAGTCCACGTACATGGGCTTAATTTATATAATTAATTAATTAATTAATTAATTAATTAATGATATAAATAATTGCTGAGGTCCAGTCCAACTGGGGTCGGTCCTACCGCCCTCTAGGGTGCATCAAACGACTCCTAAACCTTTCTTAGCAATATTGATGTCGCGATCTCATGGGACATATCCCAATCCCATCGGGATCCATTTAATCCTAATGCTTCCATAATTGGAACTCGTCCAATTACTATTTTACGATTCTCCAAACACTCTTATGCGTGTGACCCTTTAGGCTCCCTTGTTATGTTGGCCACTTAGATTAACAATTAATCTAAGCAAGTCATGAGCGGTATCTAGAACACATCATGACCCCAATTGACCGGAAAGTAATCGGTTTGATGTATTCATCACGAACCGATCACTAACCCTTCCATAGTCAATCATCGTGCAATTCGTCCTTTCACCATCCTATACCCCACTTGGTTATGAGTATGGTCAAAGTGTCAACTCTCACTAGACTAAGTCTAGCCCAAGTGATTTTAGTTCTGCCCGGGATCCATTACTATATATGTCCTCAAGACAATCTTCATGACGATCTGCTTTGGCCAAAGACTTTCAAGTAATGATCCTTACAAGAGGCCATGGGTATCTCTTCGTTATTCCGTAGTGGTGAATCCTTTATTGGCTACTCAATTACCTTCAATACCTCAAACTGCACTCCAAGCACCACCCTATGAGTTACCTCCGAAGGCAACAAGAAATGGAGTCAAAGCACGTGATCAAGATTCAAGATATCCTCGAGTACCTCAAGTCTAAGGATACTTGCACCATTGCTATGATGAGATTATCACCGACATTAGAATAAGATATCCATGTGATGATCTCATGACAGTCATCCAATGTACTTACTACCGCTAGTAAGCATCCACACGCCAATTCTAAATATCTCATATTTACAGCTTCGAGATCCACCGCTGATCCAATCAAGGATATGACATGTGCTAGTCTATCCGGATTAACGATGTCCAATCTCGTTAATCCTATGACTAGGTTAATTTCGATATTGACATAATTGCACATGATAGGAATCTCAGTAGTATGATCGCATCATAATTTCCTTCATGCTATATCAAATATCATGGACTTCATTAATTCGATTAAAGATCCATATCAATTCATAAACAATGTTCATGAATATCAAATTAATGAAATATGCCTTTCTTTATTTATTCATAAAGTCTGTATACGACTTTGAACAAAACGCGCTAAAGGGGATTGCCTTTAGGGCACAATTTAAACAGTTCCGTCCTTGCATAAGTCAACTCACCCCATGTACATGTTGACTTATCGGTACTGAATGCGTGTAAGTCAACTTACACTTACACAACATGCACGAGACGATTCTTGAGGGACTACCACAAACCCACATAACACATATATCATATGACTTGTAAACTTGTGTTGCCCAAAATGGCACTTCTTGAAAACTTGAATTTCATGAGCATACAATATTTTATATGCTGTTTCAAAACTTGATTTCATAAACTTACTATTCTTTTTATAAATTACTTGAAAAATCTCTTTATAAACCATTACACAGTTTATGTAGCAAACATATATAAGATTTCACAAATCATGCAAAAGCAAAAGATGCAGCTGTTCGACCCCGAACTTTCGGTGGAAATTAGGAATATTAAAATGAATTCAATGAGTATTTTCGGATATGAATTGTGTTATAAAAGTTTTTTTATGCCTTGAGGAAACTGATGAAAAAAAGAATTTATTAGTTTTGATGACTTTAAAGATTAATTTTGGTTATGAAAGTTTAAGTGAATGGGTTGATTGAAATGGAGTTGAAAAGCATGAAATGAATAGTGAAAGTATGAGAATTTTGAAGAAATTAGAAAGTTTGACTTTTTAGAGTAGAGAGTTGACTTTTTAATTTAGGTAGAATTTGAGGAAATGATCTTTATAAAATTTGTAGATTATGTTGAGAGTTTTCTGTAGCCATAAAGTTTGACAGTTTTCGATATCAGAATCAAAAGTTATGAGATTTCGAAGTTAAGTGTATTTGGTGTTGTTTTGGAAAAATACTATGAAGTATAGATTTGTGTGTATTGTGCTTTGAGGCCGATCGCCATACTGATGTGGTTTGAATTGGAGTAAATGGTTTATGTGAATGTTATAGAGAATTAGAATAGCTTTAAAGTGATGTATAATATGCAATTTTTGCATGTGGAGGTTGAAAGATGTGAGATTGTGAAATTTGAATATTGTTGATATGGAAATTTCCAGGCAGTAGCTTCGATTTAGATTTTGGCCCTCATTGATATAGAATTTGTTCATAGGGTCTTAATGAGAGTTGTAGTTCATGTTTCTAGATTCTAACGCCATAAAGTATGCAATTTTTCAATATCGTGGCAAGAAGTTATGATAATTTAAAGTTTGGATATTGCTTAGGTGATTGCTAACAGGGTAGAAACTTTGATTAAAAAATTGACTTAGCTAGAGGTTGAAATTACTTTGGAGTTTTTCATGAACATTATAGAGATTGTTTTTATATTTCCATTGATATAAAGCACGAAAATATTGGACAAGGAAGTAAAAAGTTATGATTATTAGAAGTTCTGATGCTGTTTAGTGTGAAGCTGATCAACCAGTCACTTTGTGTGGAGTTTTTGACCCATTTAGAGGTCGATCTGATTTTTAAGGCCTTCATAAACGTTGTAGAGGATTCTTTTACCTTTCCATGGATACCAAGTTTGTCAAATTTAGAGTTCTGGGTCAAAAGTCTTGATGTTTACAAGTTGAGGTATTGTTTGAAGTTTTGAGGAGATTATCGATCGGTCATCTTCGAGCACTTTTTTGACCCCTTTAAAGACCGAGCTTGTTTTGTAGTCCTTCTTTAAAATGGTAGATATTTCTTTTATCTTTCCAACGGTACTAAGTTTGTAAAATTTGAAGTTAGGAGTCAAAAGATATGAAGGTCGGAAGTTAGGAGGTCGGATCACGCGAGCGATCGCCCGATCGGGCGAGCGAGGCGCCTGCGCGTTGATCGATCGGCCCGCGCTGGTCAATCGGCCCGCGAGGTTGATTTCAGCCGACCCGACCTCCCTCCGCTCTTTTGGCCATAACTTCTTCGTCCGACCTCTGATCGACCCGATTTTTAAAGCGTTGAATTCCTAAGACATTTTTTTATCTTTATATACTAGATAGATCGGTTTTGGCATTAAATGGAGAAAAATAGATATGATTAAAGTGAGCTGACTGGTGGAAAAAGTCTGAATATCGTTCGGTATTTTAAGATATCTCGATCGGTAGAGCTTTGATCGATCTGATTCCTTTTGGAAATTAAAATAGAGACATTGGGTTACAAATGTTATGAAGGAGCCGATCGACAATGTAGCCTTTAAGACTTTCAATTTCGGATCGGAAGTTAAGTGTAGTGTTCAGTCTCGGTTTTGTAATGGCCGAACAAACTTCGATATTTTGTAGATATTTTGAACTATAGAGCTCCAATAGATCGGATTCTTATTGAAAATTAAAATAGAGACATGGGGTTAAAAATGTTATGAAGGAGCCAATCGACAATTAACCCTCTAAGACTTTCAATTTCGGATCGGAATTAGATGTAGTGTTCGGTTTCGGTTTTGTAATGGTCTGAACATTGTTCAGTATTTTGGAGATATTTCGAGCTGTAGAGCTCCAATAGATCGGATTCTTGTTTCAAATTAAAATAGAGACATGGGGCTACAAATGTTATGAAAGATCCGATCGACAATGTAGCCTCTAAGATTTTCAATTTCAGATCGGAATTAGGTGTAATGTTCAGTTTCGGTTTTGTAAAGGTCTGAACATTGTTCGGTATTTTAGAGATATTTTGAGTTGTAGAGCTCCGATCGATTTGATTCTTGTTGTAAATTAAACTAGAGACATGGGGATACAAATGTTCTGAAGAAGCTGATTGACAATTTGGCCTCTAAGACTTTCAATTTCGGATCGGAATTTAGATGTAGTGTTCAGCCTCTGGTCTGAAGAATAGACTTCAGTATTTTGGAGATATCTTGAGCTATAGAGCTCCGATCGATCTGATTCTTGAAGCGATGGATTCGTAAGACATAGAGGGACATTTCTCTAAAGTTTTTAAGGCCAAAAGGAATGGGAAATTTTGGAAGTTTACTTAAAGAGTTAAGGTTTTAGGCTTATGAGTAAGGGTAATTTGGTCAATTTTAAGTCATTTAATGACATGACAAGATTGTGGTCCTTTATAAGAAGAGAATGCACGACACTTAGACAGAAAAACAACAAGATAAGAAAAGAAAGAAGAGAAAGAGAGGAGAATGAGAGAAGCTTCGGTGAAAGAGAAAGAGAGAGAAAGCATAGGGTTTTCGATTTTTGGGAGATTTCAAGGGAGTTTTGAGTTGATTCAAGAGAAAAAGGATGGAAGATGATGAAAGATTCCTTCCAAACCAAGATATATCCGAAAATGGTGAAGGATGAGGTAAGACCCGAAATTTTGATTTGTAAATTTTGGAAAATTTTTGGTTTAGAATCATGGAAAATGATATGAGTTTGTGTATTATTGAGTCAATTTTGGTGATTGCTAAGTATTATGGGTTTAATTTTGGATGGAAATTAATTAAGGTTATGCCCAATTTTATGAATTGGGGTTTTTGAAAATTGGTGATTTAGATAGCTTGATTATATGTGGAATTAGTGTTTTCTAAGTTCAATTTTAAGGATTATGTTATTTATGAGGTTGAATTTGTGTGACATTGGTGTAGGGATTTTTCAATTGGAAGAATAAAAGGAGAAATGGTCAAATTGAAGCATTGGACAAGCTTCAAGCATGGAAATGAGGTGGATACCTGTTTATAATAGAATTTATAAGCCACTACTGCTTTCTTTAAACAAAGAGATTTTCTGATTTCAATTACATCATAAATATTGCATCATTGTATGAATGATTTGAAAAATCATTATTGATTCAATACATGAACTTTTGATGAATTTCAAAATACATTTATGTTATGCCTCGAAAGATTCCATGGCATTTCGTATATTCGGAAAAGAGCATTCAATAAATTGATTTGAGCATGATATGTGCTTTTGTGTGGGCGAGAGAGAACCTGTTTCGTTAGTCACGTACACGTCGACATATAGATAGCCTTCTCTCGGCTGCCTGCTTGAGGTCACGAGATCTTGAGAAATCGGACTCGTATTGTTTACGGTAAACTTCCGTTTCTGTCATGTTTATGGAACTCTCGAGCCGTATGTGTGCATTTGCATTGTGAAGTGTTATGATTGATGCATCCATGTTTTGGAAATTATGATTTTGACTACTGCGAGAAAAGAACTTTTAAAAATGTGCTTTATGGGTTTCAAACAAAATTTCTGCAAAAAAATAAAAGAAAAGCGTTTTTTTTAAGGTTTTGCTTATTTATTTGTTATAAACTGTTACCCACGAGCTATAAGCTCACCCCCCTTCATTCCCATGCACAGGTGATTTGAAGAAGATCGGGTAAAGAAAATTGAAGGTTTTTGTTTGTTTGTGTGCATATTATTTTATTTGCAAGTTAGAGTGTTGTTGAGAATTATGCTATCATTGGATTTGTGTACATATTCGGATTTTGGATATTGATGTTGTATTATGGCTTGGAATGTCATTAAGGTTTTGTAAGTAATTAATTTATGATGTGTATGGATTATGAAATTGTGTATGGATATGGAATGTAGATTTGCATACTGAATTGAGATGAGATGAATATGAATAGTCTTGTATATAAATTGTGTTGCTGGATTTGAGCTTTGATTGAGATTATAGAATTGATGAATTCCATATTGGAAAGGAGTATGGCTTTGTAAGAGATTGAGTAAAATGGAAAAGAAAGAAAGAAAAAGTTATACCAGATTTGATTGGTTTAGAATAGATGTCTTAAGGTTTCCAATACGATGCTTTTCCTAAAATATTTGTTCACGGATATCGGAAATTGGTTTCGATTCGATTTGATCCGATGTTTGCTTCGTTTTGATTTGCTTCCGATTCTTTCTCTTTAAGAGTGGATTTGCTTTCGTGTTGTAAATACCATTCTCCACTTTTGCTTCCGCCTTATGTTCCTTTCTTTCGATTTTACTTTCGTTTCGTATTCATTTTTCGCTTCTTCGGTTGGGATCCGGTCCCAACAGCAACATTTATGATGCAATTGAAATCAGTGAACTTCTTTGCTTTAAAGAAAAATAGTAGTGGCTTATTTACTCTATTATAAACAAGGACCCACCTAGTTTCCTTGCTTATAGACTTGCTTAGAATGTCTCTTCTCTTTGTAAACAACCTGACGTCTCTAAGACTTTTTCTTGTTGTATCTTTAATGTGTGCTCCGTAAGTTGATCTAACTGAAATAGGTCTCTTCGATTCCTTTGGTTCTTCACCAAATGAAGAGATCCTTGGCTCAAATGGAAGCTCTTCTCTTCCTCTACCTTTTTCTCTTCTTGGGCAACCTTAAAATCTCTCTTATAGGCTAAGGAAATTGAAAACTTAGTTTGGTTTCTTTTCTCTCTCTCATTCTCTTCTTCTCTTTGTATTTCTCTCTCTTTTTCATGACATTCTCTCTTTCTCTTTCTTTCTCATTTAGTTTTTCTCTTCTCTCCCTTCCATTCACATTTTTCTTCTTCATTTATAAGCAGGACAACACTTCTTCTTCCAATTATGTCCTTAATAATTGAGAATTGCCCCATTCGCCCTTCCATTTATGCCTTACTTCCTTTACACGTAAGTGTCTTACCAAAAGCGTCCTTCAATATTTTGACATAACACTTTATTCTATAAGAATCTTCTCTATATTGTCTTACGTTTTCAATGATACCAAAATCATTCAATTTGGGTCGGTGATTCGAAAGATATACTTCAAACATTTTTGGACTGCTCTTTCCAAATCATCATACGATGCACAACTCCTATCAGAAATTTAAATTTCTCAGAAACTGAATTTGACTTCGAATTCTTAATACAATTTGTAGCTCCATGTCCCTAGTTTATCTTGAACAAGAATCATCTTATTCGGATCTCTAATGATCCAGAAATCATCAAAATACTGAAGCATGTTCAGTAAAAACATCTAATTCCTACTCTTCCAATTGATACCCTTATTTTGGTTCAATCCATCCCTTTCAAATCAACACTAAAAGCTATGACCTTCAATAAGGACGCAAAAAGAAAAGTGTTAGGAATAAGAATCATTTCATTTGGAAGTCAAAAACTAAATTATGGCCAAAGAATCAATCAAGGTTTGATCCTCAAACATATTGAACTTGTCTTGGGACAAATGGCATAACTCTCACTAGAGATGTTGGAATAAGATCATCTTAGGATGATTTCAAAGATAACTTTGAAATCTACAACTTTGAAGAAGATCTTGAGATCATATTTTTATCATATGAAGGGTCAAAAAGGATCAAACGATAGAATTAGACGAAGCCAAAGGAAAAAGCAAAGGAATGGAAAAAGTTAGAAGAAGTAATTGCTATAACTTTCCCTGTAGATATTATATTAAGATGTTTTTTATATGGTCAGAAACAAGACTTCAAGATCTACAACTTTCATAAAGATTTTGAAGATAGATTCTATCTTCTAAAGGATAGAAAATGGAACAGAAGATATAAGATGAACAATAATGCAAAAGATAGCAAAACACAGAAGAAACTAAAACAGAAGGAGCGAAAGAAAGAAGATAGCAAAACAAATAAGAAACGAAAACAAAAGAAGCAAAATAGAAAAGAAGACACGTCAATAAAACACAGAAGAAGTAAAACCCAGAAGGAACAAAACCTAGAAGAAGACATGTCAGCAAAACACAGAAAAAAACGCGTCAGTAAAATACAAAAGAAGTAAAACTTAGAAGGATCAAAACCCAAAAGAAGACACGTCAACAAAACATAGAAGAAGATGCGTCAGCAAAAGATAGAAGAAGACGTGTTAGCAAAACAAAAAAGAAGACGCGTCAGCAAAATACAGAAGATGACGCATCAGCAAAACACAGAAGATAAAAAGGTAGAAGATACAAAAGGTAGACGATACAAAACACAGAAGGAACAAAACACAGAAAAAGTTCATGAATAGTAACACAGAAGAAGTTCGTGAATAGTAATATAGAAGAAACAAAAGACAGACGATGTAAAACACAGAAGAAGATGACATGATCATAAAGGAAACTCAGAAGGAGATGATGTCATCACAGAATAAGCAAAAAGATAGAAGATAAAAATTCTCTCTTGCACATCTTCTCTTATAAGGACTATAGCTTTCAGCCTAGAAGTTCCAAAAATCCCATACTATATGTCGTTGCAAAGCTAAAAGAAAGACCTACAACTTATAAGAAGACAACTTTCTCTAATATAGCCTAGATCGATCTAGAATTGCCCTCGAATACAAAACATGAATTTACATTCATCCACTGTATTGTACCCAATTCTCAAATTTATGACAAATTTTGAGATTCTTAAAGACATAATTTAAATTTGATGTCTTTATAAGAAAATGTAGCCATATGCTTCTAGTTTAATCCAAATTAAGAATTATCTCGTTTGGATAACTATAGAAGAAGTTGTGCCTAGAGGACTGAAACATTCTCCATAAACATTTTCTAGATCAACCATCCACTATGTTTCAGAATCTTTCCTTAACACAAATCATATTAAGATCACCTTTTTCTACTTCATTTACTCCTCATTCTCAACTCCATCTCAAATCAATAGCATCTGAAGAAAAAAATATATATATATATATATATATATATATATATATATATATATATATATATATAGTCCATGATAAATCATGAACACCAACAACAGAACATACACATATGTACATCTATTTGATCAATGTACTACACAAATGCAACTTCATTTTCGGCTTTCATTCTGCTTCTAACTTTCACCTTAATTATTCTCACTTCAAAATCTTTTATCCACCAAAAGCACCAAAGCAAAACTTGGACATATCCACATTTCTCATTCACTACTTTAACCTTGCCTATCCTTTCTTGGTTCAAAAATGTTCATTCATTTTCTCTCTACTCTTGACTACTGGCCAAAATTTCTCCTTCAAATAGTTCTAACTTCTATGAATCATTCGAGGTCCAACATTTCTCTCCCCTTTAAAGAATTTTTTACTCAAAATTCTTACCAGAGTGGTCAACCAAATGGAGGTAACATTATCTTATGTTTCCCCTAGTCTCCCTAGTAACTTCTTCATTTAAATAATTTCTTTCAAATGATCACTGTCAAAAGACTTATCAAGTCTTTCAATCAGCTATTTAATCATTCATTTTTCTGATGAGTTCCTCATTAGGTTTTAGATTACTCACACTTTCCCCAATTCCTATGTCGATAACATCATTATCAGATCATGTTGATATCTCTTAACATACTTGACATTTTGCACTCAATCTAAGCACACCTTGGGGAGGTGATACTCTTATAAACATCTCATCCTTTGCTTTATAGTTTACATCTTCATAGTATCAGTACACTTTACTCCTATGTTTATCTCACTTTTCCATACTTTTAGCATTGATCTGCTTACTCTTTTATCTCTTTATTAGGTATACATATTTCTCCTTTTTGACCACAAAGCCTCATCTTCCAATTTAAGCTTGGAATTCAGATCCATTTTCAAATCTTTAATAAAATTCTCAATTTCTGAATCCTTAATTTGGGATAAACCAAGCTCCACATTCTATACTTCTTTTTACTCTAGTTTTGATAATCCTCAATCTTGGGTTTCTGCTTAAGGTACCTGATATAACACATAACCTTACTTGGAATTTCTCACTTGTACAATCATGGTCTTTTGGTATTTATATCAATTTTCTTGGTCTCATATTCAATTCTCTCAATTCAGTGATTGCCTCAAACTTTTATGATCTGTACTTGTATATATACATCTCAGATATTCCTTTACATATACTGTCTCCAAACTTCAAAACAATCACTACTGTAGTATCTCTAAATCATGTATCGAATAATCAACTATAAAACTTTAGTTGTCTCCATACATAGGAAATCACTTTATTCTATTGCATTGGATTTATCCAAATCTCTTATATAATATGATTGCATACTATAGAATCTCCAAATCCATATGATATAATTAATATCAGTATAATTCCTCAAAATTTTCTTTACTTTCATTACTCATACGTGTTACAAAATTTTCTTCATATATTCAAATTATTCTTCTCAAAATTTTTAATACCTTTAATACATCCCCAAATTTCACTTGGATCACTTTAATCTTCAATATCAAGGTACTATAGGGCAATTGTTAACTCAAACGATTTTTATTAAACTCTATATGCCCATGATTAGCTCTCTTAATTTCTTAAATGACTAATTCCTCGATGAGGTAACATTATCTCGTGTTATTTCCAATTTTCCAATTGACTCACCCTCTCTTAAACAATCTTCTCCATTCTTTAGATGTCCTCATGTTTCACATTGGCTTATTCTAATGTTTGCGCATTCATACTCGTTTCTCCTCACACTTCAATTTATTTCCAACTTAACTTCCTGCTTTGGTAACACATTCATCAAAGTCTGATCTATATTTCCTTCACATATTCTCATAGGATATAATGTGGATCTAAATTCTCTTCACATTAGCCAAAGTGTTATCTCGATTTCCCAAAACCCACTTATGTAGTTTGATACTTTTCATCGAAATATGCATACATCCTTAGTAGCATACTCTACCTCTTATGCTTAACTCTCCCCTAGGGATAGAACTCCAATCTTCACTTCTAATTCATTACATATTCATCTCTGAGGGGTTCCTTTATTGATCATTCCTAATATAAACTATCTGATCTGCTTAACCTCATTCAAAACAATTCTTCTTCGAAAGAAGATTTCTTGCTACAATCATCCCTCCTATACTTCCATCTTGTTACTCTGATTCATCTCATAATCTTTAACCATGGGAATTATTGATTATCTCCTGTCCATATCCAAATATAGGTCTTACATGTACTCAATCATATTAATTACCAATCGAAGCACATTATCAAATATGTGCCCATAATAACTGGTGGACGAACTTTTGAGGACTTCTACATATATCACTATTCTTTACTTCACTTTCCATACATACATTCTAAATCAATTTTAGAGCCTGAACATATAGCCATCTTGAAATTCAAATCTCAATTTCACTAATACAATCTTATTCTTGATCATAAATTCCTCTCCTTTGCTTGTGCACCTGAAATCTTGTCATTCTCACCTTGTCTTTATTTCTTCTTCAATCATGTCATGGAAATATTTTCACATCCGTATTAATACAAGTACGTATCCATAAAAAATTTTTGTCAAGATATTCCCTCAAATAATCACAAATACTGAATCTATGTCTAACATATCAAGCTCGGTAATATTTCTTATTTCTAAATATCCTTGAACTTTCCTTACCCTAAACTCTATCAAGGCACCATTTCTCTCACTAATTCTATTGGCCCAAACTCTTACAATCGCTCTTGCGATTTATACGTATCTCGAAAGTTGCCCATGTAAGATCCTAATACTGGGCTCTAATATCATAACTGTTGGGACCCGTTTTCAAAAACCCAACCTCTTGCGAATATCAGAAGACTTGAGCGTATCTTTACTACATCACACTCTTTAATACATTGCATACAAATAATTTTTCGTCATTCACATTTCAATACCCTCGAAACAAAGGGGTTTTACAAAGCTATAATGGCCTTTCAAGCCACATTACAACATAATCTAAAATCTTAACATACAAAAGTTACATGAACTACAGATTCTTGAAAAGTGATTAAAGCCTTGTGTTTCCCGAAACTAACTCAAAATACAATATAAGAAAATTGGGAGTGATTCCTTGACTCTCTTTCACTCCATCTCTTGCTCATAACCTGGAGGTGAGGACAGGAAGGGGGTGAGCTTAAAAGCTCGTGGGTAATAGTTTATAATAAAAGATAAGTAAAAACTTTAAAACCATTTTACTTGCCATAGAAAACTTTCATCGAATCTATAATACATATATTTTTCAAAATTCTTGTCTTGTCAAGTAATCGAAAACACAAACAACTCAATTTATGCATGTTTCAACACAAGTTGCAAAATATGAATGCATCAAACTTATTAAAATAATATGAACACATAAGCACATCAAATGGTTTGGGTAAGTCCAAAACATGACGAGCTACACATTTCCAATCTAATGGTTCTGTGTAGTCATAAATTCTTGAGGGAGTCCTTAAAGGAGCTCCATGTCACTAGCAGGCAGCGAGAGAAGCCTATACTTGGGTCAACGTGCACGGGATAGTTCTTAAGGGACTACCACAAACCCACATAACACATATATCATGACTTGTAAACTTGTGTTGCCCAAAATGGCACTTTTTGAAAAACTGAATTTCATGAGCATACAATATTTAATATGCGGTTTCAAAACTTGATTTCATAAACTTGCTATTCTTTTCAGACATCACTTGAAAAATCTCTTTATAAACTATTACACAGTTCACATAGCAAACATATAACAGATTTCACAAATCATGCAAAAGCAAAAGATGCAACACTTATGATGCAATTGAAATTAGTGAATTTCTTTGCTTTAAAGAAAAATAGTAATGGCTTATTTAATCTATTATAATCATGTACCCACCTGGTTTCCTTACTTATAGACTTGCTCATAATGTCTCTTCTCTTTGCAAACAACATGAGGCTCTAGGGCTCTTTCCTGTTGTATCTTTAATGTGTGCTCCGTGAGCTGATCTAATTGAAATAGGTCTCTTCGATCCCTTTGGTTCTTCACCAAATGAAGAGATCTTTGAATCAAATGGAATCTCTTCTCTTCCTCTATCTTTTTCTCTTCTTTAACAACCTCAAAATCTCTCTTATAGGCTAAGGAAATTGAAACCCTAGCTTGGTTTCTTTTCTCTCTCTCATTCTCTTCTTCTCTTTATATTTCTCTCTTTTTTTCATGACATTCTCTCTTTCTCTTTCTTTCTCATTTCATTATTCTTTTATCTCCCTTCCATTCACGTTTTTCTTCTTCATTTATAAGCAGGACAACACTTCTTCTTCCAATTATGTTCTTAATAATTGAGAATTGTCCCATTTTCCCTTCCATTTATGTCTTATGTCCTTTACTTGTAACTGTCTTGTCAAAAGCACCCTTGAATATTCTGACGTAACACTTTATTCTATAAGAATCTTCTCTATATTGTCTTATGTTTCCAATGACACCAAAATCATTCAATTCGGGTCAGTGATTCGAAAGATATACTTCAAACATTTTTAGACTGCTCTTGTCCAAATCAACATACTATACACAACTCCTATCAAAAATTTAAACCTCTCAAAAACTGAATTTGACTTTAACTTCTTCATAAAATTTGTACGTCCATGTCTCTAGTTTATCTTGAACAAAAATCAACTTATTCGAAGCTCTAATGATCCAGAAATCATCAAAATACTGAAGCATGTTTAGTAAAACATCCAATTCCTACTCTTCCAATTGACACCCTTATTTTGGTTCAATCCATCCCTTTCAAATCAACACTAAAAGCTATGAACTTCAATGGAGACACAAAAAGAATCATTTCATTTGGAGGTTGGATAACTAAATTATGGCCAAAGAATCAATCAAGGTTTGGTCCTCAATCATATTGAACTTGTCTTGGGACAAATGACATAACTCTCACTAGAGATATTGGATTAAGATCATCTTAGGATGATTTCAAAGATAACTTTGAAATATACAACTTTGAAGAAGACCTTGAGATTAGATTTTTATCATTTGAAGGGTCAAAAAGGATCAAACGATAGGATTAGACGAAGCCAAAGAAAAAAGCAGAGGAATGGAAAAAGTCAAAAGAAGTGGGAAAATTGTTATAACTTTTCCTATGGATATCATATTAAGATGTTGTTTATATGGTTCGAAAGAAGACTTCAAGATCTACAACTTTCATGAAGACTTTGAAGATATATCCTATCTTTCAAAGGATCGAAAATTGAACAGAAGATATAAGATGAATAGTAACCTAGAAGATAGCAAAACATAGAAGAAACGAAAACAGAAGGAGCGAAAGGCAGAAGATAACAAAACTCAGAAGAAACGGTAACAAAAGGAACAAAACACAGAAGAAGACACGTCAGTAAAACACTAAAGAAGTAACTCCTAGAAGGAACAAAACCCAGAAGAAGACACGTCAGCAAAACACAGAAGAAGACACGTCAGCAAAACACAAATGAAGTAAAACCCAGAAGAAACAAAACCTAGAAGAAGATACATCAGCAAAACACAGAAGAAGACGCGTCAGCAAAACATAGAAGAAGACGCGTCAACAAAATATAGAAAAATACGCATCAACAAAACACAGAACAAGACACGTCAGCAAAACACAGAAGATAAAAAGACAGAAGATACAAAAGGCAGACGATACAAAAGGCAGACGATACAAAACACAAAAGGAGCAAAATGTAGAAGAAGTTCATAAATAGTAACACAAAAGAAGTTCATGAAGAGTAATACAAAAGAAGCAAAAGACAGATGATGCAAAACACAAAAGAAGATGATGTCATCACAATGAAAACTCAGAAGGAAATGATGTCATCATAAAAGAAGCAAGAAGGCAGAAGATACAACTTCTCTCTTGCACATCTTCTATTATAAGGACCATAGCTTTCAGCCTAAAAGTCCCAAAAACCCATACTATATGTCGTTGGAAAGCTAAAAGAAAGACCTACAACTTCTAAGAAGACAACTTTCTCTAATATAGCTTAGATCGATCCAGAATTGCCCTCGAATACAGAATATGAATTTACATTCATCCACTATACTATACCCAATTCTCAAATTCATGACAAATTTTGAGATTCTTAAAGATAGAATTTAAATTTGACATTTTTCATAAGAAAATGTAGCCATATGCTTCTAGTTTAATCCAAGGTAAGAATTATCTCGTTTAGATAACTAGAGAAAGTTGTGGCTAGAGGACTGAAACATTTTCCATAAACATAAGGCTGGTATCTGGGGACAGTCCTTGATCATGTGTCCTTTCTCCCCACATCGAAAACAGGTTCCAAGTAATTTCAAGCACTCACCTTTGTGAAGTTTCCCACAATGCTAACATTGGGGGTTTGTGTATCTATTCCTCCCCGTAATTCCAGTGCCTCCCACATTTGAGGTTTGCCCTGAAACTGCCCCTACCTGCTTGTTCTTAGAAAGGCAACTACTTCCCACTTCACTCTATGTGTGGTGACTCCTTGTACTCCTCTCAGGCATTAGAGTACTCATTCCTTTCTTGGAAGACTGCTCCATATTTTCCTCTTTTTTTTCACCTCATTCTTTATATTCTCTAGTTTTTCAGCCTGGAGCGTAGCATCTACTAGTTGTTGGTAGTCAAAAAAGTTATGGATCAAGACTTTCTCCTTGATCCCCAAATGAAGTCCTCCCTCAAATTTATGAAACTTATCCTCCTCATTAGCAACAATGTTGACCTCATATCATGATAGCTGGGTGAACTTCAGTTCATAATCACCCACACTCATATCCCTCTATGTTAGATTCAGGAACTCCCTGGCCTTCTCTTGGATATATACCCTTGAGAAGTACTTCCTCCTGAAATCTTCAAAAAAGTCTCTCCATGTTAGTATTGTTAAGTCAAAATGACTTTACATAAAAATGATTTTGATGTATAACAAACATAGTGAGATCAAATACAAGAAAAAAAATACATCCTGATTTAATTCAGAGATGAGCGAAGATGACGTATATATTTAATTGAATCTGAGATGTACATGCACAAATCAAAACACAGACGAAGTTATCAAAGTAAAAAGTCAACACAAACGCAGATGACACAAGACAATAAAAGACGCAGACGCAAATGTAGATATAGACGCAGAAACAGACGCAGACGCAGACGCAGACGCAGACGCAGACGCAGACGCAGAAAAGAAACAGACGCAAGAGTCAGTTCGAGTTAGTTACAGAACTCAACTGATTAACCATTTCTTTAAAGATTCAAGATTCAAGAATCAAGAAGTAGTTAGAGACGAAGGCTATAAATACAAGTCGAAGTCGAAAACTGAAGAGCTTGTTGTTTTGAGAAAAATTACACAAAGCGAAAAAGTGATTAAGTGCGAATTAGCTGAACGCTATCCTTCTGTAACAGAGTGTTCAAATACTTTCTGAAAAGAAAAGTTGTACAGATAGCCTGCAGAGGCTAAGTGTGAAAGAATACTGGTTGTAGAGACACAAGAGGCTCGTGAAAGAATATCGTAACGTTTGAAGAGATAGTGAAATCTCGGAAGAAACTCGAGGATCGGACGAGCCTACGGTTTGGGGTGAACCAGATAAATCTGCGTGTCTACTACTCTCACTCTCTATCTCACTTTTAGTTTCAAAGTTGATCTTTATTTACTATTCATATACTTAGCATTGAAAAGTTTGATCAATCAGATTAATAAGAATTCAGAAAGAATCTTAATTCTAACAAGTAATTCTAAAAGATATTCAAAGGGAATACACAATTCAACCCCCTTCTCGTGCATTTGATTGTGTTTTTAAGTCTTTGTATTAACGTGTGATTCACTTCAATTGGTATCGAGCTTGGTATCCAAGAATCACTTTAGCGAAGTGTGGATTAAAGATAATATGGAGTCACATGTATACATCATTGAAGGAACCTCACCACTAGACCTCCAAAGATTCAATGGAGAAGACTATCATTCTTTGGAAAGATAGGATGCGGTTATTCATCGAATCTACACATGTAGACCTTTGGGACGTAATAGAGAACGGACCTTATATACCGTAGATGACGAAGGTAGTTCTATTCCACGAAGCGGATGGACGGTGATCGAAAGCAAGAATACAATCAATTCAAAGGCGAAATTTTTCTTAACGCAGCCCTAAGTAGAAGCGAGTACGACAAAGTGCATGGTTGCAACACAAGAAAAGAAATGTGGGACACATTGTCCATTGCTCATGAAGGCACAAGTCAAGTTAAGGAATCCAAGATAAGTATTCTTGTACATCAATATGAACTTTTAGGGATGGAAGATGAAGAATCTATTGATCAAATGTTTGGAAGATTTCAAACAATTATCAATGGATTGAAAGCTCTTGGAAGGACATACAATAATCAAGATCACGTTCGCAAGATTCTAAGAAGTCTTCCTAAGAGATGGAGACCAAAAGTTACTGGCGGTGCAAGAAGCCAAAGACTTGAGCATATTAAAGCTAGATGAGTTCTTTGGGATCCTTAAAGATTCATGAAGTTGAACTCAACGTCAAGATAAGCCCAAGCGAGAGAAGTCAATAAAGATCAAGGTGGACAAAAGAATCATAAGACTCGAGAAGGAGGAAGTCATCAAAAGCATTGAAAATTGAAGAATCAAGGATGACAACTCCAACCAATCGATTCGAATCGAGTGATGAAGATGACGAATTATCTTTCATTTCCGAAAGATAAGACGATGTGGAAGAAGAAGCCCGAGTAACGGACATTCGGAAAGAATGGAAATGATGAAGCTAAGCGGAAAAGTCTTCTATCATTTGTTACGAGTGTAATCACTGGACACTACAAGTCCGAATGCCCTACTCTCAAGAAGAAACCCAAGAAGAGTAGAGAAGGCAAGAAAAGCATGATGACAACATGGGAGGACCTAGATTCATCTGAATCGATCTGAGCTCCGAGTCATCGTAACATGCAAACATTTGCCTAATGGCCGAGGAAGATAGTGATGAGGAGGTAAAATCGACTCACGAAAATTTGCATGATTCATATTCAGAATCGTTAGAAGATTCTCATGCTATTCGAAGCAGTACAAGTTGTTGAAGAAAAGTATCTGAGAATATTAGAAATCTTGAGAAAATAGAGAGAAAATATTTGCTTAAAAAGGAGTTAAGTTAAAGGAAACTTGTAGATAGATCGACGAGATTAATCAACTCAAACTGAGGATCAAGAATCTATCAGCTGATCTAGTTACTTTCACAGAGAGTACAAAGAAAATGAATGATATGCTAGGAAAATGTAGACATCCTAGTGATAAGACTGGATTAGGGTTTACTGGAAACAATACTCGGTCTCGTAATAAATTTGTCTCTCAAAAGGAAGAAATAGGATAACATATTTTAATCAACGTCCGAGTAATATGCATCAAAGATCATATCATGTGCATACTACTAACCATAAAGGACCCAAGAAAATTTGGGTACCAAGAAATAAAATAGTTTCTCCTGCAGATATCCTTCCTTGGAAGATACTGCAAGCACCATTGGTATTTAGGCGGTGGATGCTCGCGACACATATGGGAAGAAGGTCTATGTTCCTAGACCTTCATTATAAGAAAGGAGGATCAATAACTTTCGGAGACAACCAGTGAGGCAAAATCATTGGAATCGGAAAATAAGTAAAGATTCCTTTGCATGCATAAATAATGTCTTGCTTGTTGATGGTCTAAAGCATAACTTGATTAGTGTGAGTCAGTTGTGTGATTCTGGTTTTAAAGTTACATTCAATCAAAATCTTTGTGAAGTCAGAAACAAAGATGGGTCTATACTTTTCTCTGCCAAGAGAAGAAACAACCTTTATAAAATCAACTTAGAAGACTTTCAAAGTCAAAATATCTCATGTTTTCTATCTTCTGAAGAAGAAAGACTAATCTGGCATAAAAAGCTAGGTCATGTCTCTTTGAAACATATTTCAAAATTGGTAAAACATGATTTGGTAAGAGGTTTACCAAAATAAGTTTTGACAAAGAATTTTTCTGTGAAAATTGTTTGAAAGGAAAAGCAGTTAAAACCTCTTTCTCTTAAAATTTTGTAACTTCTTCAAGACCTTTAGAACTATTACATATGGATTTGTTTGGTCCCATAAGGACATTATGTCTTAGCGTAAAGAAATATGGACTTGTCATTGTTGATGATTTTACTCGATTTTGTTGGATATTGTTTTATCACACAAAGATGAGTCTTTTAAGTACTTTAACTCTATCCGAAAGTTCTGTAATGAAAAAGGAATGTCTATAGCTAGTATCGGGAGTAATCATGGCGGAGAATTTGAGAATGAGAAGTTTAGAGTTTTCGTGAGGAGAATGGAATTTCCACAACTTCTCGGCCCTAGAACTCCACAACAGATGGAGTTGTTGAGAGAAAGAATAGGACGATTCAAGAGATGGCAAGGACTATGCTATGTGAGACTTAATCTTCCTAAGTATTTCAAGCGTAGTGTGAATACAAAGATGCTATATTCGTAATAGGATCTTGTTGCGACCTATGTTCAAGAAAACTCCTTACGAGTTATGGAATGGAAGAAGACCAAGCATATCCTACTTTCATCCATTCAGGTGCAAATGTTCTATTCTGAATACGAGAGAGCTGTTGGATAAATTCGATTCAAAGACCTATCCAGGAATATTTCTAGGTTACTCATTATCGTCTAAGGAATTTCGAGTTTACAACCCGACTTCAAAGATCGTGAAGAGGCGATCCATGTCAAATTTGATGATAGTTCTCAAACCCATAAGGAAGATGACATGGAGATTGAAGGTCCTTCAAAGAACCTAGATGATGCCTCGAAACTCCCTCGTCGGACACTCATGAGAATAAGATTGAAGATATTCCGAAACTATAGAACTAAGGCGAGATTGGAAGTATAAAAGTTCTCATCCGGAAGAGTTAATTATCGGTGAGACCTCGGAAGGAGTTAGACAAGGTCCAAATTGAGACGAGAAGCTAATGTAGCTTTTATCTCAAGTAGAACCTAAGAAGGTTGAGGAAGCTCTTCAAGACGAAGCTTGGGTGTTAGCCATGCAAGAAGAGTGAACCAATTCACAAGGAATAACGTCGGTCTTTGGTTCCAAAACCTCTAAGAAATCCATTATAGGAACAAGATGGGTTTTCAAGAATAAGTTAGGCGAATCGGGAAGAGTGAGTCGTAACAAGGCCGATTAGTAGCACAAGGTTACAATCAGCAAGAAGGAATAGACTACAACGAAACATATGCTCCGATGGCGAGACTTGAAGCTATAAGGTTTTGTTGGCATATGCAACTGTCACGATATAAAGTTGTTTGAGATGGATGTTAAGAGTGCATTTCGAATGGATTTATAGACGAAGAAGTCTATGTGAAACAACCTCCTGGTTTTGAAGATGTTAAAAATCCAGATTATTTCTATAGACTTCACAAAGCTTCATACGGCCTAAAACAAGCCCCTAGAGCTTGGTATGATCGTCTGAGTACCTTCTTAATAGAAAATGGTTTCAGCAGAGGTCAAGTTGATAAGACACTCTTTAGAAAGAGTTTTCGAATGATTTTATCTTAAATATGATCTCGTTGATGATATTATCTTTGGTGCTACTACAAAGAGTTGTGTTTAAAGTTTGAGAGACTAATGAAAGAGAATTTGAAATGAGTATGATGGGTGAATTAAAGTTCTTTCTTGGGTTGAAAGTTAAGCGGACTAAAGAGAAGATCTTCATTCATCAACAGAAGTATGTGAAAGAGTTGCTGAATAAGTTTGACATGAATAATGGGAAGCCAATGGCAACTCCGATGCATCCTTCAAACCTTTTATCGAAAGACGAACTTGGTAAGAAGGTGGATCAAACCCTATATAGAGGATGATTGGTTCTTTATTGTATCTTGACAAGTAGACTGATATTATGTTCGATGTATGCTTGTGTGCAAGATTTCAAGCCGATCCTAGAGAGTCTCATTTTATTCTTTGTTAAAAGAATTTTGAGATATCTCGCAGTACTCACCGATCTTTGCTTAATGTTTGAGAAAGGTAAAGATTTCAGGTTAATCGGATCTTGTGATGCGGACTATGCCGAGATAGAATCGAAAGAAAGAGCACAAGTGGAGGATGTCACTTTCTTGGAGGAAATCTAGTCTCTGGTCAAGCAAGAGACAAAGCTCAATTGCTCTATCAACCGTCAAGCAGAATACATGTCTGCGCATGATTCTTTGTTCACAGTATTTGTGGATCAAGTATCAGCTTGATGACTATTCAGTTAAGGAGGAGGAGATTCCAATTTATTGCGACAACACCAGTGCAATAAACCTGTCAAAGAATCCAATTAAGCATTCCAGAGTAAAGCATATAGAAGTCAAACATCATTTCCTGAGAGATTATGTTCAGAGAAAGGTGGTGATTTTAAAGTTCGTTGAAACAGAGCTTCAATGGGCGGACATCTTCACTAAACCACTGAGTGAAGAACGTTTTGTAAGATAAGACGCAATCTCAATATGGTGATGCTAAATGGCGGTTAGGCTAAAATAACGTGAGAAACTAACGGCGTTATACACAGTGAGTTACAGCTGGTAACTTTTCTCACAAGGAAGATTTTTGGAGGGAAATATCTGATAAACTCGAGGTTCTTAATGATTCGAGAACCCATCAGTCCATAACCCTATAAGTAGACTGAAGATGATATTATAGCATTCTTTTCATCATCTCCTGACGGTTCATTTCTACTTTACCAATTCTCTCAAAATCTTCTCACTCAAAAGCTTTCCAGAAGATAATCTTTCGCTCTATACAATGGAAGCAGCAATGATTTATGGAAGACTTGTGAACTTTGAATCACTAAGGGGTGACGGCATGGATGTAGAACCTGAGATTATAAGAGCTGGCTGGAAGAACTTCTTCCAGATACAAGAACCTATCTATATAAATGAGGTATATGAGTTCTGGAAGAACGCTCGTCTGACAGAAGACACTATTGTATCCTCTGTGGATAGAACATCCATCCGGCCTTGGTAGACAGTTTTTCACCAACGGATGGGCAATCAGTTACTTTTCTTATCAAATCCTTTGTGACAATAACTGATAGGATTTTGCCAATCACTTTATTGCACACTTTGTAGTTGAGTGTGAACTTTTTACAACGCCATTTGAATTCCGGCTCAAGTTACCTCACAAACGATTTGTTTTCCGGCACAAATCCTACCTCACACGTGACCTTTCACTAGTCACTCAAATTGTAAGATAAACAAGATAAAGATTGAAGAACAAATGCTCAATACAATTTGTAACTAAGTAAGAGCAATAATGAGCAATTTGAAGCAATAGAAGAGTATTTAGACTTGTAGAACTTGTGTCAACTCTTCTTCCATCATCCTCTATTTATACTTGAAGAAATATAGCTGTTGGAGGTCATTCTAGCCGTTGCTTGATTAACATTACCGTTCCTTGATAATCTCCCTTCCATTTTTGGCTAATTGGACCGTTGGAGCTGATTTGGTGCATCCATAAGTCGACTTGTCGAATGAATAAGTCGACTTGTTTCAACCATTTACGTAAAAATTGTAACTTCGCTCTCCAATAAGTCGACTTGTCGTCCTCGATAAGTCGACTTGTGTATGGTTAGTCGACTTGTGTTGATATATCTTCATGTGTAAGTCGACTTATGATTTGCAAGTCGACTTGTGTTGCCTTCAACGGTAACATCCATCCAAATCTTCTATAATCCTCATGTTTTATGCCATTTTCCTTATAAGGAACCTCCTATCTTGATTCTTCAATGATTAAACACTTGCTCATCTTGATTTGCACAATTCTTTCATTGAATAATACCTGAAATAATTTCTTAACTAATTCTAGATATTTTATTATTATCAAAACATAAAGGGATTTAATTTGTCAACCACCATTGGTCCAACAAATATGCACGTGACATTCTTGAATGGATTACACCAAACCCACGTAACATTTAATTCATGAATGGAAAACCGTTGGCCCAAATGGCACATTCTTGGAAACTTAGTTTTCATAAACATGAGATATTTTGAAAACTATTTCTAAAAAATGATTTCATAAACATGTATCTTGTCAAAAGAATCATTTTCAAAGTCTTTTCACAATTCATCAACCCAATTCACATATCAAACACATAGCCAATTCTCAATTCATTCAAGAAGCAACAAATACAACATTTATGATGCAATTGAAATTATTAAACTTCCTTGATTCTAAAAAAACATTTAGTTGCTTATTTATTATATTATAAATATATAACTACCTTGAATTCCTTGCTTAAGAAATTGGATTAAGGATGTCTTTCCTCTTGCTCCTCTTGCCTCTCTTAATTCCTTCCTTAATTTCCTTCATAAATGACAAATTTCCCATTTAATAGGAATTCAAAATTAAGAACCCATAAAGCACATTCACTGAAATTTGACTCTAGAATGCTTAACCTCATGTATTTCCTAAACTTCATGATGCAAAACTCCTTCCATATATCCAAAGTATAAAAAATGAAACTTACCTTGAATCTTTACTTATTTATGGGATTATTAGTTATAAAGAAAACTTTTCCCTTCCTTTTTCTTTTTCCCTTCTTGGGCAACCTCAAACTCTCTCTTTAAGACTAAGAAAAGATGAAACCTAGCTCAAAACTCCATTCTTTCTCAACTTCACCGAAACCCCTCTTTCTCACTTTTGATTTTTGTATTTCACTTCTTCTTTCTCCTAATCCACATTTTGTCTTCTTATTAAGCACAAGACAACACCTTTCCTTTCCCATTTTACCCTTAATGAATGAGAAAAGTCCACCTTCCCTTTCCTTTAATGCCTTAGTGTTTTTAACCTTAGGTAAACTACCCAAAATACCCCTTTATGCATTTATTTACCACTTTACTTCAACTAACCCATGAAATAAATTCTACTAACATAGAAATAAAAAAAAATTAAAAAAATTAACTCCCAAAAATTACTTATCCAAACCTCATAATTATCTAAATTATGCTTAACTAAAAAAACATTTGGGGGCTAAAACGTTTAACCAACTTGGAAATATGTTTAAAACTAACATGACCTAGTTTTTTTATGCCAAATCAGTTTTTCGTCATTTGTTGATATATTTCGGGGGCCAACATGTTTAACTAACTTAGAAATATGTTTATAACTAACATGACCTTTTTTTTTAATGCCAAATCAAATTTTCCTCATCTGTTGATATAAAACATGAAATATTTTGACTCATCTGTTGATATAAAACATGAAATATTTTAACTCCCAAAAATTCACTTATCTAAACCTCATAATTATCTAAATCATGCTTAACTAAAAAAACATTCGGGGGCCAAGATTTCTCCCCCTCTTAAAAGAATTTCGTCCTCGAAATTCTTACCTGAGTCATTGAAGAGGTATGGATACTTCTCCTTCATGGCTTCCAAGGTCTCCCACATATCCTCTTCTACGGAATGGTTTCTCCATAGGACTTTTACTAGTTGAACTATCTTGTTCCTGAGGACCTTTTCCTTAGTATCCAAGATTTCTACTAGAGTCTCCTCATAAGTCAAATCATCTCTTAACTGAACCTTAGTGATTTGAATGATGGGAGAGGGATCTGATCTATATCTCTTCAACATGGAAACATGAAAGACATCATGAATCTGTGATAATTCCAGTGGCAGTACCAACCTATAGGCTAATGGTCCAATCCTCTCAAGAATTTCGAAAGGACCCACATATCTTGGGCTCAACTTGCCCTTCTTTCCAAATCTTTTAACTCCTTTCCAAGGAGATGTCTTAAGGAAGACTTTCTCACCAACTTCATACTCCATTTCCTTTCGGTGTGCATCAGTATAGCTTTTCATTCTGTCCTGAGCTGCTTTAAGCTTTTGCTTAACTAGCTTGACCTTGTTGACTGTCATCTGAATGAATTCTGATCCTATTTGTTTCCTTTCTCCTTCTTCATCCCAAAATATAGGAGTTCTACATTGCCTCCCATATAGTGCTTCATAAGGAGCCATCTGAATGCTTGAATGGTACGAATTATTGTAAACAAATTTGAACAATTGCAAATGCTCGTCCTAAGCTCCTTTGAAATCTATTACACATGCCCTGAGCATTCCCTCAAGGGTCCGAATGGTCCTCTCAGATTGACCATCTGTCTGGGGGTGAAAAGCAGTGCTAAAATTCAACTTAGTTCCCAGAGCTTCTTGTAAACTTCCCTAGAATCTAGAAGTAAACTGAGGATCTCTATCAGAAACTATAGAGTCAGGAATTCCATGTAATCTCATTATCTCATCAATATACTTCTTTACTAGCACATGCAAAGAATCAATCTGTTTAATTGCCCAAAAATGGGTTGATTTTGTCAAGCGATCAACAATAACCCATATAACATCATGCTTCCTACTGGTCTTGGGCAAACCCATAAGAAAATCCATAGTCACCTTTTGCTACTTCCACTCAGGAATGGACAATGATCTTAACTTGCATGAAGGTGCCTGGTGTTCAACATTAACTTTTTGACACACTAGACACTTACTTGCATATTCGGTTATATCCCTCTTCATGCGTTTCCACCAGAAATGCTCTTTCAGATCTCTGTACATTCTGGTGCTACCTGGGTGAATGCTATAAGGCGCATTGTGTGTCTCATCCAGTATCTCATCCTTCACCTACTTGAAATTTGGCATACAAAGCCTATTTCCTACAGTCATGAGTCCATCATCCCTCATTACCACTTCAGACTTCTTGCCATTCTGGATCTCTTCTTAGAGCTTACTCAATTCTGCATCCTGTGCTTGTAACTCCCTAACCTTCTCTCTAAGTATCAGTCTCACTCTGAAGATAGCAACAATACTATCAGGTTCCTCCTACTTCAAACTTATCCTAAGCTTAGCCATCTCTTCCAATAATGGCAGCTAAACTATTTGAACATGGGCTATTGATGATTTCCTACTCAAGGCATCCCCCACGACATTTGCCTTGCCTGGATGGTACTCAATCAACAAATCACAATCATTAAGCAACTCAATCCACCTTCTCTGTCTCAAATTCATCTCTTTCTAACTCAGTAAGTTGAGACTTTTATGGTTAGTAAAGATCCTTGTCTGAATCTCATACAGATAATGCCTCCAAATCTTCATGGCAAAAATCACTGCTGCCAATTCCAAATCATGGGTTGGATAATTTAACTCATAAGGCTTTAGTTGCCCAAGGCATATGCTATTACCTTATCTCCTTACATCAATACACAACCCGAACCCTTTCTTGAAGCATCACTATACATTGTATAACCCTCATCTCCCATAGGCAAAGTCAGAATTGGAGCACTTGTCAATCTGTGCTTAAGCTCCTCGAAGCTCTTCTGACATTCATCACTCTAGATAAACTTCTGATTCTTCCTTAATAACCTAGTTAGTGGAGCAACAATCATGGAGAATCCTTCCACAAACCTCCTATAGTAACCTTCCAGGCCTAGAAAACTCCTCACTTCTATCACTGTCTTAGGTGCATGCCACTTCACCACTACTTTAATTTTCTTTGGATCAATATGTACCCCATTCTCAGAAATTACATATCCAAGGAATACCACCTCATAGAACCAAAATTCACATTTGTTGAATTTGGCATAAAGTTCCCTCTCCCTCAGTGTCTGTAGTATTATCTTGAGATGTTCCTCATGTTCTCCTTCACTCTTGGAATACACCAGAATGTCATCTATAAACTCTATGACAAACTGATCCAGATACTCCTTGAAGACCCTATTCATAAGATCCATAAATGCAGCTGGAGCATTGTTCAAACCAAAGGCATAACTAGGAACTCATAATGCCTATATCATGTCCTGAAGGCTGTCTTATTTACATTATATTCTTTGATTTTGAGCTGATGATAGCCCGATTAGAGATCAATCTTGGAAAAGACCCTTGCTCCCTGCAGCTGGTCAAATAGATCATCGATTCATGATAGAGGATACTTATTTCTAATGGTCACCTTGTTGAGTCTCCGAAAATCAATACACATCCCCCATGTTCCATCCTTCTTCTTAACAAATAAAATAGGTTCTCCCCAGGGTGACAAACTTGGCCCTATATACCCCTTCTCTAATAATTCCTCTAATTGTTCCTTTAGCTCCTTCAACTCAGCTGAAGCCATCTTATATGGTGGTATGGAAATGGGTGCGGTTCTGGGAATCAAGTCGATGACAAACTTGATTTCCCTCACCGGTGCCAAACTAGGTAAGTCCTCTAAGAACACATCAGGAAATTCCCTTACAACCGAAAAATCTTCTAACCTCCCTTCCTCCACATTAATGTCTAGAACATGCGCCAAGAAGGCTTCACACTCCTTCTTCATCATCCTGTCAACTAGTAAAGTAGAAATAATTCTTGATGATGGCGCTTTCTTCTCCCCTATGAAAATCACCCTCTCACCATGGCCCAGATCAAATTCCACCTCCTTAAGGCCATAATTCAATTTCACATGATATTTTTTCATAACATCCATTTCAAGTATAACATCTAAGCCTTTTAGGTCTAGAGTTAGTAAATCCACTACCAGTTTAGCACCATCAATGAAGAGCTCATAGCTTTTATATACTTGACTGATTACTACATTCCTCCCTAGAGGTGTACTAACAAGCAAAGAACTATTCAAAGGCACTGAATTCACACCATGCAGAATCATACTTGCAAAAACAAAAGAATGCTTGGAACCATAATCAATTAGTAAATATACTGCTGAATCAAATAACTGGGCCATACCTATGACAACCCCTAGTGCAGCTGTTGCTTCCTCCCTTGTTATGGCAAACACTCTTACCTGTGCCTAACCCCTTGGACTTCCTGGAGGAATAGCCTTCTTTGTAGCTGTAGAACTGCCCTCCTCAGTAACTGGCCTAGTCCCCACGATTTTAGCCCTCCTCGGAGCCTATAACTATGACCCTTTTTGCCTCGGTATCTGTGGATAGTCCTTTATCATGTGTCCTTTTTCCCTACATCAGAAACAAGCTCCAAGTAATTTGAAGCACTCACCCTTGTGAAGTTTCTCAAAATGTTTTTATTGGGGTTTTATGTATCTACTCCTCCCTGTCCTTCCAGTGCCTCCCACATTTGAGGCATGCCCTAAAACTGCCCTTGCTTACTTGTTCTTAGAAGGGCCATTACTTCCTACTTCACTCTGTTTGTGGTGACTCCTTGTACTCCTCTCAGGAATTAGAGTACTCATTCCTTTCTTGGACGACTGCTCCTTGTTTTTCCTCTTCCTGCTCACCTGATTCTTTATATTCTCTAGTTTTTCAGTCTGGAGTGTAGCATCTACTAGTTGTTGGTAGTCACAAAAGTTGTGGATCAAGACTTTCTTCTTGATCTCCAAATGAAGTCCTCCCTCAAATTTACGACACTTATCCTCCTCATTAGCAACAATGTTGACCGCATATCGTGATAGTTGGGTGAACTTTAGTTCATAATGACTCACAATCATGTCCCTCTGTGTGAGATTTAGGAACTCCCTGGCCTTCTCTTGGATATATAGCCTTGATCTGCTTAGGGCCCAAAATTGAATCTGATTGCTCAGCTAAAAATGAAATGTCACGTCTCTAGATTAATTAGAATCAAAACTCTCGTCAATCGGATCTCTATAGCTCAAGATATGCTTAAAAATCCAAAGATTGATCATAGTCCGATCAGCTCTCTAAACCGACCTCTTACTTATCTTACTCCAAACTTTTGGATTCTAAATCCAATTAATTTAAAATTTCATGAAGAAGTATAAAAACATGTTAGGATTTTAACGCCTCAAGAATCACCTCATTCGGAGGTCGGACGAAGGAGTTATGGCTAAACGAATCAGATATGTTCATGTCCTAATTCCTACTGAATATACTTTGGTGCAAACACCATAACTCTCATTAAAGATATCAGATTGACTTCGTTTTTATATGGTTGGAAAGTAGACATCTAGGGATACATCTTTCATGAAGACTAAAATTTGAAAATCTATCATTAAGAGGTCCAAAACACACAGACCGTGTGAAATTCACACGGTCAGGCCGTGTAACCTACGGGTGAAAAGTGTCCCTGCACTGGAAGTTACACGGCCCGTGTAAATTCACACGGGTAGGCCGTGTAACTTTTGGGTGGAACAATTTTTCATACTCCAAGACCCCTAAAAAGGGTCATAAATCCATCCTAACTTCTCCTATACTCATAATCTTGCCAAAATCCACTCGTTCGGGTCCGAGATTCACTTCATGCACGCTAAAGGTTTGGGAATTTTGTCCATCACAACTTCCTAACTTAGAATGAGCATAACTCTTAATTACCATATCAAAAAATTGCATACTTGGTATCGTTGGAAAGGTAAAAGGAAGCTATACAACTTCCATGCAGGATATAAAAGTCAATTTAGTCATTTAGAGAGGTGAAAAGGCACTCAAAGTTACTGCTCATATAAAATCCAATGGAACAGTGAAATTGTCCAAGTTAACAGTAGCTGTCTTTTTCCAAACTTCATTACTTTTTATTCCTAACTCCGAAAATTGCATATGATACATCAATGAAAAGAGTAAAGGGTAATCCACATATTTCATGAAGAATGCAAAAATCGAAAAAGTCTCTAAGGAAGTGGAAAATCCTTCCAAAGCTACTGTATAATCATAAATCAATCTATCAGTAGCAGCAATCTTTCCAACCTTATATCTTCTTCATCCTAAATTCAAAAGGGACAAAGTCTATATCATTGGAAAGCTCTCAAAAAGTACTACAATCTTCAAGAAGGCATCTTAATTAAATTCAAGCTCTAAAATGTTTTAAAACCCAAAACAAGTTACTGGCCATTTTAGAAAAAATTGGACAACACCTCCCCTAAAAGTACTCTAGCCAAAATCTTCAATTTTCTCCCCATTACCTGCATAAAACTCAATCTTCCCAACTTCTACAACACAATCCAAACCAAAATATACTTCAAAGGCAGTAGCACACTCCTAGGATTCTAATGGTTCCCAAAACATAAAATTATCTCACTTTACTCTTTCTTTTGTCAAGGTTAACCATACAACCATACATTCTTAGAAAACATATATAATATACATGTAAACTTCAAAACCTTTATATTTACATGGAAATAAGTCAATACAAAGCTTCAGAGGGCATCTAACTTGATTACATCCAAAAGGTAAAAGTGAAAGTACAAAGAACAAGCTAATGCTTTATTTTCTCAAAATATGACTTCAAAAGCAAAATGCATCGGAGTATTGCCTCAATCCCGATGCGGCGACTCAGTTTCTCGCTAGACACCTGTGGAGGGGAAATGGAGGGGAGGTAGGTGAGCTCGATGGCTCATGTGGGTAATAACTTAATAAACGAGAAATAAGCAAAAACTATTATTTGTTCTTTCATTTTCAAAATAATATCACATTGATTCAATTTTCAAAACTCTTCACAGAATTTATCACATCAAACAATTTACAAACTTAACACATCACAAAATAACCTAACATTTCATAAAATCACAAACAAAGTGGTTTGGGTGGATCCAAAATAGAATGTACTAGACATTCCGCAAAATGGTGATGTGTAGCCGTGACTTATAGGAGTCCGTGAGAGGAATTCCAATGCCACTAGCGGGTAGGCGGGAGAAGCTTATGGGTAGACAGGTGCACCTGACTCTTATGGGACCACCATAAACCCAACGAAAGCACATAATTCACACAATTCGAAATCATTAGCCGCAATTGGCCTTTACAAAATTCACTTTCACATAATTGGCCAAAATGGCAATCTTTTTCTGAAATCACACATTCTAGTCCTTTCCACTTAATAAACCATTATATAAATCATTCCAACATAAATTCACATTTAAAGGACATCACATACAAGTTAAAACATCACAAAGAGTAATTCATACAAACATCTTAAGTCATTGGAAAGCATTAATTTGCATTTATTATAAAAAGTTCATTAAGCTTATAACTCAATTATTAAGAAATCACCCACCTTAATTCCTTAGCTTTGAGATTGGTCAAATTAGTCTTGCTTCTTCCTCAATTTGCCTCACTTCACCTTTATTAAGCATAAAGATCCCATATAAATATGAGAAATCAAAATTGGAGTTTCTAAGGAAAGAAGAACATGAATTCAATTCTATCTAACCTTACCCAAACATTTTCTAAGCTATTAACACCAAAATCCATCCATAAATCCAAGAGAATTCACATTTCTCTTACCTTAAAGAGAGACCCACGAAATTCTCTCTCTTCTTGGCTTTAATGGAAACTTAATCCTTCCCTTCTCTTTTCCTTCTTAAGAACTCTACAAACTCTTCTCTAAGCAAGGAAAATCACAAGACCTAACCTCTTTTCTTCTTCTTCTTCTTCTTCTTCTTCTTCCACCAACAAAAATCCCCTTTCTTTTCTCCTTTCTTTGGAACTTTCATGACTCCCCTTTTCAAATGACTTAGGGAGGTTTTGTTGTAACTTTAAAACCTAAGCTAAAACTACGTAGTTTTACTAAGCTATCTTAAAACAAGCCAATTTTGTCTCTACCTTCCCACACATACGGCTACAAGCTTGGTCTCCCATCTAATTTCCTTCTTCTTGGCTTTAATGTAACTCAAATGGACCAAAGTACCCCTCCATATGTGCCTTATAACCTAATACTTTAAGTGAACTTCCACTTTTGCCCTTCATTTAGCCTTTACAAACTGACATCTTGCCTCCTGATTTTGAGCAAGTAAATGTCATAATTTGGAAACACTTCCTTCTAGAGAAGTGTTCCTCTATTTCTTAAGTTTCCAACGACACCAAAAATGCTCAATTTGGTTCAGAAATGAAAGAGTTATGGTCATAACACTTTCAGACCATTACAAAATCGACATTGAACTCTAAACCTGTATTCCCTCCAGAAATTGAAAGTCTTAAGGGCTAAATTGAAATTCAATTCCTTCATAAGACTTGTAGCCTCATGTCTCTATTTTATTTTTCCTCAAAAATCAATTCAATCGGATCTCCCCAGATCCCGAATTTCTCAAAATACTGAACCATGTTCAGAAAATTTCCAACATCACTTAATTAAAAACAATCTCTTTCCATTTAATCTCCTAAAAATCATAATTCCCCATGAAAAAGTAGCTAAATGTCTTAGGAATCCAACGCTTGAAAAACCGAGTTAATCGGATGTCGGACGGAGAAATTATAAGCGAAAGTTGCAAAAGGGTCGGATTAAAAACAAAAGAACAGAACTTCAATTATATGTATAAACTCAAATTTTCCGAAAATCATAACTCCTGGCCCCAATATCGAAGAATTGCATACTTTATGGCGATAAATAGCTTGAAATATAAGCTACAACTTTTATGTAGACCATTTTCTCTAATTCAGACCACATCCATCCGACGATTTGTCTCAAAGCACAGCATACACAATTCCACTCTTCATAGCATTTTTCAAACAAAATAACTAACCCTAACTTTGACTGATCAAAACTTTTACTTTCGATATCGAAAAATAGCAAACTTTATAATGACAAAAAGTTTGACTTGAGAGTTGACTTTTTGATTTAGGCCAAATTTGAGTAAATGATCTACATGAAACTTGTAGCTACTATCACTTTTCATCCCCAAAAATCAAACTTTCTTAATTCTTTAAATTTTCACACTTTTTCTCTTTATTTCTTGATTTTCAACTTCCATTTCAATCCACTAAGTCACTTTAACTTTCATAACCATACAAATCTATTCAAATCCCAAAATTATCAAAATCCATCAATTCTTTTTTTTCATACATTTCCTTAAAGCATAAATACTTCTATTACATAATAAATATATAAAACACTTATTTTATATCATTTATTATTTCTAAATGTCACTTAAAAATCGGGGTCCAACACAAGTGATTCGTTTGAAATAAGCATGTTCATTTCGCAGTTCAATACTACCCATTTCATACCTAGGATACTCCTGTACCTGGACCTCAACCTAGTCACTCTGATATAATAAGTGTTGGCACCCTGCCCTTATGAGGCGTGTGACCAACATCCTAATTGACATCTGGACGTGCATTCCACAAGGGTGGTGTGCTCACACCAGTCAAACATTAAAAATGATCTCATTTCTCCTATTTCCGAACAGATTTTGTGAAATTTTAAACCAGAATTTCAAACTGAATTTTTCTGAACATTTGTTCCCCATTGTCTTAAGTCTCTAATGACACCAAAATCATGCAATTTGGTGCAAAAATCTAAAATTTATAGACCACAAATTTTTGGATTGTTAATAAACTGAAACAACACACTACACTCAAATTCCATCCAAAAATTGAAAGTTTTAAAGTCTGAATCAAAATTCAATCTCTTCATAGGATTTATATCTCTATGTCTCTAGTTTATTTAAAAATAAGAATCATCTTATTTAGGACTCTAAAGATGAAGGTATCATCAAAGTACTGAAGCATGTTCAGTAAAGTGTCTAGTTCATGCTTTTCCAATTGATACCCTCACTTTGATTCAATTAATCTTTTTCTAATCAATTCCAAATGTTATAAATTTTAATGGAGACATAGAATAATGTGTTACAAATCCAATGCCTTAAAAATCAGGTCATTTGAAGGATGGACGACAAAGTTATAGTCAAAAGAGTGAAAGATGTTCAGGCAGGGGGAAGGACCTGCGGGTCGCGATCGCGACTTTCGCGAATCTCCGCAGAGTCATAACTTTCTCCTCTTGTTTTTCTTCTTCCGACCTATTTGGATCAAATGAGCATAACTTTCACTACAAATATCATATTAAGCTCATTCTTAGACCATTTTAAAGAAGACTTCTAAATATATAAGTTTTATGAGAACTTAGATACAATTTCTGCTTCTATAAGGTCAAAAATTTCAAAACAATATAGCTATCCCGAAAGTCCATCCTATGCAACATCACAAACCTTTAATAATCATATCTCTCAACTCCAATGTCCAAAAATTTTATACTATATATCATTGGAAAGCTGGACAAGTAAGCTACAACTTCAAATCAGACAATTTCATCCAATTCAGCCTAGATTAACACAGTATTTCTCTCAAAGCTAGAACGCAAATTCTCACCCTTATGAAAAACTTGAAAATGCAATGAACAAATTCAACATATCATCCGTAAAACACAAACATACTTAATTAACATCAAAATATAAGAGTTTTTAAAAAGCTTTAGTAGGCATAATTAGCCACAATACATCAATATCTCAAAATGCCAAAATACAAAAAGATACATGAATAGTAATTTACTCAAAATGCAACTAAAGCCTTGTGGTTACAAATCTAGCATAAAACATAAAAAGATGAAAATTTTGGAGTGATGCCTCGATTCTCTTTCACTCGATCTCTTGCTCGACACCTGAGGATGGGAAGAAAAGCTCGTGAGTAATAGTTTATAATGGAAAAATAAGCAAAACCTTTGAAATGTTTATTTGTCAATACAAAGTTCTAATTAAATTCATCAAAGTATCATTCTCAACTTCATAACCGAAGTTCACAAATTTCAAATCATGAATTCATCAAGCTTGACAACATCTCATAAGCATATAAGCACATCAAAATGATTTGGTTAAATCCATAAAAATGAAAAACTACACATTTTGCACATAATAGTTCTGTATAGTCGTAAACTTGGCGTACAAGCGCAATCCTACATAGTGGTTTTATGTAGACGTAAACTTGAGAGAGTCTGCGAAAGAGCTCCATGCCACTAACAGGCAGGCAGGAGAAGCCTTTAACTTGGTCAACGTGCATATGACATTCTTGAATGGATTACACCAAATCCACATAACATGCAATTCATGAATGGAAAACCGTTGGCCCAAATGGCATATTCTTGAAAACTTGTTTTCCATGAACATGAAATATTTCGAAAACTATTTCCGAAAACATGAATTCATAAACATGTATCTTTTTAAAAGAATCATTTTCAAAGTCTTTTCACAAATCATCAACCCAATTCACTTATCAAACGCATAGAAAACTCTCAATTCATTCAAGAAGCAACAAATACAACATTTATGATGCAATTGAAATCATTAAACTTCCTTGATTCAAAGAAAACATTTATTGGCTTATTTATTCTATTATAAACATATACCCACCTTGAATTCCTTGCTTAAGAAATTAGCTTAAGGATGTCTTTCCTCTTGCTCCTCTTGCCTCTCTTGATCCTCTCCTTGATTTCCTTCATAAATGACAAAATTCCCATTCAATAGGAATTCAAAATTAAGAACCCATAAAGCACATTCACTGAAATTTGACTTTAGATTGCTTAAGCCCATATGTTTCTTAAATGTCATGAACCAAAACCCCTTCCATATATCCAAAGTATAAAAAATGAAACTTACCTTGAATCTTCACCAATTTATAAGATTTTTGGCTATAAAGAAAGCTCTTCCCTTCCTCTTTCTTTTTCCCTTCTTGAGCAACCTCAAACTCTCTCTTTAAGACTAAGAAAAGATGAAATGTAGCTTAAAACTCCATTCTTTTCTCAACTTCACCGAAACCCCTCTTTCTCACTTTTGATTTTCATATTTCACTTCGTCTTTCTCCTAATCCACGTTTTGTCTTCTTTTCAAGCACAAGACAACACCTTTCCTTTCCCATTTTACCCTTAATGAATGAAAAAAGTCCACCTTCCCCTTCCTTTAATGCCTTAGTGTTTTGAACCTTAGGTAAACTACCCAAAATACTCCTTTATGCATTTATTTACCACCATTACTTCAACTAACCCATGAAATAAATTCTACTAACATAGACATAAATAAAAATAAATAAAAAATAACTCCCAAAAATTCACTTATCCACACCTCATAATTATCTAAATCATGTTTAACTAAAAAAAACATTCGGGGGCCAACATGTTTAACCAACTTGGAAATATGTTTAAAACTAACATGACCAAGTTTTTATGCCAAATTAGTTTTTCCTCAACAATTGATATAAAACTTGAAATATTTTGACTTTTCAAATCATCTAAATTAATCTTATAAAAGAATATGGAACCGTCCTTGTTTTTGACCACACAATAATTTTGATTAAGGGATACTCCAAAGCCACAATCACATAATTAACTTACATTGATTAGATTGTGCTTTAATCCTTCAGCTAGTAGAACATTATCAATAGACGTAAATGAATCTTTACCATTTTTGTTGATTCCAACTATGTTGCCTTGCTGGTTGTCTCCAAAAGTTACTGATCCTCTTTTCTTATTTTGGAGGTCTAGGAACATAGACCTTCTTCCCGTCATGTGTCGCGAGCATCCACTATCCAAGTACCATTGGTGTTGGTTACTTTTTCCAAGAAATGAGATCTGCAGTATATATTATGTCTTTCTTAGGTATCTATATTTTCTTGGGTCCTTTGGGGTTAGACTTACAATTATTCCTCGAATAATAAGAATATCATATTTTTTTTTCTTTTTGTTAGGAAAAAATCTCTTTTTATGACGAGCATTACTATTAGTAAACCCTAAACCACTCTTATCCTTTGGATGTCTATATTTTCTAATCATATCATTCATCTTTTTTGTACTTTCAGTAAATGTTGATAAATCTGTCGAAAGACTATTAATCCTTTGTTTTAGTTGATTAATTTCCTCAGATCTATCTACAGTTAGTTACTTTTTCATATCATCTACTTTTTTCTTAGGGCAGACGCTTTTTTTTTCTAACACTTCCCTATTCTTCAAGCTTTCAACAAATTTCTTTTTCAAAATCATATAATGCTTTAATATAGCATGTGAATCTTCTAAAAATTCTAAATACGCCTCTTGAAGATTATTAAAGTTAGAAATCACCTCATCATTGCATTGTTGGGCCCGGGTCCCGTTTCCTATCCCGAGACGACTGCTCGGGTTCATAGAGTAAGGATCACGCAAGGGGAGGGTCGAAAACATCCAAGTTTAAAGGATCAGTAGCGGGAAAAAATGGTGGGTTCGTCGCGGCGACAAAATGCTTGCCGCGGTGGATGCCTCGCAGAAGAGTGTTCGCCGCGACCGAACTTTGACTTCACCGCAACGAACTCTCATGGGAAGCACCGCGGCGAAAGACTGGCTCACCGCGACGAACTCCCAATTTCTGAAACCCGACTCCCAACATTTGCACATTCATTCTAACTAAAGGCTAAACACACTCATATACAAAAGGAACTTCAATTCTTCATGCCATTATAATTTCAAAGATATTGAACAAACGTTGCTAACATAACAGAATACATATCAAAGCTTAAAACAAAATACATAAGAATGCTCAATGTTGATATGCTTGAAAAGCTAACCAAAATCACTAACTTAGTACAAAAACTTCTAACTATCTTGGAGTTTTTGATGCCTTGCAAGGATCAACAATCTTCTCGTTTTACACCTGAGGAGTGGAAGGTAATGGGGTGAGCTGTGAAGCTCAATGACTTATACATTTATAGCCATTAACAACGAGCCACACACTCAAGCATATATAAACATAAATATGTAGCAATTCAATACTTAACAATTTACTCACAATCTTATAGCTACCAAAATGTCATCACAAAGAATATGTCATGTAATTTCTTCATCACAACATAACAATTAATTTTGCATCATGCCTAACAAATCAATAATGAAATGCACAACAAATGGCTCGAGAGTTTCGTAGAACAAAACAGATAAACCGAAGTTTATACCGTGAATAAAACGAGTTCGATTTCTCAGGATCTTGTGGCCTCAAGCGGGCAGCCGGGAGAAGGCTATATATCGACGTGCACGTGACTAACAAAACGTTCCTCTTTTTCCCAAACACAATCAAATGTCAATGCTTAACTTATTTCATACACATTCATACTTTTCATGCTCATCGTGCTTCCTCATCTTTTCATTCATACAAAATGCCGTGATATTTTTCAAGGCAATACATGATCACAATCACAATGCATTTTCAACAATTTCCACAATTCAAAAAAAGCAATGTCACACACACATGCAAGTAAGCAAGACAATTTGCCCATACACAACAACTATAAATATATTACCCACCAAATATCACTTGATAATCCAAGTTCAATATTGTCCTTCCTCTTGAGATTGGATTAGGTTTGCTTGGTTTCCTATAACAAACCAAGTTCTCATTCAAACAACATTCAAAGGAAATTCATAAAGCTTTGAAAATCAAAAGTGCTAACACTATAATCTATACTCAACTTCCATACAAAATTTGAGATCTTTATAGACTGATTCAAAACTTCCTTTTTGCATAAAACTTGTATCCCTATGTCTCTAGTTTACAACGAATCAAAAATCATCTCATTTGGACATCTACAGTAAAAGTTATGCCCAAAATACCGAAGGATGTTTGTGCAGGAAAAATGGGTCCTCGCTGCGACGAGGAAGCTGGCGCGCGCCGCGACGTGCCAGCCCAAAATCATCCGAAAACTTGTTTTTCTCACATTCTTCAACCATATACCTCCCATTTTTCAAATATAATTCATATTAACCCTAACCCATCATTCCTACTTCATTTCTAAGCTCATTCCAACCCAAAATCAGTCACAAACACAATGTAATCATTAACCCTAGAAGATTACAACATTTTCGTACACCATTCAACAATAACGTCCTACACACATTCAAATGTATTTTTCACTCCTAACTATCACTAAATAAGATTCATTCATCCAATTAATGTTTATACTTACTTGGAGATGCTTCAAATTCTCCAAAACCCTAGCTTGGCTTTCTTCTCTTCTTCTTTTCTCCTCACACCCACGACACTCTCTTCTCATACAAGACAAAAATCACTTCTTCTTCTAATTTAAACTCTTAAAGCTTGTAAAATGGCCCTTATGTCCTTCCACTTATGCCTTAAAACTTAAAGGTTTAAGTGATCTATCAAGATTACCCCTCATGCATTCCTACTATATTTATACTTTAATTCCATCAATTCCTAATCTCTTGTGATGCTTATTAGACTTAATGGCCCAATCAAAAACTAACCAACCAAACAAACAAATGTAACATAACTGAATCATTAAACTAATAAATTGATAATAACTGAAAAAATTTCGGGGTCCAACAACATTCTTTTTTATCTACCAAGCATATATTTGCTTATTTTGATGCTTCTGAATCGAAATCAGATTCTGACGAATCCAAATCTTCCCACATTGCCATCATGCTCTTTTTGTTTTCTTTACTTTTCTTCTGTTTTCTTTTGAGCAAGGGATATTTAGACTTGTATTGTCCTGGTTTGTTGCATTCGTAGCAGATGATAGAAGTTTTCTCATTTTTAGTTTCGTCTTTGCTATTCTTCTTAAAAGAAAAGTCTTTATTCCCTTTCACTTTATTTTTCCACATCCTCCTAATCTTTCCTGAAATGAAGAATAATTCATCATCATCATCACTTGAATCTTCATCACATTCACTGGCATCATGATTCTTGATTTCTTCAATTTTTAGTGCTTTTAAAGATGTGCTTATATTTTTCTAGTTCTTTTGATTCTTCTAACTATCCTTTAATGCGATAGATTTATCTCTTCTAATTTTATCTTCTACATCAAGCTATACTTCATATATCTTTAGTGAACTGAGTAATTCATCTAGCTTCATCTTACTTAAGTCTTTGGCCTCTTGTATTATTGTAACCTTGGGTCTCCATCTTTTAAGAAGACTTATGAGAATCTTTATGACATGATCTTGATTATTTTAGATTCTCTCAAGAGCTTTAAGTCCGTTAATAATTGTTTGAAATATCCAAAAATCTGATCAATAGTCCCCTCATCTTTTATCTTGAACAACTCATATTGATGAACAAGAATAATGATCTTGGACTCTTTCACTTAATTTGTGCCTTTAAGTGCAATGGATAATGTGTTCCACATCTCCTTTGTAGATACGCATCTATAAACCTTATCATATTCACTTTTGTTTAGGGCACAACTTAGAAAGAACTTGGCCTTAGAGTTTAACTGAAATCGAGCCTTCTGATCGACTGACCATTTGTCACGAGAGATCATATTGCCTTTATCATCTATTGGTGTATATGGACTATTGTCGGTGATATCCCAAAGATCAATATGTGTGGATTCTATGAAGAGCCACATCTTGTCCTTCCAATAATGATAATCCTCACCATTGAACACAGGAGGTCTTGTGACTGAGGCACTTTCAACTATAAAAATATGTGATTCAGCCATGGATGTTTGTCCTCATTTTGTGACAGTGTTTCATGGAAACCTCGCTCTGATACCAACTGAAGTAAATCATTTGTTAATATCGAAATCAAGTATGATATGTAAAATACACAAGAAGGGGGGTTGAATTGTGTAATCTTTTCAAAAATATTAATCTTTTGAGACTTTTTTAATTTCTTTACTAAATTCAAAAGATCACAAAAATACTTTGCTAAAGTTGATAAGTAATGCAATCGCAAGTAATATTATCTACTTGTCTAATAAAAAAATTAAAAGATAAAGGTAGAGAATAGACGTTACTATTTTATATTGGTTCACCCCAATCCTTGGGCTATGTCTAGTCCTTAGAGTTTGTCTAAGATTTCACTATACTCTTGATTGAGTCTAAGTTTGTTATGTAATTTGGTGACACTTTTATGGCCATTACTATACTTTTTGACTCCTAATTCTCGATTTTGTGCTTAAATTAACCCTTGAGTGTGCACTTTTATTTTATGCAATTTGATAGTAAAAATTGTCACAATTTGTATTAATTGCACTTCTTAATTTTTATGAGAACAATTGATACTGCAAATTGCTATTGTGGATTGTAGGAACCTCAAGGAGAAGGGAGTCTGTTGGACCCTGAATTTTTCTTTATGATGTCATTAAGCATAAATTGTGTTAATTAGGTGTTTATGCCTTGGTTTGATGAAATTGGGAGTGTTAGTGGATTATTGAGATTCTGTTGAGTTTAATGTGGTTTTAATGAAACTTAAGGGATAGAAATGTGTGAGGGCATTTTAGGAAGATTACTTAAGTTGGATAGGTTAAGGCTTTGTGTTGGTCCCCGATTCGCTTTAAGCACGGTTACTTTATTTTGAGGTTTAGATTGATTAATTGCTTTTAATTAGAATAATTTGAGATTTAGTGCTTAATTTATACAAAATTAATTGAAAGGGTTTAGTTAAAATTAGAATTTTGAGAAATTCTTAGAAATTAAAAGAATAAGTTAGTGTAGGATTAAATTAGGAAGTTGTTTAGGTTTTTAAGGCTTAAGATTTAGCAAAATGGGCTTTTAGCCCATTTAAATGCCATTAAATTAATAATAAGGAAATCAAATGAAGGGGGCTTGGATAAAGAGTGTAATGGACGGATTTTATAAGGAAAAAGGAAGGAAGAATCAATTGAAAGTAAGTAGGATCTTAAAACTACGTAGTTTTGTTAGGTTAATTAGGTTAGAAGTTAAATCCCTAAGACTTTTAAAGGAGGACCACTGAAACTACAAGGAATAAGAGACTTTCGAAACTTATAGAAAAGAGAAGGGAGAAGAGAAGACTTCGGTGGATTGGAGAAGAAGAAGAAGAAGAAAAAAAGAGTAAGAACTTGACTTAGTTTACTTTAGAAAGAAAGGTTTAAGGGTTTGCTTGCTTAAGGAGAAGGGAAGAGAAGGAGCTTAAGTTTTCCTTAAAAGCAAAAGAGAATTTCGTGGGTCTTGTCTTAAGGTAAGGATTTTCGGTTTTCTTTGATTTATTTAGGTAGGTTCTAGCTTAAATGGTTTAGTTAAGGTATGAGTAAAGTTAGATAGTTGTTATTCCAATTTTTCATATCCTTAGGAAGTCAAATTTTGCTATCTTTGATGAATATGGGATACTTTTGTTTAATGAAGGTGAAGTGAGGCTAGTGGAGGAAGAAGCAAGGCCTTTGGATCAATCTTAAAGTGAAAAGAATTAAGGTGGGTGGTTCTTTAATAATTGAGTAATAAGTATATGGAACTTTTATAATCAATGCTTTCCAATGACTTTGTTTTGTGAATAATGTACTTTTGTAATATGTTTAACTTGTAGATGTAATTCGTTGATTGTGAATGCATGTTGAAATGATTGAATATTGGTTTGGATAAAATGGATTTGTAAGGCCGATTCGGCTAATACTTTCAAATTGTGTGAAATGTGTGCTATCTTTGGATTTGTGGTGGTCCATTCTGAGTCAGGTGCACCTGTCCATTATAGGCTTCTCCTGCCTGCCCGCTAGTGGCCGTGGAGTTCTTTTTAAGGACTCCTATTCGTTACGACTACACATGACCGTTTCGCGGAAATGTGTAGTACGTTCTGTTTCGGATCCACCCGAATCATTTTTCTGTGCTTATGTGATAGTTGAGTTGTAAATTGTCTATGTGATGATTTTTTGTAAAATGATATTGTTGGTTGAAATGAGTAAATAATGGATTTTGCTTATTGCTTGTTTATTAAATTATCACCCACGGAGCCGTGGTGCTCACCCCCATTTCCCTCCACAAGTATTGAGCGACAAACCGAGTCACCGCATCAGGATTGAGGCAACTCCGATGCAATTTTGCTTTTGAAGTTGTGTTTGAAGTTTTATTTTTGAGAAAACAGACTTTATGTCGCATTTTGGACCTTTATGTAATTTTTGCTACTTTCGATGTAATCGGGTCAAAATGCCCTCTAAAGTTTGTATTATTTATACTTTCTTTGTAAATGAAACAAAAGTATGGTTTTAGTGTAGCTTTGATACATGTTGTATGCTTGAGAATGTCAAAAGAAAAAAAAGAATGAATGAAAGCATGGAACTTCATGGATTGGAATTGAAGAAAGGCCTAGGAGTAAGATTACCTTGCGATTTGAGAATGTGTAGAAGTTTAGGAGTGTGTTGCTGCCTTGGAACATTGAATTCTTATGCAGGTTGTAGCAAAGGATTGAAAATTTGGGTTAGGTGGAGAATAGGGGAGGTGCTGTCCAATTTTTGTTAAAAGTGGACAGCAACTTCACCTAGGGTTTAGAGTACTTTAGAGCTTGATTTAGCTTAGGTGGTCTTCTTGAAGAATGTAGAAGATGATTAGATCTTTCCAATGACATAAAGTTTGTCATATTTGGACTTAATATGAAGAAGTTATGAGAATGGAAAGGTTTCAGCCACTGTTGGAACCACTAGAATTTTGCAGCACCTTTAGAAGCCTTTTTCACCCTCTTAGAGACTGATCTGGCTTTTGAGTTCTTCACGAAAAATGTAGCTTATCTTCTCCTCTTATAATTTGATGTATGATTTGCAATGTTTGAATATGGGAGTAAGAAGTTATGAGCATTTGAAGATTGCTGTTACTGTTTATGCTGCAAAATTACTGTTCCATTGGCTAGTTTTTAGGCTGAAACTTCAAGTGGGTTTTTACCCTCTTTAATGATTGAATTGATTTTTTTTATCTTCATAAAACTTGTAGATCTTCTTTTCATCTTTCCAACGAGGTATAATGTGTCATGTTTCGACTTGTGTGCTAAAAGATATGAATTTTCAAACTTTTGACATTGTGTAGGAAAACTTAGTTTTGGGCTGAAATTTTGAAGCAAATAATGACTCTTTTTATGGCTAAGGAGTATGGGAGCAAAAGTTATGATTTTGTAAAGTCTGAAATTTTCCTACAGATCCAGATTTCATCCTTAGGCGTGGCCACGCCTAGTCTCTAAATTTCTTAAACATGCCCACGCCTAATCTTTGAATGTCCTCCTCTTACTCTTTTGCTTGTAATGTTTTTTTTTGTTTGGCTTCCGATTCACTTGACTTTTGAAGCATTGGTTTTATAAAAAAAAATTTCTACCCTTTCATATAAATCTTAGAATTTTTAGGGATCCGATTGAAGTGAGGTTCGTTTCTATTCGCCCTAGAGATATGGAATTTCCTTTTAGCTTAGGAATCGGATTTAGTTATGGGCCCTAAGCAAATTAATTTTACTTGTGGATAATTAGGGTGAATTTAGCAACTTTTGTTCGGATCACAATAAATTAAGTTCAATTCGAGGTTTCCTTCGTGGTGAGGAATCCCTCCCCCGTGAGATGCGCGTCCAGATGTCATGTAGGACGTCGGGCACCCGACCCACCGGGGAGGGGTTCCAACACTTATGGTATCAGAGCTTTCGGTTGTAGGTTCGGGTAGAAAGAGAAATTTAGGGTTTTGGTGGATGTGTTTGAAAGTAATTTATGTGTATTGTTGTGTTATTTTGAATTGTTTTAAATGCTTTTGAATGTGAATTTCGCATGAATTTTTGCATAAACTAAAGTGTTCGAAATACTTTGAAAATTATTTTTGCATGAACTAAGATTTTCACTGGTTTTCTTTTGAAGGATTAATATGCCACGTCGGGGTAGAACCCGAGGGACTCGATCTCGCTCAAGTTCTCGCCAGGGGAGTACAGATGAGTCTCATGTCCCACAAGATGCAGGGACACATTCTGCTCCTGGCCCTGAGGCACCCAGTGTGCAACCTGAGGAGCCTCCTCCTCCTCCTCCCCTCTTGTGCGGTTATGGACCCATGAAGTCTTCGAGCCTTGCCCAGCTTTCACTTTGCCATGGGTCAAGTGGTCTCGAGCTTCCGTGCGAGTTTCGATGTGAGAGGTGGACAGTTTGATAAACTGCGGAAGTTCGGAGCGGTGGACTTTCATGGTACCACCAATCCTGAAGAAGCAGAGTCTTGGTTGAAGAGGACAGAAAGAGTCCTGGTTCAGATGAAATGTTCTGATGAGGAGAAGCTGGAGTATGCTATCGCCCTATTCTGTAGTGATGCTCTTCACTCGTGGGAGTCAGCCCCACAGAGTCAGGCTGTACCACCAGTCCTTTCATGGAGGGATTTTGGAGATTTGTTCAGGAAGAAGTATCTTTCCCGAGTCTACTTGCAGGATAAGGCCAAGGAATTTCTCAATTTGACTCAGAAGGAGATGATATACTGAGTATGAGTGAGATTCACTCATTGTCGAGATATGCACTCATATGTGGCGATGAGGAGGATAAATGCGGGAAGTTTGAGGAGGCCTCCACTGGGCATCGAGAGAAGGTAATGCTTCATAACTTCGTGATTATCAAGCGGTAGTGGTGGATCTTGCACTCAGCCGAGAAGCTGGAGAATATCGATGTGATGTCGAGGAAGAGAAAGAGCAGAGCGATCATTCAGAGAGGGTGCAGGTGTGCAAATCGGTGACAGGGTGGTAAGAGTGTTGGATTCGTAATCGAGGAGGTAGTAGTGGCCCTCAGCAGAGCGAGCAGATCAGAGCAGAGTCGAGACAGCTTCCTCAGTAAGAGGAAATAGCAGAACTGAGAGAAGCAGGAACCAGATTCCTCCGTGTGAGCACTGTGGGCACCCGCATCGAGGAGAGTGCTATAGGTTGTGCAGTGCATGTTTCAAGTGTGGGAGAAGGGCCACAGATTAGAGAATGTCCTCGATGCTCGAGGGAAGGATCTCACCTCGATTTGAGGAGAGGGAGACAGTGGGGACTGACCGGTTTAGCCTGGGTAGGCGTTCTAGGTCGGTCATGAAGCCAAATCTTCCAGGGAGACCGAGAGGGCAAGCACAGGCCCGAGTTTTTTCTATGACTCGAGAGGAGGCTGCAGCCGCATCGGAGGTTGTTACTGGTATGTCTCAGCTCTTTCATTCTGCTGTGTATGTTCTGTTTGATTCTGGTAGCACCCATTCCTTTGTCTCTGCTAGTATGATATTGCCTGGTATGATATCAGTTCTATTGGATGATTTTTTGCTTGTTAGTACTCCGTTAGGGAGGAATGTCATCGTGAGTCGAATCTTTCGAGATTGTGAACTTATTATTGATGGATCTAGTTTGGTAGTAGATCTGCTACCTCTAGATCTGAAGGGGTTAGATGTGATCATCGGAATGGACGTGATGGAGAAGTATAAAGCGAAGTTAGATTGTGGTCGAAAGGAAGTTGAATTTGATTTGGGAGAGGGTCAGACAGTGGTTTTCAGAGGAGATAGAAAGTTGACGCCGCCAAGACTTGTTTCAGTTTTGTTAGCTGATAGACTGATGGGTAGAGGCTGTGAAGCCTTCTTGGCGTGTGTTATGGATACCAGTGTGCAGGAGAGCAGGGTGGAGGATATTCCCATTGTGAGGGAATTTTCTGATGTGTTTCCTGAGGAGTTGCCCGGTTTGCCACCGGAGAGGGAGATTGAGTTTTCAATTGATTTGGCTCCCGGGACAGCTCCTATTTCTATTCTACCTTACAGGATGGCTCCAATGGTGAAGGAGCTTAAGAAGCGGTTGGAGGATCTTTTGGAGAAGGGTTCATTAGGCCGAGCACCTCACCCCAAGTGCGCCGATCTTGTTTGTTAAGAAGAAAGATGGAACTGGCGAATGTGCATTGATTATAGGAGGATCAATAAGGTGACATGAAGAACAAGTATCCTCTTCCATGGATAGATGATTTGTTTGATCACCGCAGGGGCAACAGATTTTCTAAGATCGACCTTAGGTCCGGCTACCATCAACTCGTGATTAAGGAGTGCGATGTGAGCAAGACGACCTTCGAGACACGATATGGCCATTATGAATTTCGGTTATGCCTTTTGGATTAACCAATGCTCCCGCCGCTTTTATGGATCTAATGAATGTGGTCTTCAAGGAGTTTCGGATCAGTTTGTTATCGTGTTTATCGATGACATTCTGGTGTATTCCAGGGATGAGGGAGAGCATGAGGAGCATTTAAGGATTGTGTTGCAGAGGTTGAGGGAGAGAGAGTTGTATGCCAAATTCACGAAATGTGAATTTTGGCTTCGTGGAGTGGTCTTCTTGGGGCATATTGTTTCTGAGAAAGGGGTGCATGTGGATCCCAAGAAGATTGAAGCAGTAGTAAACTGGCATGCTCCAACATTAGTGACCGAGGTGAGGAGCTTTCTGGGTTTGGCAGGCTATTATCGGAGATTTGTGGAGGGTTTCTCGATGATTGCCACTCCTTTGACTAAACTATTAAGGAAGAACCAGAAGTTTATCTGGAGTGAAGAGTGCCAGCAGAGTTTTGAGGAACTGAAGCACAGATTGACTAGTGCTCCAGTTTTGGCTTTACCCACAGGAGAAGAAGGTTATACTGTATATAGTGATGCTTCCAGGAAGGGGTTAGGATGTGTGCTTATGCAGGGAGATAAGGTGATAGCATATGCCTCACGGAAGCTAAAGCCTTATGAGATGAACTATCCGACCCATGATCTAGAGTTAGCAGCTGTGGTCTTTGCTTTGAAAATTTGGAGGCATTATTTGTATGGAGTGCAAACCAGGATCTTCACAGATCACAAGAGTCTCAAATATCTGTTGAGTCAGAAGGAGCTGAATTTGAGACAAAGGAGATGGATTGAATGCTTTCGAGGATTATGACTCATTGATTGAGTATCATCCAGGTAAGGCTAATGTAGTTGCAGATGCCTTGAGCAGGAAGTCTTCCATAGCCTATGTGCAGACAGTGTATTTGACGCTATTGGAAGAGATGGCTAAGCTCAGGATCAGTTTGAAGCAAGAAGAGTCTGATTGCATGATTGCTACTTTCCGGGTAAGACCGATCCTCAGAGGGAAAGTGAAGGAGTTGCAGGTTCAGGATCCCGAGTTGAGTAAGCTGCGGGAAGAGGTGCAGAGGGGTAAGGAGTCGGATATGATGCTGAGTGATGATGGACTCCTGACAGTCAGGAATAGGCTCTGTATTCCTGATGTCAAGGAGGTTAAAGATGAGATTCTGGATGAGGCGCACAATGCACCTTATGTTATGCACCCAGGTAGCACCAGGATGTACAGGGATCTCAGAGAACATTTCTGGTAGAGAGGTATGAAGAAGGATGTGACCGAGTATGTGAGTAAGTGTCTGGTGTGTCAGCAAGTCAAGGCTGAACAACAGGCACCTTCAGGCCAGTTGAGGCCATTGTCCATTCCTGAGTGGAAATGGCAGAGAGTCACTATGAATTTTTTGATGGGATTGCCTAGGACCAGTAGGAGGCATGATGCCATATGGGTGATTGTGGATAGATTGTGAAATCAGCCCATTTTCCGCAATCGATGCATGATCCTCTGCATGTGTTAGCCAAGAAGTATATTGACGAGGTTGTGAGATTGCATGGGATCCCGGATTCGATTGTATCTGATAAGGATCCTCATTTTACTTCGAGATTTTGGGGCAGTTTGCAGGAGACCTTAGGTACTAAGTTGAGTTTCAGCACTGCTTTCCATCCTCAGACCGATGGTCGGTCTGAGAGGACCATTCGGACTCTTGAGGGAATGCTCAGGGCTTGTGTGATGGATTTTAGAGGAGCATAGGATGAACACTTGCCTTTGATCAAATTTGCATATAACAATCAGTATCATTCGAGCATTGGATGGCTCCTTATGAGGCTCAGATTGGAGGAGATGTAGGACTCCAGTGTGTTGGGATGCCGAGGGAGATAGGAGACTTTTGGGTCTAGAGATGATACAGATGATCGTTGATAAGGTCAATTTGATTAAGCACAGGCTGAAGGCAACTCAGGACAGGATGAAAAGCTATGAGGATGCTCATAGGAAAGAGATGGAGTATGAGGTCGGCGATAAGGTGTTTCTTAAGACTTCTCGTGGAAAAGGATTACGAGATTGGTAGAAAGGGTGTCGAGTCCGAGGTATGTGGGGCCTTATGAGATTCTGGAGAGGATTGGTCCGTTGGCTTACAGGTTAACTCTGCCTCCGGAGTTATCGCAGATTCATGATGTTTTTCATGTTTCTATCCGAGGAGATATCGATCGATCCTCCCATGTCATTCAAGTCGATGAAGTTCGGTTGAGTGATGACTTAAGTTATGAAGAGCTTCAAAGGCAGATCTTGGATACCAAAGAAAAGGTGCTAAGAAATAAGACTGCTCATTGGTAAAAGTCTTATGGAGGAATCATTGATGGAAGAGGCCGTGGGAACCCTTGGAAGCTATGAAGGAGAAGTATCCCTATCTTTTCAGTGATTCGTGCAATTTCTAGGACGAAATTCTTTTAAGGGGAGAAATGTTGGGCCCGATTCGCTTTTAAGCACTAAGTTACTTTATTTTGAGGTTTAGATTGATTAATTGCTTTTAATTAGAATAATTTGAGATTTAGTGCTTAATTTATAGAAATTAATTGAAAGGGTTTAGTTAAAATTAGAATTTTGAGAAATTCTTAGAAATTAAAAGAATAAGTTAGTGTAGGATTAAATTAGGAAGTTGTTTAGGTTTTTAAGGCTTAAGATTTAGCAAAATGGGCTTTTAGCCCATTTAAATGCCATTAAATTAATAATAAGGAAATCAAATGAAGGGGGCTTGGATAAAGAGTGTAATGGATTTGATTTTATAAGGAAAAGGAAGGAAGAATCAATTGAAAGTAAGTAGGATCTTAAAACTACGTAGTTTTGTTAGGTTAATTAGGTTAGAAGTTAAATCCCTAAGACTTTTAAAGGAGGACCACCGAAACTACAAGGAATAAGAGACTTTCGAAACTTATAGAAAAGAGAAGGGAGAAGAGAAGACTTCGGTGGATTGGAGAAGAAGAAGAAGAAGAAGAAAAGAGTAAGAACTTGACTTAGTTTACTTTAGAAAGAAAGGTTTAAGGGTTTGCTTGCTTAAGGAGAAGGGAAGAGAAGGAGCTTAAGTTTTCCTTAAAAGCAAAAGAGAATTTCGTGGGTCTTGTCTTAAGGTAAGGATTTTCGGTTTTCTTTGATTTATTTAGGTAGGTTCTAGCTTAAATGGCTTAGTTAAGGTATGGGTAAAGTTAGATAGTTGTTATTCCAAGTTTTCATATCCTTAGAAGTCAAATTTTTCTATCTTTGATGAATATGGGATACTTTTGTTTAATGAAGGTGAAGTGAGGCTAGTGGAGGAAGAAGCAAGGCCTTTGGATCAATCTTAAAGTGAAAAGAATTAAGGTGGGTGGTTCTTTAATAATCGAGTAATAAGTATATGGAACTTTTATAATCAATGCTTTCCAATGACTTTGTTTTGTGAATAATGTACTTTTGTAATATGTTTAACTTGTAGATGTAATTAGTTGATTGTGAATGCATGTTGAAATGATTGAATATTGGTTTGGATAAAATGGATTTGTAAGGCCGCCATGCCTAATACTTTCAAATTGTGTGAAATGTGTGCTATCTTTGGATTTGTGGTGGTCCATTCAGTCGTGCACCTGTCTATTATAGGCTTCTCCCTTTTGCCGCTAGTGGCCGTGGAGTTCTTTTAAGGACTCCTATTAATTATTACGACTACATGACCGCTTCGCGAAAATGTGTAGTACGCTCTGCTTCGGATCCACCGAATCATTTTTCTGTGCTTATGTGATAGTTGAGTTGTAAATTGTCTATGTGATGATTTTTTGTAAAATGATCTTGTTGGTTGAAATGAGTAAATAATGAATTTTGCTTATTGCTTGTTTATTAAATTATCACCCACGGAGCCGTGGTGCTCACCCCCATTTCCCTCCACAAATATTGAGCAAGAAACCGAGTCACCGCATCGGGATTGAGGCAACTCCGATGCAATTTTGCTTTTGAAGTTGTGTTTGAAGTTTTATTTTTGAGAAAACAGACTTTAGGTCGCATTTTGGACCTTTATGTAATTTTGCTACTTCGATGTAATCGGGTCAAAATGCCCTCTAAAGTTTGTATTATTTATACTTTCTTTGTAAATGAAACAAAAGTATGGTTTTAGTGTAGCTTTGATGCATGTTGTATGCTTGAGAATGTCAAAAGAAAAAAAAGAATGAATGAAAGCATGGAACTTGATGGATTAGAATTGAAGAAAGGCCTAGGAGTAAGATTACCTTGCGATTTGAGAATGTGTAGAAGTTTAGGAGTGTATTGCTGCCTTGGAACATTGAATTCTTATGCAGGTTGTAGCAAAGGATTGAAAATTTGGGTTAGGTGGAGAATAGGGGAGGTGCTGTCCAATTTTTGTTAAAAGTGGACAGCAACTTCACCTAGGGTTTAGAGTACTTTAGAGCTTGATTTAGCTTAGGTGGTCTTCTTGAAGAATGTAGAATATGATTAGATCTTTCCAATGACATAAAGTTTGTCATATTTGGACTTAAGATGAAGAAGTTATGAGAATGGAAAGGTTTCAGCCACTGTTGGAACCACTAGAATTTTGCAGCACCTTTAGATGCCTTTTTCACCCTCTTAGAGACTGATCTGGCTTTTACGTTCTTCACGAAAAATGTAGCTTATCTTCTCCTCTTATAATTTGATGTATGATTTGCAATGTTTGAATATGGGAGTAAGAAGTTATGAGCATTTGAATATTGCTGTTACTGTTTATGCTGCAAAATTACTGTTCCATTGGCTAGTTTTTAGGCTGAAACTTCAAGTGGGTTTTTACCCTCTTTAATGATTGAATTGATTTTTGTTATCTGCATGAAACTTGTAGATCTTCTTTTTATCTTTCCAACGAGATATAATGTGTCATGTTTCGACTTGTGTGCTAAAAGATATGAATTTTCAAACTTTTGATATTGTGTAGGAAAACTTAGTTTTGGGCTGAAATTTTGAAGCAAATAATGACTCTTTTTATGGCTAAGGAGTATGGGAGCAAAAGTTATGATTTTGTAAAGTCTGAAATTTTCCTACAGATCTAGATTTCATCCTTAGGCGTGGCCACGCCTAGTCTCTAAATTTCTTAAACATGCCCACGCCTAATCTTTGAATGTCCTCCTCTTACTCTTTTGCTTGTTTTTTTTTTGTTTGGCTTCCGATTCACTAGACTTTTGAAGCATTGGTTTTATAAGAAAAATTTCCTACCCTTTCATATAAATCTTAGAATTTTTGGAGATCCGATTGAAGTGAGGTTCGTTTCTATTCGCCTTGGAGATATGGAATTTCCTTTTAGCTTAGGAATCGGATTTAGTTATGGGCCCTAAGTAAATTAATTTTACTTGTGGATAATTAGGGTGAATTTAGCAAGTTTTGTTCGGATGACAATAAACTAAGTTCAATTCAAGGTTTCCTTCGTGGTGAGGAACCCCTCCCCCGTGAGATGCGCGTCCAGATGTCATGTAGGACGTCGGGCACGCGACCCACCGGAGAGGGGTTCCAACACTTTGCATAGGAGGGTATTTTAGTCATTGTCCAATCCTTTAGGCTTAAAAGAGAGAATTAGAAAGAAAGAAGGAAATAGAAGAAGAGAAAAGAAGAAGAAGAGTTACCGTAGGTGGAGGAAGAAGAAAAGAAAAATAGGGTTTTCGTTCTTAAGGGATTTTCTACAGATTCGGACATTTTCTGGTAAGTTTAGCTTCATTCCATTGTGTTGTGGTTAGATTAAACCCTAGAATTGTTTTGCTTGTGTTAGAATCGATGGTTTAGAGGTTTTCGGAAAAATAGGTGAAATTTCCTTGGGTTGGTGATCTTGATGATTTTGTGACTAATTTTAAGCTTGGAATGGGTTAGAAATGTACTATAGGACTTGAATCAAGGTTTACGTGTGTTGCTTTTGCAAAAGAGAAGGATTGAGGTTGGAAAAATGCTGAAAAATCGAGTTTGGAGACGTTTTCAGCCCGCACGTCATGACGACGTATGATGAACACGCCATGACGCGAAGTTAAATCACGATGTGCGATATAATTATTTGTCGCGACGTACAAACCTATGTTCGCCGCGACATGCGAGAACATGGTGCATGCTGCGGCAAACACTTGCGTGCACGCCGCGACGAGCTCAGCCTTTCGTCGCGACGAGCGGGGTTTCGCTGCGGTGAGCCCCCAGTTTTTCGAGAGAGATTTTTTTGGGCATATCTTTTGGTGTAGATGTCCAATTGAGGTGATTTTGGATTCATTGTGAACTATAAATAAAGGGCTACAAGTTGTATGAAGAAATGAAGTTCAGAATTAGCCTCTAAGGGTTCGGGAATTTAGATGGAAGTCAAATGTAGACTTTTAATGCTAGTGCTTTTACTTTGAAGCTTTTTGAATATTTCTTTTGACTGTTGATTGAATGAGAACTTGGTTTGTTATAGGAAACCAAGCCGACCTGAACCAATCACAAGAGGAGGGACAATAGTGAGTTGGATTCTCGAGCGATAGTAGGTGGGTAATATATTTATGGTTGTTGTGTGTATGGGCAATATGTGTATGCTTGCTTGCATTTGTGTGACACTGCTTGTGTTGAATTATGAGAAATATTGCAAATGCATTGTGATCATGTTTATGTAATGCCTTGATGGGCATTATGGCATTGTGTAAGAATGAAAAGAATGAAAAGTATGAAATCTTTGATAAAATGCTTTGAGCATGAAACGAATTGTTATGTGCTTTGTTTGGGTGAGAGAGTAACGGATCGTTAGTCACGTGCACGTCGACGTATAGCCTTTTCCCGGCTGCCCGCTTGAGGCCACGAGATCCTGAGAAATCGGACTCAGATAGTTTACGGTATAAACTTCGGTTTATCCAGATCATTTTACGAAACTCTCGAGCCATTGGTTGTGCATTGCATGATTGATTTGTTAGAAATGATGCATAATAATTGTTATGTTGTGAAGTAGGAATTGCATGACATATTCTCTTGATGGCTATAAGAAAGTGAATCAATTGATAAGTGTTAACTTGCTATACTTGTACATATATATGTTTGAATGTGTGGCTCGTTGCCAATGGCTATAAATGTATATGCCACTGAGCTTCGCAGCTCACCCCATTATCTCCCACTCCTCAGGTGCAGAACGAGATGATCGTTGATCTTGCAAGGCATCGGAAACTACAAGATAGTTAGGAGCTTAGTATTAAGTTAGTATTTTGGTTGGCCCTCCGAGCATATCATCATGTAGCATAGTCATGTATTTTAGATTTAAACTTTATTCTGCATTAGGCTATTTTGAGAATGCTTGTTGAATTTCCTTTGGATTGTAATGGCATGAAGCCCCTTGATTTACGGGGTGATTAATTCATAGCTAGAATGACTGTGTGTATATTATAATGTGTGCAAAATTGCATGTGTGAATCGAGTTATGTATGGATGTTGGGATCGGGCCCGAAGTTTTGGGGAGCTCGTCGCTGGTGTAGCCCGAGGGGCCACCTCGAGAATGGGGAATCGGGACCCAGGCCCAACATTTTTGGTATCAGAGCGCCTAGGTTATGTGTCCTCGGCTTAGAATGCATAGTAAGATGAATTTTTTGGTATATGATTATTTGTTGCATTGATTGATTGCATTAAGTGACATGCATATCATGCATACATGTAGGAATTCAAATTGCCATATAGCTAATCTTTAGTGTTTATAATTGAAGGAGTACGATGCCACCTCGTAGAAGGACACGAGGAGTTTTGCAAGGATCTGTTGCACCTGACTCTCCGACTGGAGAGGAGAGGACTGATGAGTCAGTAGCTCCAGGAAATGCTGAGGCTTCTGTAGAGCTAGGTAGTGAGCCCCTTCCATCGCAGACTTAGGAGTCGCCAGTCATGCAGGAGCAAGTGCCTCCGCTAGATCCGAGGTTATTCTAGGCATTCACCCAGGCGTTTGTTCAAAGCATGGGTCGATGCCACCTTCTCGCTTCAATTGACTAAGAAGGGAGACGGTTCGATAAGTTAAGGAAGTATGGAGCAGTGGACTTCTACGAGACCACTGATCCTGAGGAAACTGAGACCTGGTTGCGAAAGACAGAGAGAGTGTTGGATTAGATGGAGTGTGAGGATGATGAGAGAGTTATTTATGTTACAAGTCTGCTTCAGGGGGATGCTCTGCATTGGTGGGAGATTGGGCCAGGGAGTCAGATGAGACCAGTAGGGTTGGCATGGCAGGACTTCCTTACTGCTTTCAGGAAGAAATATCTGTCTGAGGTATACATTCATGAGGCGAGGGAGTTCCTCGCCTTACCTGCAGGAGATGACGGTTAGTGAGTATGAGCGTCGGTTCACTTAGTTGGCGAGGTATGCTTCAAATTTGATGCTGAGTGAGGCTGCTAGATGTCGCCGGTTTGAGTCGGGTCTGCATTTGGCCATCAGAGAAAAATTGATAGTGCATAACTTCTGTGACTTTCAGCAGTTAATTGAGGCAGCTTTGAGGGTTGAGAACATCAAGAATGCAGTGAACAGAAAGAGAAAAGGAAGAGAGCAGTTCAAGAGGGGAGGTAGTACTAGTACTCCTATTCCAGAAAGGAGTGCCAGGAGCTTCCCTATTCAGTCTGGGGAGAGGAGCAGTGGTGCGAGTCGATCTCGACCTGTGAGGACTTCTACTGTTTCTCACCAAGCCTCAACGGTGGGCGGTAGTAGAAGGGGAGATGGGGATAGGCCATTCATTCCGAAGTGTGAGCACTGCGGGAGACCCCATAGAGGAGAATGCTACAGATTGACAAGAGCTTGCTTTAATTGTGGGGAGAAGGGGCACATTGCTAGAGAGTGTCCTCAGCCTCCACGATAAGAGAGAAGCCAGATGCAAGCTTCTAGAGAGCAGACATCTTGTGGGATGAGGAATTTCTGAAGTGGGCGCCTGGGATGCAGCCAAGAGGGTGAGTCTTTTAGGAAGACCGAGGGGGCAAGCACCGGCTAGGGTGTTTGCGATGACTTGGGAGGATGAAGAGACCGCTCCAGATGTTGTGACTGGTACGGTTAAGTTATTTTATGATGATGTGCTTGCTTTGATTGATCAGGGTTCTACTCATTCGTTTGTTTCTTTGAGTAGACATGTGTGTGATAGAAATTTGAGCCCTTTGGATACTCCGCTAATGGTGAGTACTCCAATCGGCTAGTATATTATTGTCAGTCAAGTATATAGAGGCTGTGAGATATGTATTGGTGGAGAACTTCTAGTGGTCGATTTAATGCCACTGAAGATGGGAGGATTTAATGTAATTTTGGGTATGGATACGTTGGAGAGGTACAATGCCCGTCTGGATTGTAAACAGAAGACAGTGGATTTTGAACTGGATGATAGCAGAAGAGTTGTATTTTCAAGGGACAGAAAAGCAAGTCCGCCCAGAATTTTTTCAGCTTTGACAGCAGAGAAGATGATGAGGAAGGGATGTGAGGCATTTTTGGCCTATGTGGTAGACACTAGGGAAAATAGAGGGAAGCTGGAGGATATTCCAGTAATCAAAGAATTCTTTGATGTCTTTCCCGAGGAATTGCCAGGACTACCACCAGCTAAGGAAATTGAATTTCCTATTGAGCTCATTTCAGGTACTGTACAGATTTCAATTCCTCCTTACCGGATGGCTCCGACAGAATTGAAGGAGCTTAAGGAGCAATTAGAAGAGTTGATGGAGAAAGGGTACATAAGGCCGAGCTCTTCACCTTGGGGAGTTCCGGTCCTTTTTGTAAATAAGAAAGATGGATCGCTGAGGATGTGTGTAGACTATCAGAAGCTGAATCAGGTCACGGTGAAGAACAGATGTCTGCTTCCATGCATTGATGATCTGTTTGATCAATTGCAAGGGGCGAAAGTATTCTCCAAGATAGACTTGAGATCAGGTTATCATCAGTTGAGGATAAAGGAGTTGGAAGTGCCAAAGACTGCTTTCAGGACTCGATATGGGCATTTTGAGTTTTTGGTTATGCCTTTTGGATTGACGAATGCCCCTGCAGCCTTTATGAATTTGATGAATCGGGTCTTTAAGCCATTCTTGGACCAATTTATCATTGTCTTTATTGATGATATATTGGTTTATTCCAAGAGTGATGAGCAGCATGAAGAGCATTTAAGGATTGCTTTGGAGACTTTGAGGAGAAACGAGTTGTATGCCAAATTCGATAAATGCTAATTTTGGCTGAGAGAAGTTTCATTTCTTGGACATGTAATCTCAGAGCAAGGAGTGCATGTGGATCCAAAGAAAATAGAAGCTGTGGTGAATTGGGAAGCACCAAAGAACATAGCAGAGGTGAGGAGTTTTCTGGGTTTGACAGGTTACTATAGGAGATTTGTGGAGGGATTCTCCATGATAGCCACTCCGATGACGAAGTTGTTGAGGAAGAATCAGAAGTTTATCTGGAGTGATGAATGCCAGAAGAGCTTTGAGGAGCTCAAGCACAGATTGACGAGTGATCCGATTCTGATTTTGCCATCGGGTGATGAGGATTATAACGTGTATAGTGATGCTTCTAGAAAGGTTCTTGGTTGTGTTTTGATGCAGGGAGACAGGGCGATTGCTTATGTTTCGAGGCAGTTGAAGCCTTATGAGTTGAATTATCCGACACATGATTTGGAGTTGGCAGCGGTGATCTTTGCCTTGAAAATTTGGAGGTATTATCTGTATGGAGTTCAGACGAGGATCTTTACCGATCATAAGAGTCACAAGTACTTGCTGAGTCAAAAGGAACTGAATTTGAGGCAGAGAAGGTGGATCGAGTTGCTTAAGGATTACGATTTGTTGATTGAGTATCATCCAGGCAAGGCCAATGTAGTGGCGGATGCTTTGAGTAGGAAGTCTTCGATTGCTCATGTTCGGACAGTTTATCTTCCTCTATTGGAAGAGATGGCTAAGATGAAGATAAGTTTGAAGCAGGAGGAGCCAGATTGTCTTCTAGCTAACTTCCGAGTGAGACCGATACTCAGGGAGAAAGTTAGAGAGTTGCAGGCTCAAGATGCGGATTTGAGCAAGCTCAGAGAGGAAATTTAGAATGGTAAGATTTCTGAAGTAGTAGTGAGGGATGATGGGCTTATGGCAGTGGGGAACAGGCTTTGTATCCCAGATGTGTAGGAGATAAAGGATGAGATTTTGGGTGAGGCACACAATGCGCCTTACGTCATGCATCTAGGTAGCACCAGGATGTACAAGGATTTGAGAGAGCATTTTTGGTGGAAGGGCATGAAGAGGGATGTAGCAGAGTATGTGAGTAAGTGTCTAGTGTGTCAGCAAGTTAAGGCTGAACACCAGGCACCTTCAGGCAAGTTGAGGCCATTGTCCATCCCGGAATGGAAGTGACAAAAGGTGACCATGGACTTTCTGATGGGATTGTCTAGGACTAGTAGGAAGCACGATGCCATTTGGGTTATTGTGGATCGGTTGGCGAAGTCAGCTCATTTTCTGGCAATTAAGCAGACTGATTCTTTGCATGTGCTAGCAAAGAAGTACATCGATGAGATAGTGAGATTGCATGGGATTCCGGATTCGATTGTTTCTGACAGGGACCCTCGGTTTACTTCGAGGTTTTGGGGAAGTTTGCAAGAAGCTTTGGGTACTAAGCTGAATTTTAGTACGACTTTTCACCCTCAAACGGATGGTCAATCTGAGAGGACCATTCGGAATCTTGAGGGAATGCTCAAGGCATGTGTGATGGATTTCAAAGGAGGATGAAGAAGGAGAGAGGAAACTGGTAGGACCAGAATTGATTCAAACGACAGTTGAGAAAGTCAATCTGGTTAAGCAGTGGCTTAAGGCAGCACATGATAGAATGAAGAGTTACATTGATGCACACCGAAAGGAGATGGAGTTTGAAGTTGGTGAGAAAGTATTCCTAAAGACATCTCCTTGGAAAGGAGTAATGAGATTTGGCAAGAAGGGTAAGTTGAGTCTGAGGTATGTGGGTCCTTATGAGATCCTTAAGAGGATTGGACCACTCGCCTACAGGTTGGCGTTGCCTCCGGAATTGTCTCAGATTCATGATGTTTTCTATGTGTCCATGTTGAGGAGGTATAGATCGGATCCTTCTCATATCATTCGGACTAGTGAGGTTCAGCTGAGGGATGATTTGAGCTATGAGGAGCTTCCAGTTCAGATTTTGGATTTAAAAGACAAGGTTCTCAGGAACAAGATGGTCCAGCTAGTCAAAGTCCTGTGGAAGAATCATTCAGTAGAGGAGGCTACTTGGGAGCCATTGGAAGCCATGAAGGAGAAGTATCCTTACCTCTTTGATGATTCAGGTAATAATTTCGAGGACGAAATTTCTTTTAAAAGGGGGAGAAATGTTGGACCCCGAATTTTTCTTTATGATGTCATTAAGCATAAATTGTGTTAATTAGGTGTTTATGCCTTGGTTTGATGAAATTGGGAGTGTTAGTGGATTATTGAGATTCTATTGAGTTTAATGTGGTTTTAATGAAACTTAAGGGATAGAAATGTGTGAGGGCATTTTAGGAAGATTACTTAAGTTGGATAGGTTAAGGCTTTGTATAGGAGGGTATTTTAGTCATTGTCCAATCCTTTAGGCTTAAAAGAGAGAATTAGAAAGAAAGAAGGAAATAGAAGAAGAGAAAAGAAGAAGAAGAGTTGCCGTAGGTGGAGGAAGAAGAAGAGAAAAATATAGTTTTCGTTCTTAAGGGATTTTCGATAGATTCGGATATTTTCTGGTAAGTTTAGCTTCATTCCATTGTGTTGTGGTTAGATTAAACCCTAGAATTGTTTTTCTTATGTTCGAATCGATGGTTTAGAGGTTTTCAGAAAAATAGGTGAAATTTCATTGGGTTGGTGATCTTGATGATTTTGTGACTGATTTTAAGCTTGGAATGGGTTAGAAATGTACTATAGGACTTGAATCAAGGTTTACGTGTGTTGCTTTTGCAAAAGAGAAGGATTGAGGTTGGAAAAATGCTGGAAAATCGAGTTCGGAGACGTTCTTCAGGCTCGCACGTCGCGACGTGCATCGCTACGTGCGAGTTCGTCGCGACGTGCATCGCTACGTGCGAGTTCGTCGCGACGTGCAATATTATTATTCGTCGCGACGTGCGAGGAAGGGTTTGTCGCGACGTGCGAACCTATGTTCGCCACGACGTGCGAGAACATGGTGCACGCCATGGCAAGACACTATGCAGACGCCTTTGGCGAAGCTCAACCTTCGCGCCATGACGGCGAGGTTTCGCCGCGGCGAGCCCCCAGTTTTTTTAGAGAGATTTTTTTGGGCATATTTTTTGGTGTAGATTTCCAATTGAGGTGATTTTGTAGAAATAAAGGGCTACAAGTTGTATGAAGAAAGGAAGTTCGGAATTAGCCTCTAAGGGTTCGGGAATTTAGATGGAAGTCAAATGTAGACTTTTAATGCTAGTGCTTTTACTTTCAAGCTTTTTGAATATTTCTTTTGAATATTGTTTGAATGGGAACTTGGTTTGTTATAGGAAACTAAGCCGACCTGATCCAATCGCAAGAGGAAGGACAACAGTGAGTTGGATTCTCGAGCAATAGTAGGTGGGTAATATATTTATGGTTGTTGTGTGTATGGGCAATATGTGTATGCTTGCTTGCGTGTGTGTGACACTGCTTGTGTTGAATTATGAGAAATATTGCAAATGCATTGTGATCATGTTTATGTACTGCCTTGATGGGCATTATGGCATTGTGTAAGAATGAAAAGAATGAAAAGTATAAAAGCTTTGATAAAATGCTTTGAGCATGAAACGAATTGTTATGTGCTTTGTTTGGGTGAGAGAGTAACAGATCGTTAGTCACGTGCACGTCGACGTATAGTCTTTTTTTGGTTGCCCGCTTGAGGCCACGAGATCCTGATAAATCGGACTCGGATAGTTTACGATATAAACTTCGGTTTATCCGGATCGTTTTACGGAACACTCGAGCCATTGGTTATGCATTGCATGATTGATTTGTTAGAAATGATGCATAATAATTGTTATGTTGTGAAGTAAGAATTGCATGACATATTCTCTTGATGGCTATAAGAACGTGAATCAATTGATAAGTGTTAACTTGCTATACTTGTACATATATATGCTTGAATGTGTGGCTCGTTGCCAATGGCTATATATTTATATGCCACTGAGGTTCGTAGCTCACCCCATTATCTCCCACTCCTCAGGTGCAAAACGAGACGATCGTTGATCTTGCAAGGCATTGGAAACTCCAAGATAGTTAGGAGCTTGGTATTAAGTTAGTATTTTGGTTGGCCCTCCGAGCATATCATCATGTAACATATTCATGTATTTTGGATTTAAACTTTATTCTGTATTAGGCTATTTTGAGAATGCTTGTTGAATTTCCTTTGGATTGTAATGGCATGAAGCCCCTTGATTTACGGGGTGTTTAATTCATAAATAGAATGTGTGTATGTTATAATATGTGCGAAATTGCATGTGTGAATCGAGTTATGTATGGATGTTGGGATCGGGTCCGAAGTTTTGGGGAGCTCGTCGCTGGTATAGCCCAAGGTTCCACCTCGGGAATGGGGAATCAGGACCCTAGCCCAACATAGTCAATGTGTTTAATTGAAGTCAACAGGTGACTAGAGCTTTCAGGAAAAGTTCGTCATGGCGAAGTGGACCTGTTGCCGCGGCGAAACATAAAGAATCCAAGCTGAGCTTTCGGGAAACATTTGTCAAGGAGAAGATTAATTCTTTCACCATGGTGAAGGATCCAAAATACACACAAAACCTTTCGAGAAAAGTACACCGTGCGGAACTTACTTATTGCCGTGGCGAAAATGTCAAAAACCTAACATATTTGGAAAAATCTCTCACTGTTTCGACCTGACCCACCGACCCAATGTTTAAAAACCTACAAAATTAGGTTATGAAATACAATTTTTGGTAGAAAGCCTACACATCTCACAGAGACACTTCTCATCTCTCTCACTCTCGAATTTCATCCATCAATCCACTTCACATTTCATCGTCGCTTTCATCATTTGTTGTTGCTGTCATGGGTGCTATCGGTGTGTTTACAGTTTTGAGTGCTCCCAAAGTGATGCTTGGCTAAGCACCATTTCCTCTTGAAGATGTAGTGATGGCTTGAGTCCAATGGGCTTCAAAAGGGAGTAGTTCATTTATGTGTAACTATATTGTTATGATCTCCTGAGTTATGATTTATGCTTAGTAGTTGGATTTTCTTGATTATAGTTTAATCAAGTATTGAACAATGTATTGTGTTATGGATTGGTTGTTGTAGAACTTTGAACTTTAATATATGAAGTTTCATATATGTCTTTTTGGTGATTGTGTTGATTCTCTTTTATCTGCCTAGTTGTGTTTGATATTGAGATGATGCTTGATCCCAATTGACCTCTTACATTAACTTACCCAATACACACACTAAAATGCATTCAACAAGGTTTTAAGAAATGGAGGTCATTGATTAAAACCTTGGACTTAAAAAGTTCTTTAAGGTTTATCATTTAAAAAATTAGTGATTTTTACTCCAAAAAGATTTTTTTTGAACTATGATAGCCAAAGCTCGTTTTTAAGAGGATTTTTTTTTCATATTTGATCATTGTTTGAGTTTTCGATTTTCATTTCCCAAAAATCCAAAAATACCTTTTTATATGCTTTTCTTTCATTTAATTCAATTTACTTATTTTTATCAAAAATCCAAAATCCCACTTTTAATTAACTTAGTTTGCATTCCGTGACAATTAGGCTAGCTTAGATCATTTGCACTAGGTTCCCATTAAGTGAGACGACCCGAGGTTGCACTTTATATTGCAATCCTTTGAATTAATTTTTTTTATTCAGTTTCTAAGGAAGTAACCCAAAGATTAAACACAACCGATTAAAATGGTGTCATTGCCGCGGAACCAAGCAATTGGTTTTTTCTAAGTTAGCTATTGTCATCTTTGTTTGTCGGTGATGATAGGAACCTTTTCCTTTAGATTTTATTTTGGATAGTTTAATTTCATACTTGTCCATAGTATAATATTTTATTTTTCTTTGCATAGCATAAATTTTGAAAACATAAACAAAAGCATACTTTCACAGTTGGATTTTCATACTTAGCACCTTTCATACATACCCATCTTCATACATACTTTTACACACCATACACTCACACACTTCACATCTCGCCCTTTTCTTTGATTTTGTGTGTTTGTGAGTAAATTTCGTTACGATTTCTTTCATTTGAATTGTTTCTATGGATGCCCTGGAGAGTTAGACTTGTTCCTTTCCAACCTGAGATTGAGAAACGCCTAAGGAAGATAAGAAAAGAGAGGAAAGAACAAGAGAGAAGTAAGGTGGTTATGGAAGAGGAGTCGAGTCAACCAACTAGCAAGTGTGAGTCAAGAGAAAGAGTGATCATGGCCGAGAACTCCACTTTTATACAAAATCCTAGCTTTCATGCTAACCAACCTAGAAATGGGGATAATGGAGGAAATGAAGAGCATGAGAGAGTTAGAGAGAACAATGGGAATTAGAGAAGGAGAACCATTAGGGAAGCAACAACTTCTAATGTGAATTATGATCCATTTATTACTGCTTGTCCTAATTTTGATGTTAATTTTGAAGTGAAAGGATTGCTTATTAATTCTCTTCCTAAAATTCATGGCTTGGCAGGAGAGGATCCCTACATGCACTTACAATCCTTGTCTATGATCTGTCAGAGTATGAAGCCAGTGGGAGCTTCACTAGATCAAGTTCTATGGAAAGTTTTTCATTTTTCCCTAGAAGGAAAAGCACGGGAGTGGTATATGAGCCTCCCAAGGCAAGTGGTGAATGCCTACCATAGTTGGGACAATTTGAGGAAAGCTTTTTTGGAGAAGTATGTTTCAGCTTCCAGGACATCATCAATGAGGAATGAGATTTATTCGACTTGGCAAGATTATGATGAGTCCCTTTATGAGTATTGGAATCTCTTCCAAGATCTACTATCCAGATGCCCCCATCACCAGATACCTGATGAGCAGTTAGCGTAGTACTTTTATGATCCGAAATCCCAACCGCATAAAACGTAAACAAATCAAATAAACTGCTTGCGGAAGCACACGAAGGAAAACTAAACCCGAAAGAACAAAACTAGAATATTCCAAACGGATCAAAAAACGTGCAAAAACAAAAGCTTAAGGAGCCAAAGAATATTGAAATGGCTCGGAATCAAAGAAAAAAAAACGGTTCAAATAAACTGAAGGTCAAATTCTGACATTCAAAAATGTGTACCTTAGAAAAACTAGTGTTGGAAACTCAAGACTAAACCAATCCAATTCGGTATAATTTTTTTTCTTCTTTCAAAACAATTCAATTTCCTATTTAGAATTCATCAGTTCCACAACTTCAATTCATTTGTCCTTCATATGCGAATCATAACCATCACTTTAAAAAAAATCTTAGTTTTTCCTTTGCCATAAGACACCTTACACACATATCAATATATCCACAATTCATACACAATAAGCACTTCAATATTTCAAATCCATCAACACAATCATCGGACATCCTATTTGGAATCCCAACACAAGCGAACACATGCATACCCATAGCACTTCAGTAATTCGGATCAAAAATCAAAATCATTGGACCTCTTGTCTGGAATCCAAACACATTCAATCACATTCAAATACAATTTATATACAAATTCATAATTCACTTTTCTATTCCATATACAAATCCATAATTCATTTACATATTCCAAAAGAAATGCATTACTAAACAATAGTAGCATTTTCAAGCCACAATACAGCATCAATCTCAAAATCCGAAATACACAAGAATACAAAAGTCCCCAAATTCTCAACATATCTAAGATCCAAATCTTACAATAATTTAACTTTAAAAACACAATCATATTCATAACAAACAGATGTCTTGACTTTTTTTTCATCCGATCTCTTTCTTGATACCTGGAGATGGGGATGAAAGGGGGTGAGCTTTACAGCTTGTGGATAACATGTTTATAACAGAAAAATAAGCAAAAACCATTTTTGAAACTCATTGTCATTTTATAAAATTTCACAGTTGAACCATCAATTGCTTATTTCTCAAAATTCTCAACTTTTCAAATCATTTATGAACACTTTTTAAAACATGTATGCAGTACATTTATAAACAAAAAAAATCACATAACACAACATAAATGGTTTGGGTCGGTCCAGAAACAGAACGTACTACACATTCCCGCATAGCGGTCCAGTGTAGCCGTGAAGTTATGGGAGTCCATGAAGGAGCTCCATGCCACTAGCGGGTAGGCGGGAGAAGCCTTTAACCTGGTCAACGTACACGTGACTTAACTTAGGGGACCACCACAAACTCACATAACACATATTTCATAACTTGTAAACTTGTTGCCCAAAAAGGCACTTTTCTTGAAAACTTGCTTTTCATATACTTGACGTATATCTTGAAAACCATTCTTGAAAGCATGATTTCATAAGCATGCATCTTTTCAAAGATATCACTTTCAAAATAACTTTTCATAAATCATCACATAAATCATAAAGCAAACATATAGTAGATTTCATAAATCATTTATAAACAATAGATGCAATACTTATGATGCGATTGAAAATCAGAAAAATTCTTCAAAAATGCAGCTCTTAGACCCTAGTTTATTGAGCGTGCCTATTACCTTGAAGGTGTAATCCATTTAACCCTCATTAGCCATCATCTATATTCATCTTCATTCGCATAACATCCCAAAAATTTCCTCAAAATTTATTCAATGGTGTGGTGATACCAATCACTCACCATAATCAAACTCATTTCTTATAACTTCCTAGCATAAATTTAGGAAACCTCAATTTGGACTTCTATAGATGAAGATATGCTTCATAAACCAAAATATAATCATGCCCTAACATGCTCTCCCAATTGACCCCTCAAATCCTTGCACTAAATCTTTTTAATACGAAACCAATGGCTATAAATTTTTGTGGGAACGTAGAAAACCGTGTTATAAATCTAACGCCTTAAGAATCACCTTAATTGGAGGTCGGACGAAGAAGTTATCAATAAACAAATTCAATCGGCTCATGTACAAACTTACATTGTACATGCCCTGGTGCAAATGCCATAACTCTCACTATGGAGGTCGGATTGACTTTATTTTTTGATGGTTAGAAAGAAGACTTCTAAGGATACAACGTTCCTAAAGACCACAAAATGAAATTATGTCCTTTAAAGGGTCAAAACATGGACCAAAAGAACTAACATGGATAGGCCATGTAAGTGCAACTTTCAGGTGAAACCTCCTATACGACGTCCTAACTTGTAATGATCATATCTCTCAATTCCGACATCCAAAAATTTCATACCTTATAGAGTTGGAAAGACATAAAGACATACTACAACTTTCATGAATAAAACTTTGGCTAATTCCATCTAGATCAATACAGTTTTTCCTTGGAAATCAGCATACACATTTTATTCTCATGCAAAACTTACAATTTATCCCAACTTCACTTTCTCTACTACAACATCATTCAAAATGATTCAACTTCCCATTGGAATTTATCCAACACTCAACCTCAATTCATATGACTCCTTATTTTCCATAACATCATATCATTCACCACAAATCCTATCTTTCTTTTCCATACCTTTCTTATATCTATACATAACAACATTTCATATTCATGGCTCATCAACTCAAATCATATCCTCCATACACAATTCACATACTAAGCATAAAATAAATTCTCAAATCATTCAAAACAATAATGCAATATTTATGAAGCCATTTAGATCATTTTATTCTCTTGATTCAAAACAAACTTTATTCTTTGCTTTTTCGGAAAACATATTTGGCTCATTTCTCAAATTGTAAACATGAGACCCACCTCATTTCCATGCTTGCACACCTTGCTCAAAATGCCTTTCCTCTAGCTCCTCTTGTCTCCCTTGAATTTCTTCAAAATCACAAAACCCTAAATCAAAAGGGATCTTAAAAATTGGAAAAACTAAGGAAACAAAAACATGAAATTTATCATGGAACAACTACTCCCATACTTTTCCTAAGTCATTTGAACCAAAACCCCTTCAAAATTCCATAAGATTTGAAACAACTTACCTTAAATCTCTTCCCACGATTTTTGTGTTCTTTAGCTCTAAAGGAAGATCAAATCTTCCTCTTTCTTGTTTTCTTTCTTGAAAAACTCTTGAAAACACTCTTCTAAAGCAAGAAAAGATGAAACCCTAAGTTTGTTCTTCTTTTTCTCTTCTTCTTCTCACAACCGAACCACTCTCCTCCTTTTCTCCTTCAAAATGTCGTTCCCTCTTCTCCTAACACACTCCAAGCTTTATTTCTTTCATTTAATGAAGCCAAAAGACAAAATTACCCCTCCTTATAAGCTTTACAACTTAACAACTTAAGTGATCTTCCCACTTTGCCCTTATTTTATCTTTAAAACTGACATCTTAACTCCTTATTTTGATCAGGTAAATGAAGCAATTTGACAATACTTCCTTCTAAAACAATGTTCCTCTATGTCTTATGTTTCTAATGACACCAAAAACACTCAATTTGGTTTAGAAATCCGAAAGTTATGGCCCAAACATTTTCAGACTATTGCTAAACCGAGACTGTACACTATACCCAACTTCACTCCAGACATTGAACATCTTAGGGACTGAATTGAAATTTGATTCCTTCAGATAACTTGTATCCCCATGTCTCTAGTTTAATTAGGGAGAAGAATAACCTCATTTGGTGTAGCACCCCACACCCGACGAGACCCGAACCCGATATCGACGGTGATATCCGAGCCCGTGACTCGCGATGGTGGCGTACTAGAACAGTCACTACTTTTTCGAACTCGATATGACATTTTTCTTTTCTTACGAAAACAGTTGAGTGCGCAAAACAATAATGATTTGGCCCAATTATAACAAAACATTTGCAATTACAAAACAATTTCAATTATAAACCAATTTCAGTTATACCATACAAGTACACATAAATCAAAAGGGCCCATCAAACAATTCACTACTCTAATGCAGATGTGGCGACATCGATCCCGACCCGATACTCTGCCTTGCTAGCGGTAGACATACTCCCGTGTGTCTAACGGGGTACTCTTCACTTCCTGAAAAATAGATGCAATGTTGGGTGACTTTGCGAACTCAGTGAGAAACCATCATCGATGGTTCACCCAACTCATGCATCCACAATCATATACACATTATATCACATGTTAACACATTCATAAAATCACATGCATTCAATTTCAGTTTCACACAGTACACCTTTGATCATTCATATATGCAATGTGCATGTGACACTTTCATTTTCTTTTCGTTGTTGTGACCGTGCGCCTGAGTTCATTTTCATTGAGCCAGTGGCTCTGAAATCATTGGGCGTGATATGCCCTGCGGTGAGCCTGAGGCTCTAACAGTCGTTGGACCTAAAGTCCTGTGTGTTGAGCTTAAAGCTCTCATATACATTGGGCGTGATATGCCCTGATAATCCCTGTGAAGGGCACTATGCATTGAGCCTGTGGCTCTGAATACGTTGGTACCACCGGTCACAACTATCATTATCTGATCATGCAATTATGCATGAATGCAAATGTTCACTTTTCATTTCCAATTATTGCATTTCTATTTCCAATTTCAATTAATTACTATTTCCGATCATTTCCCAATGTCCTCGGACTTTTAGTCCGGTATTTCACTCCTATGCATTTACATTTCATTTCATTAACACATTTACAATCCAATTTACTCATGCATTTACACATACTTATTCACATTTGCACTTCAATAACACAATCCAATATTTCGAACACCCATGGTTCGAAATCAATCAAATCACTCAATCACATATATCCATCCTTGCTTCCTCATGGCAATCAATGCATATAATTAATAAACACATAAGGTTGAGAAACCAACTAGGTTACTCACCTGCACTTCCGAGCTACAGCCTGGAAGTCCCAAAATCGTCCGTGGAGTGTCGATCCATCGGAACCTTTGATTAAGTTATCAATCCGTCGAAAATCCGTCAAACAACTCCAAATCCACGATTTCTCACACCCACGACCGTCGACGAAGGCAAAGAGAAATGAAGAAATAAGCTTACCTTAAGCTTATACATATATATATATATATGAGATCCTCCACTTCATGTCCAATTCTTAGGGTCTAACACGTCCGATTCTTATTCTATTTTACTCCCAATTTCGCGCTACTCATAACCAAAAATTCCCAAAATCATAATTCAATTTATTTCATATTATTTGTCAATCAATCTCGGACCCGGAATCACATTAATCAGTCCCTTAGCCAAATTTTCCGGTCCGGATCCAAAACTCTAAAAATTCCGAAAAAATTCTCATAAATTCACAAAATTAGGAAATGCTCATTCCTATACTCAATTTCCAATTTCCCTTTCTCTATAATCCATTTCATTCCAAGTTTATATTCAAAACCCAATTATACACTTACTAAATATCCAATTTTCACAAACCAAATTCTCATATGTACAATTTTGATAAATTCCCAATTGCACAATTAAGCCAATTCTCATCGGACCAATTATAACCAATTTCCAATTTCACAATCAAGTCAGGAATTGTCATACATGTATGTACATATATATATATACTTATGCAGTCAATAATCATTTATCAATGACTATCAAAGCGTAATGCATGTGCAATGCAACACTTTACTGTACCAAATCCTAACCCGATCCAATTACCAATCTACCGTCACTCCGATAACGGATGTTACAATTCTCCCTCCTAATAAAAATTTCGTCCTCGAAATTTCATATACGATTATCACCAAGTTAGGGAGTCTTTTCGATCATTGATTCTCTGATTTCCACTTATTTCGCTATATGAATAATTTCATCAAATCTTTCTTAACCCTATATTGCCCTTTTACACACAATTTATCACTTCCAAAATCGATAACATATATCGGATCCTAACAATATTTTCCAATTCAGTCTTTGTAACATTTTGGGATCCGAATCATCTTTAGGATTTTAGACGGACTTGCTATTTTAATCACACTACAACCGCTACTTACCTCTTTTCCTTTCTATTTATCTTTTAGGTTACCACCGACTTGTCAATCCATAAATCGATTCACAACACGGTCACATCGAGGCCCCTAATAACAAATTTCATTTCCCATTTACTGTTATCTCAATCAATACATAGATTGGCCAAGGTGACACATTTAGAAACATTCTCTGTATCGTTTAACATATTGCATCTCTCCAATGCCAATTTCTAATCTCATCAGGTTTCAACAATTTCGGTAATCATTAATTTAATTCATTCTCATCAACTTGAATTTCTTATACCATATTCTTGATTCAAACACCTGTCAATCTTAACTTAAATCATTCAGGGCCTCTAATTATATTAGGTCCTGATCATTTTACTATCCGAATGAACAACTCCTTTTTAGATATAAAACCTTTCATACACTTTTCAAATGATATCTCCAATGAAACACAATCAATCTTATCTATGCATCAATCTCATAATCTTATGAACTCCAAACCTATATTAGTTTCACACTGATAACACACAGTCAACCATATAGGTCAAACATACTCATAATCTTTCAACGTCACATTTTACTTTCTATTACACTTTTAATACACTTACAATTCCTTTCATGAGTTTTACTCATATTTCCTAATCCAGTCACATTACTCATTTTCTTTACAGCTAATCTATTCACACATTTCTCGATACTATCCACTATTCAAAATTCTCGATTCGGATTTTGCCATGCTTTCAATACACCTCTGCACACTTGATGTGGAATCCCAATTGCTAATCGTTCCTTTTACACTTTACCAACTCGACGGTTTATATATAATCTTTCATCCAGTTTCATAATCTTATCATCTAATTATTTTCTTCCTTATCAAAATTGGAAACATTGAACACATAATCCTTTTTCCCAATTTACTCATATAACTTAATCATTATTACTTTACAAACGCGTATTCATCCAAAACATTTTCTGTACAAATAGAATCTCCAAACTTTTCACAACACTTTCCAATACACTATTCAATACAATAGATTTTAAGTCATCAAATACCAATGCAGCCCATAAGCTTATCTTGATCTCCATACACATAGAATCTCTTTACATTTTCCAATAGATCACATTATCATCTTTACAATTCATTTCATATTATAACACCGATTCAATTGATACGATCAATACTCGAATTGAACATTTCTCTAAGTATCTCTTCTTACAATCATTTGTCATACACTTCACATATTTTCCTTTTAACACTTTCCTTATCATTTACAGTCAGAAGACCTTTACCAATTTCTGGATGTATCCAGTATACAATCAATCCTATTATAACTCCAAATTCTTAATATACTTATCCCTTACAATTTCACATTTATCACTGCCTCTATTTGCATTTAATATCCCAATACCATGTTCGAATAATAATAATTCATCCACTAATTATTCTACCAAGATCAAATTCACTCTTATAAAACTTACATGTCAAACAATTTCCTCAACGGTGCCAATTTCTCTTATTCACTTTTCAAATGTATTCAATCGATCATCATCCATTTTGAACACAATTTAAACATTTCACTCTAAACACAAGTAAGATATGTTGCTCTTCAGTAGCATAATGACTCTTCATATCAATAATCAATTTATATCATTTCCTAATTATCGGTTGTCTCCAATGAGGAACAAATTTTCTCACGATCTTTCTCCATTTCATCAAATATATTTTGACACACATTCTTTTACACTGGATTCTCCACATATTTCAATTTATTCACTATCATTTCAAACAAAATTTTCAAAACCACTTTATACTTTCCGATATTCACACAAAATATATCTGACCCGATATTCTCCTTAAATCACAACTGATATCCTTTTACTGTTCAATACTCCTATTACACAATCAAACTCTTTACATTATCGTAACACATACTTTCTTAATAACTTATTCTATTTTTTTTCCTCTCCTAAAAGCGAATTTTCATTTATTTCACATTTTTCTCCAATTTGTCCTTTCATTTCTAAACTTTTCAATTTTAATCATCTAATCAACTTAATTCAATTTAGGGAAATTCTTCTTTCAATTCCTAATCATCAACCGTCATCACATTTCTTATCGATTTCAATTATTCACAATGTCTGTGACGATCAATCTATACCATAATCCACATAACCAAAGCATCTCTTTTTGATACCGTTCATTGAGGTACATACCATTTACAGTATTACATTAATTTACCACTTAGTCACTTACGCTAAAGACACTTCAATCTCATTTGATCTTTGACCACCTTTTTCCTTTTCGCACCTATCCTCGATCATGAGGCTTTTTCCTTACCAACATCCTAATTACAATCTCAATTCATTTCCAAATATCACTATAAACACTTTTGGTTCTTACTCTATCTCACATGAACTTTTAACTATTTGACTTGGCGGTTATCCACTAATGCACCAATTGATTTCGATATCATTTCCATTTATCGGTGTGCATTCGCATAGGCAAACCACGACCTTAACAACTTTTTACTTTTCTTCTCTCAATACTATTTTCTCTCATTTCGATCCTTTCATCATTTTGTTTTACGCAACCACACTCAAATCCGTATCACAAATATACATTCATTGTTGCTTTCTCACTTAACATATTCAAATTCTAGGTCATAGACCTCCAATCATAACTCCCATCACGCTTCCGCTGTGCAACTCTGATCATAAAACATTTTATTTGCCATCTTTCACATATCTCTATATTTCTTCTATCACTTCACAACTACACATATACAATTCACATCTACTTCCCATTCACAGATTTTCCAATATCACTCTAATGTCGTATTTCATAATACGCCTATCAATACCAATACACTAAATCTCCAATCATCATATCGCACCGTATACTTGTTCTTTTTCTTTGATTTCTACAATTTTCATTTATCACATTTTCCCATATCATCTTTTCCTCACTATTTCTAACCACTTAAATCACTAGTAAAGGCTCATGTATGAGACTCATATGCTAGACCGGGGATCAGTCGTCACTATCTGCCGAGACATAACTTATATGCATGCACTTTGACACATTTGTCTCAGAATGCCCATGTAAGATTGTACTTCTGGGATCTGATACCACAAATGTAGCACCCCACACCCGACGAGACCCGAACTCGATATCGACGATGATATCCGAGCCCGTGACTCGCGATGGTGGCGTACTAGAACAGTCACTACTTTTTAGAACTCGATATGACATTTTTCTTTTCTTAAAGCAGTTGAGTCATGAAAACAATAATGATTTGGCCCAATTATAACAAAACATTTGCAATTACAAAACAATTTCAATTATAAACCAATTTCAGTTATACCATACAAGTACACATAAATCAAAAGGGGCCCACTGAAACAATTCACTACTCTAATGCAGATGTGACGACACTGATCCCGACCCGATACTCTGCCTTGCTAGCGGTAGACATACTCCCGTGTGTCTAACGGGGTACTCTTCACTTCCTGAAAAATAGATGCAATGTTGGATGAGTTTGTGAACTCAGTGAGAAACCATCATCGATGGTTCACCCAACTCATGCATCCACAATCATATACACATTATATCACATGTTAACACATTCATAAAATCACATGCATTCAATTTCAGTTTCACACAGTACACCTTTGATCATTCATATATGCAATGTGCATGTGACACTTTCATTTTCTTTTCGTTGTTGTGACCGTGCGCCTGAGTTCATTTTCGTTGAGCCAGTGGCTCTGAAATCGTTGGGCGTGATATGCCCTGCGGTGAGCCTGAGGCTCTAACAGTCGTTGGACCTAAAGTCCTGTGTGTTGAGCTTAAAGCTCTCATATACATTGGGCGTGATATGCCCTGATAATCCCTGTGAAGGGCACTATGCATTGAGCCTGTGGCTCTGAATACATTGTACCACCGGTCACAACTATCATTATCTGATCATGCAATTATGCATGAATGCACATGTTCACTTTTCATTTCCAATTATTGCATTTCTATTTCCAATTTCAATTAATTACTATTTCTGATCATTTCCCAATGTCCTCGGACTTTTAGTCTGGTATTTCACTCCTATGCATTTACATTTCATTTCATTAACACATTTACAATCCAATTTACTTATGCATTTACACATACTTATTCACATTTGCACTTCAATAACACAATCCAATATTTCGAACACCCATGGTTCGAAATCAATCAAATCACTCAATCACATATATCCATCCTTGCTTCCTCATGGCAATCAATGCATATAATTAATAAACACATAAGGTTGAGAAACCAACTAGGTTACTCACCTGCACTTCCGAGCTACAGCCTGGAAGTCCCAAAATCGTCCGTGGAGTGTCGATCCATCGGAACCTTTGATTAAGTTATCAATCCGTCGAAAATCCGTCAAACAACTCCAAATCCACGATTTCTCACACCCACAATCGTCGACGAAGGTGAAGAGAAATGAAGAAATAAGCTTACCTTAAGCTTATACATATATATATATATGAGATCCTCCACTTCATGTCCAATTCTTAGGGTCTAACACGTCCGATTCTTATTCTATTTTACTCCCAATTTTGCGCTACTCATAACCAAAAATTCCCAAAATCATAATTCAATTTATTTCATATTATTTGTCAATCAATCTCGGACCGGAATCACATTGATCAGTCCTTAGCCAAATTTTCCGGTCCGGATCCAAAACTCTAAAAATTCCGGAAAAATTCTCATAAATTCACAAAATTAGGAAATGCTCATTCCTATACTCAATTTCCAATTTCCCTTTCTCTATAATCCATTTCATTCCAAGTTCATATTCAAAACCCAATTATACACTTACTAAATATCCAATTTTCACAAACCAAATTCTCATATGTACAATTTTGATAAATTCCCAATTGCACAATTAAGCCAATTCTCATCGGACCAATTATAACCAATTTCCAATTTCACAATCAAGTCGGGAATTGTCATACATGTATGTACATATATATATATACTTATGCAGTCAATAATCATTTATCAATGACTATCAAAACTGTAATGCATGTGCAATGCAACACTTTGCCTGTACCAAATCCTAACCCGATCCAAATTACCAATCTACCCGTCACTCCGATAATGGGATGTTACATTTGGATCTCTACAGATCGAGATATCACCAAAATAATGAAGTATGTTCAAACTTTTTCAACCAATCCTCTAACTTTGATCTAATCAATCTTTTTCAATTTAATCTTAAAATCCATAAATTTTTATGGAGAGGTATAAGAATGTCTTAGAAATCCAATGCTTCAAAAATTAGGTCAATCGGAGGTCGGACAGAAAAGTTATAAGCAAAAGAGTGGGGAGAGGTCGGGTCAGGGAAACATGACTACTAAGGCATGTAAAAATTACATGCATTAGTTGACCAGTCGAAGACTATTAGTCGACTAAGTCGACTACAGTGGTTGATCTGAAAAACTCTGGTCTTTTTTCTTTCGACAACCCAACTTTCCCAATTCATAACTTCTTACTCAGAACTCTAAATTGAACAAACTTGGTATCAATGGAAAGCTAAAAGAAAACTCTACAACTTCCATGCAGAGCTTAAGAACCAGATCTGCCTCTAAAGGAGTCAAAAATTACCTCATAGTATCTATCAAATAAACATCATCCTACACAATGATAGAAACTCTAAACATCATAATTCTCTACTCCATTGTCCAAAAAAGTCATACTTTATATCAATAGAAAGATAAAAACAGAATCTACAACCCTTATGAAGACCCTAAGAACAATTTCTACCTCTATAAGGGTCAAAATCCAAATTGAAGTTACTGCCCTTAAATTTCCATACTAAACAACATACAACCTTCGAAAATGCATATCTTTCATGTTGGGTCCTGATTTCTTTTTCTTAGTAAATAAGCATGTTTATTTTATTTTGAGGTGTAGATTGATATTTCCTTTTTGTTAAAATAATTTTGGGTTTTTAGTGCTTAATTAGGGCTTAATTAATGGAATAAATTGAAATGATTTAGTTAAAATTAGAGTTTTGATGAATTGTTAGTATTAAAAAGAATAAGATAGTGTAAGGGTAATTTAGAAAGTTTGCTTAGGTTTCTAAGACTTAAAGCTTACAAGGAGGGGCTTTATATTCTTTTTAATTTTTTCAATTAAAAGATGGATGAAGGAGGAAGCCCTTAGTTTTCGTGCATGAAGGAAAAGCTACAGAAATGTCAAGGAAAAAGAAGAGAGCTAAGAAATTTTCAAGTGAAAAGAAGAGGGGTGATGAAACAACATAGTTTTAGCTTAGGTTTATTTAGTTAGAAAGATTTTTCCGAAGTCATTTTATAGAGACCACTGAAACTATCAAGAGAAAGGAGACTTATGAAACTTAGAAAGGAAAAAAGAGGGAGACTTTCGGTTGAATAAGAAGAAGAAGAAGAAGAAGAGAAGTAAGGGCTTAGGTTTTTATGCTTTAGAAAGGAGGGTTTAAGATTTTTCTTAAAGAATAAAGTGGAAAGAAAAGGATTAAGCTCCATTGGAGGCAAAGGAAGCAAATTCGTGGGAGATCAATAGGTAAGAGGATTTTCTAAATTTATGGTTTTATAGATAGGTTTTGATGCTAATAGCTTAGAAAATGTATGGGTAAGGTTAGATAGAATCGAATTCATGTTTTCCTTCCCTTAGAAATTCCAATTTTGATTTCTCATATTCATATGGGATATTTATGTTTGATGAAGGTGAAGTGAGGCAATTGGAGTTAGAGGAAGAGCCAATTGACCAACCTCCAAGCCAAAGAAACTAAGGTGGGTGATTTCTTAATAATTGAGTTAATAGGCATATTAAAGTTTTTATACTAAATGCTAATTAAAGCTTTCCAATTACTTAGAATTTTTGTATGAATTACTTTTTTTATGTTTTTAACTTGTATGTGATGTTCTTTGATTGTCAATTCATGTTAGAATGATTTGGATAATGGTTTGTTAAGTGAAAAGACTAGAATTTGTGATTTCGGAACAAGACTGCCTTTTTAGGCAATTATGTGAAAGTAAATTTGTAAAGGCCAGTTGAGGGTAATGATTTTGAATTGTGTGAATTATGTGAAATGCATGTTTTCTTCGGGTTTCTGGTGGTCCCATAAGAGTCATGTGCACCTGTCTAACCATAGGCTTCTCCCGCCTGCCCGCTAGTGGCATTGGAGTTCCTCATCGACTCCCATAAGTTCACGGCTACACATGACCGCTCCATGGGAATGCGTAGTACGTTCTATTTTGAATCCACCCGAACCACTTTGTTTGTGATTTTGTGATATGCTAGGTTGTAATAAACTAATGTGATGAATTTTGTGAAAATATTTGATCAATCGGAAATGTTTTTATCAATGTGTTATTGTTTTGAAAATGAATGAATGAATAATAGTTTTTGCTTATTCTCGATTATTAAGTTATTACCCACGGAGTCGTCGAGCTCACCCCCCCATTTTCCCCCTCCACAGGTGATGAGTGAGAAATCGAGCTACTGCATCAGGATTGAGGCATTATTTCGATGTTTCTTACCTTTGAAGTTCTATTTGAGGAAACAAAGCTTTAGATTGCATTTTGGAGACTTGAATTGTTTGTACTTCGACTTTTTCTATTTTGGATGTAATTGGGCTAAAATGCCCTCTAAAGCTTTGTATTAACTTGTTTCCATGTAAATATAAGGGTTTTGAAGTTTAAATGTATCTTGTATGTGTTTTCTAAGAATATATGGTTGTATTGTTACAATTGACAAAAAGAAAGAATGAGAAATGAGTATAATCCTAAGAGTGTGTTGCTGCCATTGGAATTGATACTTTGGGATAATTGGATTAGATTGTGTTGTGGAAGATTGGAGATTGAGTTTTTATGCAGGTAATGGAGTTTGGGTTGTGGCTTAAAGAATTTTTGGCTAGAGCACTTTTAGGGGAGGTGCTGTCCAATTTTTCTTAAAATGGGCAGAAACTTGGTTTGGGTTTTAGAACGTTTTAGAGCTTGAATTGAATATGGATGTCTTCTTGAAGAATGTAGTACTTGCTGATAGCTTTCCAATGATATAGAATTTGTCATTTTTGGACTTAGGATGACGAAGATATAAGGTTTGAAAGATGACAGTTACTGTTGATAAGAGTTTTGGTTTGGCAGCTTCTTTAACAGGGTTTTTCACCCCCTTAGAATCTGCTTTGATTTTTGCACTCTTCATCGAAAATGTATCTTATCTTTCTCACTTTCTATTGATGTATACTATGTAATTATTGGATTTAGGAATAAAAATTTATGTGGTTGAAAAGATTGCAGTTACTGTTCATTTGGGTAAAGTTACTGATCCATTTGTTTTTTATATAGGCAGTAACTTTGGGAGTGTTTTTACCTCTTTAAATGATTAAATTGATTTTTACTCCCTTCATGAAACTTGTAGATAATATTTTTATCTTTCCATTGAGGTAAAATGTACCATTTTTGGACTTTTGTGTTAAAAGATATGAATTTTTGAATTTATGTTATTTTGTGGTAAAATTTAAATTTAGAGGCAGAAACTTTGAAGCAAGTTTTGATCCCCTTAAAAGCCCAACTAGTTTTTCAATCCTTCAGGGAAGTTGTAGAGCTTCCTTTTACCTTTTTATTGATACCAAATTTAATAAATTTGGATTTTGGAATGAGGAGTTAGAAATTTGCAATGTTTCAGCTTTTTTCAATGCGATGAAAAGAATAAGGTGAAAATTTGATTTTTGGCTCACAAGTGTCCTCGTGTGGGTGAGCACTCGCGAGGGCGATCATCACGCCCTGTGAGCGTCCTCGCAAGGGCGAGCGTCTTGTCCTACGAGGGGCTTGCACCCGCGAGCGCTCGTTTTCGTATTTTCTAAACTAAACCTCAAATCTTACTCTTTTGTTTGTAACTTTTTCGTTGGACCTCTGATTTAGTCGGTTTTCGAAGCATTGGTTTTGTAAGAAAATTTTCTACCCCTTTTAAGAAAATTTAGAATTTTTCGGGCTTGAGTTGAATAGTTCGCATAAATGGAAGTGAGTTAGTTATGTGATGTTATTGAATACAATTTCGTATTTGGGCGATTTCTCGGTCTATAGAGATCCGATTGAAGAGATTTTTTATTCTAATCAATTTAGAGTCATGCACTTTCATTTTAGATGAGAAATCGGATTTAAGTTTGGGCCCTAAGTAGATAAATGTTATTACGAGAGATTAAGGTGAATCTTACAAGATTTGTTCGGATGACATTAATATAAGTTCGATTCGAGTTTCATTTTGTGGTGAGGAATTCCTCCCTCGTGAGATGCGCCATCCAGATGTCACGTAGGACGTTGGACCCGCAACTCACTGGAGAGGGGTTCCAATTTTTCAATTTCTACATCCAAAAATGGCATATTATGCATCGTTGAAAAGCTATGAAATTTCTATATAACTTTGAATAAGGCTACTTAATCCAATTCAAACCATATCAGTCTAGAATTTGCCTCAAAGCACAGCGTACACAAAACTAACCCTTATGGACATTTTCAAAAACAAAGCAAAACATCCGAAACTTCAAATGATCATAATTTTCAACCTAGATATCGAAAAATGTCATACTTTATAGCGATATAAAGCTTTCAAGAAAAGATATAACTTTTATGAAGATCATTTTATCAAAATCTGCCTAGATCAAATTAGACAAATTCACAAAGTTTCAGATTAATAATGCAACTTTCTGCTACTATTCATCTCAAAAATTTCAGACTTTTGATTCTCCAAAATCTAACACTTTCACTATTCATTTCTTGATTTTTTTAATTCCATTCAAATCAGCTCATTCACTATACATGTTCATAGTACCCTTACACATACAAATTTACCCAAAAAAATCTCAACGTCATCAAAAACTAAAATCAATTCTTTTCACATCAATTTCATTAAAGCACCCACAACACATACATACACAAAACACCTATTTCATGCTTTGACCTCAAAATATTATTTCAAATTCTTAGATTTGCCTTTTCTTTGCTCATGAAAATAAAACCACCAAATCCTCATTTAATTTCATTTAATAATTCAAATTTTCTAAGAAAAGTTCGGGGTCCAACAGGAAGCATGGGATTTGATCAAGAAGATGGCTCTAAATCTTCAACAGTACAGTGTGAGAGATACCAGAGGGGTACATGAGTTGGGAGCTTCAACAACCCAAGCTAAAAGAATGGAGAGCTTAGAGAATAAGGTTGACTCATTGGAGAATAGAATCACTTCATAATTATCTTTCATCACTGCAGAACTGAAGAACATCAATGTGCATCGACCATCATCTTCTATGGATCTTACTGGACCCAGTTGTGATACTTGTGGGTCGGTGATACACATAACCAATGTTTATCATGGTCAGTATGAGGAGGTGCCCGAAGTGTATTTGGGAAGAATAAATTAGAAATGGAACCCCTACTCCAACACTTACAATGAGGGTTGGAAGGCCAATCCTAGATTCAGTTGGAGGAATGAAGAGGGTAGAGCTCCGAACAAATTTCAACAAGGAGGAGGAGCTAGTACTTATATTAACCAGCTCCTTAACCAACAGCAAGCTCTGACTATCCCAACCAAAGAGGACACCACTCAACTGCTACAGAATATAATGGCTTTGATGAAGGAAGAGAGGAATTCTAACACCAATTAATTCAATGCAATAGCCACTCTCATCCAGCAGGATTCCTCCAAAAAAGCTGCTCAGCTCAATGCTTTAGAAAAGAGAATGGAGCAATGGGAGAAAATGGCAGAAAATATCAACTCTTATGTGACTCGATTGTCCAACAACATGAGCGAGATCCAAGCAAGAAGCAGTGGAACAATTCCTTCTAACACTGTGTTGAATCCAAAAAGTCTGAATGTAATTGCCTTATGCAGTAGGAAACAAGTGTGGTTTGATCATCAAGGAGAAGAAGCACGTGATAAGGAGATTAAGAGTGAAGAAATGCCTCTGTCAAAGGAGAAAATCAAGAAGTCTAAAAGTTTCAAGGAAGAATCATTATTGAACGAAAGAAAGTCTACATCAAAGAACAAAGGAGCTACTTCAGCGAGTTCCAAGGAAAAACCTGAGCATGGGGAATCAAGCAAGCGTGAAGCCTAAGGTAAGGAGGTAAATCTTCAAGACCTTCCTTTTCCAAATTCATATTTAATGAGCAAGCATATGATTGAAATTAAGCATGAAAAGGATATAATTGATCTGTTTGGAAAAGTTGACTTCCCTTGCTTGATTTAGTGAAAAGAGTTCCGTCCTATGTTAAGTATCTTAAGGAATTGTGTACCAACAAGTGGAAGTTTAGGCCCATTGAGAGAGACCAAGTGAGTTCAAATGTGTCAGCCCTTTTTAAACCTTAAATACCTGTCAAGTGTCAAGACCCTAGATCTTTCACCATTCTAGGCACAATAGTGAAAGTTACAATAAGAAGAGCCTTTTTAGATCTGGGGCCGACAATTAATATGTTGCCTAAGTCTATCCATCAATCATTAGGAGTTAAGAGTTTACAACCCACATCTATTGTGTTACAATTGGCTGATAGATCATTTAGGCATCCAGTGGGGATTATCGAAGACATTTTGCTCTAGGTCAAAGGTTTGGTTTTTCAAGTTGATTTTTATGTGCTTGATATGTCTTCTGAAGTTATGCAGGACACTTTTTTAATTCTCGGGCGACCATTCTAGAGGACTGCCAGCACCATGATTAGCATGAAGGAAGGTAAGATCACCATGGAGGTGGGGGATCAATAAGTGAGCTTTAATATATATGAAGCTATGAAACACCCCCATGAGGACTATTCACTCTTATAGGTGAACATGATTAATTTTTCTATAGATGATGCCCACCATATATGTGAATTGCAAAAGAATTCCTCAGATTTTGGATTACATTCACTTGATCTTGGGGAAAGATTTTCTATCCATGTTTTAGGAAAGCAGGATGGATTGGACACAGCTCATTACCAGGAGACAGATTCAGATTCCACGTCAGAAGAAAAAGGAAGTGACCTTTTTTCTCTTAAACTTCATAAGTTGATTCCTTTTGTTGTACAACCTCCTGTGCTTGAGTTGAAACCCCTACCCGCTACCTTAAAGTATGTCTTTCTTGAGTATGATGAGCACTTACCTGTCATAATTGCCAATACCTTGTCTCCCACTAAAGAAAAGAGACTTCTTAATGTTTTGAAGGAACATAAGAAGGCTATAGGGTGGACTTTAGCGGATATACCTGAAATTTGCCCAGCTATTTACATACATAATATCTTATTGAGTGACGGTTCTAAATCTATAAGGCAACCTCAAAGGAGACTAAACCTACTTTTCTTAGATGTGGTTAAAAAAGAAATCACGAAATTGTTGAGTGTGGGGATCATATATCCCATTTCTGATAGTGAGTGGGTTAGCCCAATACATGTAGTGCCGAAAAAGAGTGGGATAATAGTGATAAAAAATGATAAGGATGAGCTCATTCCTATCAGAGTACAGAATTCACGGTGAGTGTGTATAGATTATAGACGATTAAATGATGCCACAAGGAAAGACCATTTCCCCCTCCCTTTTATTGACCAAATGCTTGAAAGGCTTGCAGGCAAATCACATCTCGGTACTTTCAAGTACCCATTGCACCAGAGGACCAAGATAAAACCACCTTCACATGTCCCTTTGGCACCTTTTCATATCGAAGGATGCCCTTTGGTTTATGTAATGCCCCAGGAACTTTCAAGTGTTGTATGATGGTTGTTTTCTGTGAATTTTTAGAAGAATGCAAGGACATTTTTATGGATGATTTCACATTTTATGGTGATGCTTTTGATGCTTGCTTATTGAGTCTTGCAAAATTTTAAAAAAGATTCATTGAAAAGAATTTGATTTTGAACTTTGAAAAATGTCATTTCAGGATCAATGAAGGTATAGTATTGGGTCATTTGATTTCTAACAAAGGGATTAAAGTTGATAAAGCTAGAATTGAGGTTATATCTTCTTTGCCTTATCTTGTCTATGTGTGAGATATAAGATCTTTTTTAGGCCATGCAGGATTTTATAGGCGATTCATAAAAGATTTCAGCAAAATTGCTTTACCTCTCTCCAATCTTTTACAAAACGAAGAAAATTTTGAGTTTGATGATTCTTACAGACATGCCTTTGACACATTGAAATTAAAACTCATTTCACCACCCATTTTAATTGCTCCTGATTGGAACCTACCATTTGAGCTTTCATGTGAAACTTCTAATTATGCTGTAAGGGCTATGTTGGGCCAACGAGAGGAGAAACTGGCAAGAGTTATCGCTTATGCCTTGAGAACACTAGATCCAACTCAGATTAACTATACAACAACTGACAAAGAGCTATTTGCAGTAGATTTCTCTTTAGGAAAATTCGAATAATATCTGTTAAACTCACATGTAATCATTTTTACTAATCATGCAACCATTCGATATCTCCTTAAGAAACCATAGTCGAAGCCTAGATTGATACAGTGGACATTGCTTCTCCAAGAATTTGATATTAAGATCAAGGATCGAGTTGGGGCGACAAATCATGTAGTTGACCATTTGAGTAGGCTACCCAACGATACACAGGGAGTGGACTCTTCTGAACTAACTTGTGATTCTTTTCCTGGTTCAGTCCTATGTGCTTCAATTTTCAAAGAACCTTGGTATGCACATATCGTTAATTATCTTATGACTGGACTCACTCCACCTTTTATGTCTCAAGCGCAGGCTCAAAGACTGAAAAGCGAACCTTGGCATTACATTTGGGATGCCCCTCATCTATGGAGAATGTGTAGTGACCAGGTAATCCAGAAATGTATGCGTCATGAGGAATTTGACTCTATAATTCAGCTTGTCATTCAATGGTTTGTGGTGGACATTTCAGTGCAAGGAGAACATCTAGGAAAATTCTAGATTCTGGTTTTTATTGGCCTACCCTTTTTAAAGATTCATTCAACTTTTATCGATCAAGTGACAAATGTCAACGCTTTGGAGGATTAGGAAAACGACATAAAATCCCACAGCAACCTCTATTATTTTCCAAAATCTTTGATGTTTGGGGAATTGATTTCATGGGCCCCTTTCCCCCCTCTTTTGGATTTGTGTATATCCTTTTAGCCATTGACTATGTGTCCAAATGGACAAAGGCTATTCCTACTAGAAAAGAAGATGCCTAAGCGGTATCTAAATTCCTTAAGTCAAATTTGTAATAGGGTCATTAGTAACTTGTTTTCCAAATTTGGCGTCACTCACAAAACCTCCACTGCATGCCATCTACAAACCAATGGTCAAGCTAAAGTTTCAAAGAGAGAGGTGAAGCACATATTAGAGAAAATAGTAAAACAATCAAAGAAAGATTAAAGCCTTCGCCTCGAAGAAGCACTATGGGCCTATCACATAACCTACAAATCCCTAATTGGCATGTCCCCTTACTGGTTGATCTACAGAAAAGCTTGCCATTTGCTCATGGAGTTGGAGCATAAAGCTTATTGGGCAGTTAAGCAATGCAACATGGATTTGGAATCTTCCGGTATAGAGTGAAAGCTACAACTCCAAGAACTAGAGGAGATAAGGCTAGAGGCATATGAACATTCATGCCTGTATAAAAAAAAGACAAAATTGATGCATGACAACATTTGTTGGGACCGAAACCCAACTACTTAAACTTAACACTATCACTCTTGCTCTGATACCACAAATGTTGGGACCGAAACCTAACTACTTAAACTTAACACTATCACTCTTGCTCTGATACCATAAATGTTGGGGCCCGATCCGGAGACCGGCGCCCTAACCCGAAAATGAAAGACGGAACGAATACGAATCACAAAGAGGCGGAACGAATAAAACGATTGATCACAAAGCGAAACAAATCATTAATGAATCGAAAGCCAACTTGGAAGCAAAGCATACAACAAAATCAAATCGAATTGGCTCGAAGACAACCAAACAAACGATCCAATCGAATGGAAACACAAATTTCAACATCCGCACAAATATCTTAGAAAAGCGTCAAAATGGTCATGTTGGAAACCTTAAGACTATCAGTCTAAACTAATCCAAGTCCGAGTACATTTTTTTTCTTTCATTTCCATTCCATCTCTTACCAAGTGACTTCAATATCCAATTAAAATCATTCACACTTAAACTCAATTTATTTGCTTCTTCATATACAATCATATCTCATCGATTTAAACTCTCACTTTTCATTTCCATAAAATCGCGCACATTCCAATTTAAATACTATCAATTCTCAAACGATTAGCACTTTAAATATTTCAGACCAACCATCACAATCATATACCTAATTTCCATACACAAAATCCATAACTCGAATCATAATTCATTTTACTATTCCATATACAAATCCATGACTTAATCCAATACATATGTCCAGAATTCAGAATACATTCTCAAAATGAATACATAACAATTCTAAATTTCTTAGCGATCACTTAGCTAAACAAATTATACCATATGAACACATACAAATGGAAACCTTCACTTTTCTTTACCCGATCTTCTTCTCATCACCTGTGGATGGGAATGAAGGGGGTGAGCTTTACAGCCCGTGGGTAACAGTTTATAACAAATATATAAGCAAAATCCTTGAAATTCTTTTTCTTTTCTGGTCTTAGAAATCATTTATTTGAAATCCGTAAAGCACATTTTCTAAAAATTCCGCTCTTGCTGTAGTCAAATCACAATTGCAAAACGTATGATTTTTAGGCTTTCAACCATAAACCCACAGGTTGCAAAACATGAATGCATCAACTTGACAATTCATAAATGCAATGGCAACTCACATATGCAATGCACACAATTGGCTCGAGAGATCCATAAACACGACGAAAACCAAAGTTTACCGTAAACACGATAAGTCCATTTTCAGATCTCGTGGGCGACAAACGGGCAGCTGGGAGAAGGCTAAGGGGGTCAACGTGCACGTGACTTGACGAAATAGGTTCTCTCTCGCCCAATCACAATCACATAACCATGTTTAAGTCAATTTTTTGAATATACGAAATGCCATGAAATTTCTGAGGCATAACACAAATGTATTTTGCAATTCATCAAAAGTTCATATTTTGAATCAAAAATGATTTTTCAAATCATTCATAAAATGATGCAACATTTATGATGCAATTGAAATCAGAAAATCTCTTTGTTTAAGGAAATCAGTAGTGGCTTATAAATCTATTATAAACAGGTACCCACCTCATTTCCATGCTAGGAGCTTGTCCTTAGCTTCAATTTGACCATTGCGTCTTTGTTTATTTCAATTGAAAATTCCCTACACCAATGTCACACAAATTCGACCTCATAAATAACATAATCCTTAATATTGAACTTAGAAGACACTAATTCCACACATAATCAAGCCATCTAAATCACCAATTTTTAAAAACCTCAATTCATAAAATTGGGCATAACCCTAATTAATTTCCATCCAAAATTAAACCCATAATACTTAGCAATCACCAAAATTGACTTCATACTCCACAAACTCATACCATTTTCCATAATTCTAAACCAAAACTTCAAGAGAAACTCAAATATTAAAAATTGCTCTTACCTCATTTCTCCTCTATTTTCGGATTTTATTTTTTCAAGATGAAGCTCTCTTCATCCTCCACCTTTTTCTCTCTTGGAATGACATCAAAATCTCTCTTCAAGTGGTAGAGAAATCGAGCCCTAACTTTCTCCCCTTTTTCTCCACCGAAGCTTGCTCTCCCTTCTCTCTTCTCTCTTATTCTCTTATTTCTTTTCTTCTTTTCTCTTAAGTGTCGTGAGTTGCCTCTTAAAATGATAGGCCACTTGCTTTTATAGTGCCATGTCATTAAATGACTTAAAATTGACCCATTTGCCCTTACTCATAAGCGTAAAACTTAACTCTTTAAGTAAACTTCCAAAATTGTCCCTTCCTTTTTGCCTTAAAAAATTTAGGGAAACGTCCCTCTATGTCTTATGAATCCATCGCTTCAAGAATCAGATCATTCGAAGCTCTATAACTCAAGATATCTCCAAAATACTGAAGTTTGTTCTTCAGACCGGAGGCTGAACTCTACACCTAACTTCCAACCTGAATTTGAAAGTCTTAGAGGATAAATTATAGCTTGGATCCTTCATAACATTTATAGCCCCATGTCTCAATTTTAATTAGCAACAATAATCAACTCAATCCGAGCTCTAGTGATCGAGATATATCCAAAATACTGAACACTGTTCAGCCACTACAACACTGGGACTGAACACTACACTGAAATTACGACCTACATTTGGAAGTCTTAGAGGCTAAATTATAGCTCGGCTCCTTCATAACATTTGTATCCCCATGTATCTATTTTAATTTACAACAAGAATCAACTCAATTAGAGCTCTAGTGATCGAGATATATCTAAAATACTGAACACTATTAGGACCTTTTCCACAGGTCAGCTTACTTAGATCAGGTAGATCTTTTTCCATTTAATGCTAAAATTAATAAATCTAGTATGGAAAGATAGAAAAATGTCTTAAGAATCCAACGCTTCAAAAATCGGATCAATCGGAGGTCTATGCAAAACGTTATGGCAAAAAGAAGGTAGGGAGGTCGGTCTGTCGCAAATCGACCCCAAAGGTCGCTCGGCAGATGCAAAAGCCCATTCGCGCGGAGCGCGGGCTGCGTGCAGGAGCTCGCCCGTGCGGGCTGCTCGAGAGAGCTCGCTCGCGTGGACGTACGCGGACGAGCGATCTGACCTCCAAACTTCAAACCTCCATATCTTTTGACTTCGAGCTCCAAATCAGGTGCGGTTTGTTTCGTTAGAAAGATAAAAGAGATATCTACCATTTTCAAGAAGGATTCAAAGGCAAGCTCGGTCACTAAAGGGGTCAAAATTTTGTTACAATGTGACCGATCGATAAACTCCTCAACAGTACCAACACTTGTAAACATCATAACTTTTGATCCAGAACTCCAAATTTGACAAACTCGATGTCTATAGAAAAGTAAAAGAACCCTCTACAACTTTCATTAAGGCTTTAAACATCAGATCGACCTCTAAATGGGTCAAAAACTCCACATAACGTGACTGTTCGATCAGTTTCACACTAAACAGCATCAAAAACTTCTAACAATCATAACTTTCTACTCCCTTGTCCAATATTTTCGTGCTTTATATCAGTGGAAAGATAAAAATAAGCTCTACAATGTTCATGAAGAACTCGAAAACAACTTCAACCTCTATCTAAGTCAATGTTCCAATCAAAGTTTCTGTCCTGATAGCAATCACCTAAGCAATATCCAAATTTCACATTATCATATCTTTCAACCTCCACAACCAAGAATCACATATTATACATCATTTTAAAGCTATTCAATTTCTCTATAACTTTCATGTAGTTATACATCATTCAACTTCCATTTCAATCAACTAGTTCATTTTGACTTTCATAACTCATACAACTCTACTCAAATTTCAAAGTCATCAAAATCAATCACTTCATTTCTCATCAATCTCCTTTAAACACAATAAAATCTATAACACAATACCTATACAAACACACTCATTTAATTCCATTTAATATTTCTAATTTCTACCGAAAGTTCGGGGTCCAACAACATTCTTCAAAGGAAGAGTTTCAAGGAAGGGGACAAGGTCTTGCTATTCAAGGCTCGTTTCACCTTCATACATGGAAAATTCAAATACTCGTTGGGATGGACCATATTTGGTCACTAAAGTGCACGACTTTGACATGGTAGAGATTGTACACGAAACAACTGGCGCACAACTCAAAGTGAATGACCACCTCTTGAAGCTCTATCATGAGAACCACAAATCGCCATAAATATCAGGTTCCCTCTCTCCTTCACTTGTTTATTTACTTTTGATCTTGCCTAGTTATATTTTGTTTTGGTGTACTATTTTTCTTACCAAGTGTGGGGGAGAACCATCTCAGTAGGTAGCTAGCTATATTTTTACTTTCATCAGTAGTTTCATATTCCAATAAAATTCCCTTTTTGTCTCTTATTGTCGCTACTCTTTATCTCCTGTCATGTTCCCCTTATGATTGTGATTATGTTCTGATTCTTTTTCATTGAGGACAATGTGTTATTTAAGTATGGGGGAGCTTTTCCCACTTTGTTCTTCTTGTTTGTGCTCCATTTTGGCCATTTACATGTTTGTGTTAGTCAATTATGCATACTGTTAAAATTTTAAACTTGGTGATTGTGGAAATTGAGTTTCTGCAATTTTTTGTCGAGGCTTACTATGCCTTCGCCGCGGCCAAATGCACGTTTTTCACCATAACGACATCATTCTTCGCCACGACAGTGATTGCGTTTGACAAGTTCGCCGCGACGAACTAATTTTTCGCCACAACGCCACACTATTGTAGGACCAATTTATTTTAAGAAATTTGCCTCAAATTGACAATTCTCCCTTATTCGACTCTGGTCACTTTTATTTGTCAAAGAATTTATAAGTTTCTAGTGATTCTTGAGTTTTTGAAATACTTACCATTCTTTTAATGATAGCCGGATTTGGCTAATATTATTTTTTATGTTTTCAACACAAAGTAAGTGAAGGCATGTTGACAAAGTGGCCCTATTTTTGTTTAAGACTTAAGATTGTTCATTAAGATATTACCCTTGTTGGAAGGATATTTGAGCTTAAAATTTTCAATTCTTATGTGTATCTGCTTATTTCATATCTCTCTAGAACTTGTTTCAATTCTTAATCAAAGCTTTATGAACTAGAATTTTGACAACATGATAGAGGTTTGGCCCAAACACAATCCCATAAACACTTATCCATTGCTAGCCCCTTGAGCCATAATTTTTGTGTACATGCACGTATCTTTATATGGTGTCAACAGGTTATTTTGCATCTTCTTCTAGTTTTCTCATTAAAAAAAAAAGAAAAAAAGCAACAAATATATTTTTATATGTATATCTTATATTTATGTTCTTAAAAAAAAGAGAAAAAAGAGAGAGGTTAGAGCAAAGAAAGAAAAAGAAAAAAAAGCAACAAATATATTTTTATATGTATGTGTTATATTTATGTTTTTTTAAAAAAAAGAGGTTATCATTTGTGTAAATTTTGTCTTACTGTTAACATCTATTTCATAATTGTAGTGCATGTACTCATACTTTTTCTTCCTTCGTCCATTCAATCCATTTCATCTAGCTTTCTGTGCATTAAAACCTTGAAAAGTCCTCTCGATTTTCAAAATTATAGTTCTTGTAGTAGAGAAGAAGGACTATTACAAGGTTATGGTAGAGAATGGACAAAGCAAATTTTAGAGTGAAAATGTCCCTAAACATAAGTGAGATGAGAGCAAACACCTTACCTTGAGTGAAATCTCTTTTGTTCAATCTCTTGGATTAAACTTTTATAGCATTTATTTTCTTAGCACTCTTTCAGTCTGCTTTGGTTGATTTCTGATAAATTGATTTTTGCCAATTTCCTATTATTGTTTTAAGCATGGTCAGAATTTTTCTTTTACACTTGTGTCTCTTTGAATGTTATAAACTTTTTCCAGGAGTACAAAGGTCTAAGTATGGGAGAATTTGATTGAGCTCAAGTTTATTATGTAATTTGACGACACTTTCATGACCTTTACTATACTTTTTGACTCCTAATTCTTGATTTTGTGCTTAAATTAATCCTTGAGTGTGAACTTTTATTTTATGCAATTTGATAGTAAAAATTGTCATAATTTGTATTAATTGCACTTCTTAATTTTTTTGAGAACAATTGATACTGCAAATTGCTATTGTTAATTGTAGGAACCTCAAAGAGAAGGGAGTCAATGTGGTGAATTGAAGTCAACAGGAGACTAGATCTTTCGAGAAAAGTTCGTCGTGGTGAAGTGGACCTTTCACTGCGCGGAAACACGAAGAATTCAAGCTGAGCTGTCGGGAAAAGTTCGTCGTGACGAAGATTAATTCTTTCGCCGCGGCAAAGGATCCAAAATACACACAAAACCTTTCAGGAAAAGGCGAAGGATCCAAAATACACATAAAACCTTTCAGGAAAAGTACGCTGTAGCGAACTTACCTGTCGCCGCGGCGAAAACATCAAAAACTTGAACATATTTAGAAAAATCTCTCACTGTTTCGACCCGACCCACCGACCCAATGTTTAAAAACCTGCTAAATTAGGTTATGAAACACAATTCTTGGCAGAGAGCCGACACATCTCACAAAGACACTTCTTATCTCTCTCACTTTCGACCTTCATCTATCAATCCACTTCACCTTTCATCGTCGCTTTCATCATTTGTTGTTGCTGCCATAGGTGCTATCGGTATGTTTACGGTTGTGAGTGCTCCCGAAGTGATGCTTGGTTAGGCACCATTTCCTATTGAAGATGTAGTGATGGCTTGAGTTCAATGGGCTTCAAAGGGGAGTAGTTCATTTATGTTTAACTACATTGTTATAAACTCCTGAGTTAGGATTTACGCTTTGTAGTTGGATTTCTTGATTATAGTTTAATCAAGTATTGAACAATGTATTGTGTTATGGATTGGATGATGTAGAACTTTGAACTTTAATATATGAAGTTTCATATATTTCTTTTTGGTGATTGTGTTGATTCTCTTTCATCTTCCTAGTTGTGTTTGATATTGAGATGATGCTTGATCCCAGTTGACCTCTTGCATTAACTTACCCATTACACACACTAAGATGCATTCAACAAGGTTTTAAGAAATTGAATTCATTGATTAAAACCTTGGACTTAAAGAGTTCTTTAAGGTTTATCATTTGACAATTTAGTGATTTTCACTCCCAAAAGATTTGTTTTGAACTATGATAGCCAAAGCTCGTTTTAAAGAGGATTTTTTGTCATATTTGATCATTGTTTGATTTTTCTCTTTTTATTTATCAAAAATCCAAAAATACCTTTTTATATGCTTTTCTTTCATTTAATTCAATTTGTTTAGTTTTATCAAAAATCCAAAACCCCACTCTTAATTAATTTAGTTTGCATTCTGTGATAATTAGGCTAGCTTAGATCATTTACACTAGGTTCCGATTAAGTGAGACGACCAGAGATTGCACTCTATATTGCATTCTTTGGAATTAATTTTTTTTTATTCGGTTTCCAAGGGAGTAACCCAAAGAATAAACACAACCGATCAACTCTTCAACTTTACAAGTATTATTTCTACACTTACAAAGCCTCTTCAGGTATCTCTCACAATGTATTCTTTATCAACTGTATTAGCCTCTCCAGGATCTAGCCCTTCTTTCTCTCTTTAGGAAAAATATTTCTGAGCTTCACGTTACAGATGTATTCGCTCACATGTTTCGCACATTGAATACAAAATTTTTACTAATGTAAAAATGTTATTTTATTCTTCGACCAGAACTAGTATTTATAACCTAAATCTCCAACTGTCTTCTTGAAAAACTACTTCTTGTAACTAACTGACTGATGTTCTAGAATATCTTCCTTTTGTATCGTCTAGAATAATACTTCTTCTGTTACTACATTTTGACTGTTATTCCGTTTCGTCTATTATATCGCTTTGTCTGTTATTTCTCTTCATTTGTTGTCGCGCTTCGTCTGATGTTATGTTTCGTCTAGTGTTGCGCTTTGTCTGTTGTTGACATATTGTCTATTGTAGATATATTGTTGGATCCTAGACCCTCCACAATCGGTATTGTCCTCTTTGGCCATAGGCGGCGGCGTCCACACACGTCGAACCCATGACTTCAAGGTTTTGCTGCACCCAGTGCACGCCTCCACTACCATTGAGCCTAGAGTGGATAAATTAATTCACCTTTGAAAGAAAGCGAATTAATTACTATTAAAATTCACTTACAAGTTTATGATTATTCGTTTGTGGAGGATAGTTAATTCAATTTTAAGGTTGGCAAAAAATATCATTCCCTAAGAGAAAGTCATTCCTGATTGACGTGAATATTTTTTATCAGTCAATTGTTTCACTCTTTTCTTAATTAGGTACTGTAGAAAATTTTCATCTTAACATGGATGACATATTTACATTAAAGTATAAATATATTCTTGACATGCTCAATAAAGCTAGAATGTTCAAGTCCCATCTTTATATTCTCCCAGAGTCCCAATAAAAAATTATGTATTGATGTCATCCCATAAATCAATGATATTTTGTCTATATTTTCAGTGTATAGCTTAAAAGAAAGTTGCTAACTGGCATCTAACACATTTACTGATGCTCAAAGCTAATAATGATCTAAGCTCTGAAAATGCTAAAAAAAAAAAAGAACATGTATATCTTCCCTTTAGAGCTTCACATCACTAGGGCCACGGAAACATAATATTAGAAAATCGATAGAAATTGTAGTCTAGGATTGTCAAACACCAAATCAAATTGGAAATTGATGATATTCCTCATTATTAGTTGTAGTAAGTTAAAATAAACCATAAAGGTTTTGACATACCTTGCTATAGATGCTAAATAGTCTCTTTAGTCGACTAGACCATGTAACTTCCATCCCTAGGACATAACTATAAGCAAGGGAGAGAGAGAGAGAGATTCTTTATAAATAAACAAATTGATAGTAATTATGGCTGCATATGGGATGTAAATTTTACAGATAATTGTGAAACATGAAAGCAGTTAAGTGCTTGTATGTAAAACAATAGGCAATAACGTCAACTGGAAGCAATACTTACGAAGTGGTTAGATATAGCTCCCTCTCTAATGCTTCCTCACAGGTAGCAAGAGATGCTAGAACAGTTTTAGCATCCTGTAGGACCTTCAAATTGCCTTGACTCTCATATGTTTTACCAAAATTTTTAAGAAATAAATTTCTCTTCTTTCGATCTAACAAGATGTCAAAAGGGAATACAGCTTCCAAAAGATCCTACATATGATAGGACACATGAGGGCTTATAAGAATTTAGTTGTTCCTACCCTGATGTATCATTTTCATTACTTTCACGAATGAAAATAGATGTCGTGGCAACTAGTCTAACTGGACTAAAACATTAATCAACACAAACAGATATGAATACGATAAAATTTGAGTTAGTTCTTCAAGCTATAGTTTGAAGATAATTTTCTGTAGGGAAATCTTCTCAATAATGTGTACTATACAATTATATTTACAGTTACAACAATAAATTTCTTACGAGACAATAGCTCAAATGTCATAAACATATATAAGATCATCAAATCACCTTAAATTAAAGAACCAATAGATACAAAATATAAGCAAAAGATATAGTTCGTCTGGTCTTATAACAATTGCAAAATTTAGTTAAGTTTGAAACACTTGTTTTGCATGAGTCCTACAAGATATAAATTCAACAATACTCCAACTTCAAGAAAAGATCAACACCATTAGCAAGTTTGAAACAACTATATGGTCAAGAATAATAATTACAAGGGTTAAAAAAATTTCATGAACAACGTCAAGTCCTCAAAAGAAATTAAAAATATGATTAGTTTATGCAAAAAACAATTAAATGATTATTTTCTGTCAATTTAAATTCCTTTATGGTGGTGCTCTATCGGTCTCTTTCTTTGTCTCTCTCTTTTTGTGATCTTTTAGCTATCAGGAAAAATAGATTAAGTGTATTGTGGAACAAAAATAAATAAATTAACAGTAATAACAGCTTAGGGCTTACTTTCAAGCTTGGAACATCAATCTCATTAGCCACAAGATCATCATCTTCAAGGGTGTAATTTTTCTCATTAATCGGTGGCAAGCTAGTTTTAATGGATATTGTCCTTGCAAACCCATTTTTTTGTAGTAGTACTCCACATGGAAGCAAGATCAGCCCACAAATTACCAAACAATTGCGGCTGAATGACACATACAAATCACAGGAAATATGTTGAAATTGGAAAGATAATTTAGCTAACAAAAAGATGCCACAATGAATTTACCACAAGAGTCAAGGATTTATGCTTGGATCTAGACCAATACTTGATAGAATTTAATGCTTCAATGTTTAAGAAGTTTTAAAACTAATTTTTGGTCTTGAGTGAAAAATGTCTGAAAAGGCTTTATTAAGTCATTCTATGCAAAAACTCTCTCGATTTAAGTAGTCTAGTGCATTAATGTTATACTATTCTTGAATTATAAGAATCCAAGCAGAATAAATAAATAGACTTAAAGAGCGCAATATTTCTTGTCACATTATCAAAATATGTAAAGTCTTATAGATTATTAGCTAAACTACCTTATTAAAATAAATGAAGCTTAACTTGTGCAGCGATGAATTATGCTTGTCTAGATCTACAAAACAGTTAACAAACACGTGTTAAACACACCTAAAGAATGGCAAAGGATAGATCTTCTAGTTCGGCTTTCAATGCCCATAAACCTAATCGGGATGCAAGGGAACACCAAATAAGTAAGGTCTCTTCAACTACAGCTTCAGCCTTTAACAATGGTAGAGCATAACTGCAACAACAAAAATTATGTCTTTGTGGTAGTTAAGGATGTAGAAATTTATGTAAGTTGCTTTTCTGGTAGTGGTAGAATTTGATGAACCTTCTTGACATTGGAGTATAAGAAAGTTATCTATCTTGCACAATGAACACAAAAGGAGAACAATCAATCAATGAGTAACATTAATATAGGAAAATAATGGCTCTTCTATAAGAGAAATTGGTTTAGGGGGGAGCAGGAAAACTAATAACCACCATAAATTGATGATATCAAGAAAGTTAAGAACCTGTACATAGTTCTCATGCTGTGGAGACGGTCTGCAAGCTTGATTAGAATGACTCGTGGATCATCAACCATTCTCAAAAGCATCATACATAGACTATCAACCTTAGAAAATAATAATAAAGTCATGAGAGTAACTTTGAAGCAATAAGGTATTGGTTTTATGTTGTTATTAGCCATAAAAAATTGTCAATTTTCTTCTCTCTTTATTGAAATCTCTTCGTTAATATTTTCATTTCTATTCTTGCACAAAAAGCAACTAGAGCTACTACTCACAACATAAAAAAAATTTCATTAATGATTAATGAAAGATGCAAGTCCATAGAAAAATCAAGAAAGACTAATTCAACCCAAAATGATTTATTGAAAATAAAAAATAGTTATGTCACTCAACCAACCATCACTAGAAGTGTTCAACTAAGTTATGGTTCTTGCACCACTTTATTAAGAGTCAATCATATGCACATAATAAAAATATTTGACAAAAATTGGTTCTCAACTAATCATTTAAACCTCAAGAAAAAAAGTAAAAGTTATGGGGCTAACCAGAAGTCCAAGAATGCAATAGTAAGCACTAAAAAAAAAGATGACATGGAAAAAGATGTTCATTCTTGTCGTAGGCACCAATTTGTCCAAGTGTAGAAAAGTAGAAGAAACAATTGGATGGCTTCTGATTAACTCGGTTTTATCCTATACATACAAAACAATAAGTCAACAAAAGTTGTGAATAACATTTCAATAAAGGTAGAAAACTAATATTAATCTTAACTAGGTTTCAGCCCATCTAGTTGTAATAGTAGGACAATTATAAGCTATCACTAGTATAACAAAATAAGACACAAACTATTATAGCTCGTTAAATCACTCCACGCAATGGTATTTATTTGATTAGATAAGATCCCCTGCAAAAGACATTTAACTTAATAATAAGAAGTAATCAAATCCCACAAGTATCAAGCTAGGCTGAAATCGGTTGAAGAATAATGGCTTTATATGGTTTCTAGCGTCATTTTTAAGTTTCATACCTCTTCATGGCCAATGGAACCCTAGTTCTCATTTAGCCTACGATGTCTACGTAGTAGCTGGGAAAAGAATATACATGGACACGAAACAAGTTAGGAAAATAAAGAGGTCCAAGGATGAAAAAAATTCAACGAAAAATGATAATAACACTCAAATCAAGGAAATAGATAATACCTGTTTGCGATGTAACACAACAAAAAAGAAAAATAAAAGAGTAAAGTGATAGCAGATAAACCAAATTAATAAAAAAAATTAGAAGTTACCACTATAAATTTTCAGCCTAATGAATAAGCAAATTACCTTAGACCAAGAATTTCAATATTTAGAATAACTTGTATTCATGCATGACATTTTGTAAATAATGTTGTTAACCATGTATTAAAAATAAAAACATTGTCAATTGTTACGAAAATGCAAGTTTTATAAAGGAACTCACACCTCAAAAATCAATACCAGCCATAAAAGGAGGAAAGATAGATGGTGAAACATTGCCTCAATAACAATTCTATAAATATGAATAGTTAAACTACATGAAAGAAGTTCTATACTACTTGAAAAACCAAAATGAGTAGCATAACTATTTTTCTATTCCCAATACACGTACCCACTCCCCAAATGTGTATTATATAGAAGACAAAATTCACTTTTCCTTCCACCAATTAAGCAGTTACAAGATTAGCATCATTTATCCTTTAGACACTAGATAAGGTTTAATTACATTTCTCTATGATTTTTTTTTCAAATGAAAGGAAAAAATTGGTTTAACAATAGGATAGAGATGTCCCTATCTCACTCTTCCACCATAGAAAAAAGAAATCCACTTATTAATGTAATCTATTTGATTCTTTTAAGAGAACTAGAGAAAACAAAAGGACAACAACATGGTAATGAGAAAGAAGCATGGAAATTTCATAAAAATAAATAGATAATCTATTACCTGATTAATGTAACTCAATCGTGAAACACCAGATACCAACTTTGCTACATCATCATCAAATTCTTCTACTATATTTCGTAAACTTTTAAATGTATCATCAACCACATCATGAAGAATCCTGACCACCATCGTGTCAACAGCCTACAGATGGTTTTAAAAATCATAAAGGAATACCAATAATAAATTCGTGCAATATTTTTCCTCACAAGCGCAAAGGGTAAATCAAGCCAAGCAGTCAAGACCAAATTAACACCTCTCCGCTACAAATCTTTTTTAATGTCTTATTTTAAAACATCAAAACAAAAGCACCAAGGGCAAAAATAAAGTTTATCATTTATTTACTCAAGGATGCCTTGTAGTTAATGCACATAATCTTAATGTCAGATTATAACTAACATGCTTCAAAAGACAATTTCCAAGAGTAAAGTCTATATAAAAGGCTCTATGATGCACTGAACAGGAATTAAGGATTATCTACTCTTAGAATTTGAATAGGAGTCTACATATATCAAATTTTATAGTAGGTTAGCTTATATGCAAAATTATAGTACCCATAAATGGAAACTAATGATTTTAATCAAATGATTTATAGGATATTCTAATACAATATCTAATCCCATAATTTATGGGATACTCTCTAATCTCATGATTTATGGGATATTCTAACATAATAGGAAAATCAATTAAATGCAACCAATCAATTAATATCCATGATTTTGCCACACTCTCCCTCAAACTAGTGCATAGGTATTCTCCAATCCCAACTTGGACACAACAATACAAAAAATTGAGCTACTCAAACCTTTAGTGAAAATGTCAAACAACTGGCCATGAGTAAACACATAAGGAATACAAATTAATCCACTCTCTAACATTTCTTTAAAGAAGTGCCTATCAATTTGAATGTGCTCTATTTGATTATGTTGAACTAGGTTGTGAGCTATGTTAATTGCAAATTTGTTGTCACAATATAGCCATCCTACTTAAATCTTCAAAGAACATGCATGTTTCACTTATTTAAGGAATCATAGAATTCCACAACTAAGTCATAATCATGGAATATTCTTCATCCCATGCTTCAAAATGAGAACCTCATAGTTTTGGTCCCATACCTATGAGATGGCTAATTTTTCCTTTTCCTTTTCCTTTTCCTTTTAGAATTGTATGAACAAGTTAGGACCATTTGAGGTAGTTTTTCTCCATGCAATCTATATGTTGCCTAGATACTTTGTAATTACCCTAGCTATTGGAATCGACTATGCAGAGTAGTGGTACTACTTGCTTCTTCAACTTTTGACATTTTCCTCCCTTTACAAAGGAGCTAATCTGTAGATAATTCCAACAATTAAGGTTGGAAGAAATACTCTATTTTAGCGGGGAATAGAGCACAATAATTAGTAAGGAAGATTAAAATGAAAGATAATAAAATAGGGAGGAGACATCAATAAAGGTTGAAATGGATGGAAGGAAATAAGGTGCAACAATGAAGGCTGAACTAGAAAAAGAGAAATATATATATATATTTTTTCAACAATGAAGGCTAGAAACAATTTGATCCAAGGAAACTAATTTAGCTCTGATACCATCTTAGAATTTGTAAAGGAGTTTGCATATATCAAATGTTTACGTCATGTTCAACTTATATACAAGCCAAGGCAGGAAATGTCAAGAACTCTGAAGGAAATCCTACCGACAAGGCAATGGATGCAACAACAGGTATTCCATAGCATTGGGAATGGAGAAAGCATGTCCTTTTGGTACAATAATTGGCATTGTAAAGGTCCCCAATATCAGGTGGAAGAGATATAGCCCTAAATGGTGGTGAATCTAGAAACTAAAGTGAGTGTATTAATTAGAAACAATCAATGGATATGACCATCCCATAATAATAGAAGTGTCAGCCTCATAATGGAAGAGCTATTACTTGGTTAGGGAACCTTAAGAGTACATAATCCAACTAATCTCAAAGCAATTAAGTTAAGCTGGGCAGATTTGGTGTACTACATCTAAGAGCGAAATGGTTTTTCAGGACATTTTCCTCCATTGCAGATTGGCCATATTAGCAAGAGGCATAGCAGCAAATATGTCAAGTAGTATGAAGAGAAGATGGGGTTTGGAGTAATACTGGTGTATGTTGTTGGACCCCGTCTCCGAGGCCCAACATTCGGACCCATATAAGCATGGAAGACCCAAACCGAACACATACCGACCCCAAATAGAGAAACTTTTAATAGAAAATTTGGGATTGGATTTTTAATAAAAAAAAATGTTCCTCATGATCTCACGATTCTAACGCCACTGAAATCGTTCAATTCGGATTAGAAATGAAAAAGTTATGGCAAAAATACTATCTTAAAGAAAACAGTGAAAACAGTCCCTCTACTAACTTCATGTCAAAATTTAAAAACTTTAGAGGCTGAATTACTGATCGACTCCTTCATAAAAAGTGTAGATTTATGTCTCTAGTTTCCTTTAAAACAAGAATCACCTCAATCCGAGCCCTATAGCTCTAGATATTTAAAAATTAGTGAAGTATATTCAGACTTGATCAGCCGACCTCCACACTTTGTTTCAAACCACCTTTTTCAATTTAAAAACAATACTGGTAAATTAGGTTTAGAAAGATAGAAAATTTTCTTAGGAATCAATCGCTTCAAAAATGGGGTCAATCGGAGGTTTATGTAAAAAGTTATAGCCAAAAGAAGGGAAAGGGGTCGGTTGGAAAAAACCGACCCCCAAACGCGAGCGAGCTCGGCATGGCCGAGCGGCATCGCTCGCCCGCATGGGCGAGCGACAAGCCCGTCGCTCGCCAGCATGGACGAGCGATCGCCTCGCTCGGCCAAGGCGCTCGCGTGTCGAGCCGAGCGACCTGCTCGGCGATTCGACCTATCAAACTTCTAACCTCAATAACTTTTGACTCCGAGCTCCAAATCAGACACGGTCGGAAGCGTTAGAAAGCTAGAAGAAAAATCTACATTTTTCAAGAAGGATTTAAAGACAAGTTCGGCCACTAAGGGAATCCAAATTTTACTCAAAGGTCGATCGACTAGCTCTACCTAACAACACCAGAACTTGCAACCTCCATAACTTTTGACCCAGAACTCCAAATTTAACAAACTTAGTGTCTATGGAAAGGTAAAAGAATTATCTACAAATTTCATGAGACCACAAACCTATATCCCAACTCTAAGAGGGTCAAAAGTGGACTCAAAGCTCTGCCTGACAATCTGTCACTTGGACAACACCTGCATTTAAATCCAACGACTCATACCTACCAATTTAACTCATCATAAATGGATCATAAATCATCCTGGGAGAGTCCTACAGCTCGCCTACCACTCTCCATGAATCTAAAAGATCCCATACGACCTATATCAACCCAGAAATTTCAGACCTTCAACAGCACATAACTCATAGGAAATTTTTCCAGCGAGCTCTCCCAAAGTTAAAAACCCAACAACAACTCTAAAATAAAAATACTCATACACATACTATTTCAAAGCCATACACAGATCGGAAATCAACATTTTCACAATATGGAGAGTACTAGAGCTCTCATTCACAATCCAAATCATAACAAAGATTCATGCATAGCTTTGATTACAAATTGGCATATTCATCAAGATCAAGTACAAAATACAAAAGATGAGATGTTCAATGATCAATATGCTTACAAAGCTATTCCAAAAGCTAGTTACTAACTTAATACAAAAGTTTCTAGAGTTCTTGGAGTTTTGTCCAATGCCTTGCAAGGTTCCGAGTTCAACTTGAATTTGCACCTGAGGAGGGAGAATGGGGCGAGCTAACACAGCTCAGTGGCTAACATGTTTATAGCCATCGCGCAATGAGCCACACAACACATCATTAACAATCCGAAACAACAACAATTTATCATATAAAGCTCAAATAACCCACCATCATCACCTAAGGCATAACATGAGAATTTATATCAATCAAACACATATTATGCATCATAAACATAATTAAAGACTAGAATGCACACAATAGGCTCGAGAGTTCCATAAACACAACGAATAAACCGAAGTTTATCGTAAACACAACGAATCCATTTTCGGATCTCGTGGGCCACAAGCAGGCTGCCGGGAGAAGGGAAGGGGGTCAACGTGCACGTGACTTATCGAAGTAGGTTCTCTCTCGCCCAATCACAACCAATTTATGATCACATATTCAAGCACAAGACTACCATTCTATGCTTCTTTCATTATTTCTAATCATCATATTTCACACTTTACTTTCAAATCCAAGTAAAGTACATGTTCAATATGCACATAATTATCAAAGATAGCACACATAGGGCATTTGCCCATTACACAACATCTATAAAAATGTTACCCACCTATCGTCGGAATTCGAAGTCAAGATTGCCCTTCCTCTTTGTCTTGAGTAGGGTTTTCTTGAGTTCCTTCAAACAAAACACATCTCCAATAAATTTCTAAATTCATAGGAAAGGTCATAATATTCAAAAATTAAAGGAAAACTAACATTAACCTAAACCTAACCTACCCATGTCTCATTTAAGCTAGAATAATCAAACCCTAGCTTAGAAATCACAAAATCCACTTAATCCCACTTTTCTTTCCTATCTTTCGTCAACCTCTACTCAACCCTAACCTCCATCTTACACCATTATCGAACCTAACTTAAGAAAGATCAAAGCTTACCTTTCTCACTTGATTTCTTTTCTTTTTCTCCTTCTTTCTTCTTCTCCACAAGCCTCCCAAGATTTTTCTCTCTTCCTTTCTTCCTTGGCCGACCACTCTTCCTTTCTCCTCTAGCTCACGTTTTTCTCTCTTCTCTTCTAGAATTTTCGATACTCTCCTCTCCTTTTCATCTTCTTTAATTCATTTAACTCATCCTACACCAAAACTATGTAGTTTTGGCTTCTCACTTAAGTTCCTTTGGGCTCTCCTCCTCCTCTCAAGCCCACTACACCTCACCCATTAATTTCTAATCCTCCTCCTCTTATTCATTCATTCCTAAAGCCCATACTTTCCAATATTAAATCCAAGCCTTCAATTAATTTCTAACTTCAAATCCCAAGCCCAACATAAAAATATTTATATAAACACATAATTAAATCAATTAAGGCAAAATAAAATAATTAACGAATAAATCCATAAATCAATAAATAAATAATTAATTCATATAAATAAATAAAAATTTCGTGGCCCAACAATTCTCCCCTCCTAAAAGAATTTTGTCCTCGAAATCCTTACCTGAATCCATGAAGAGGTAGGGATACTTCTCCCTCATGGCTTCCAAAGGCTCCCAAGTAGCCTCCTCGGTCGAATGGTTCCTCCACAAGACCTTAACCAGTTCCACAATCTTGTTCCTTAAAACCTTTTCCTTTGAATCTAAGATCTCCACTGGTTGCTCCTCATAAGTCATATCTTCCCTCAACTGAACCTCTGAAGGTTGAACTATGTGCAAAGGATCCGATCTATACCTCCTCAACATCGACACATGGAACACATTGTGAATCTTAGACAACTCCAATGGCAAATCTAATTTATAAGCCAAAGGCCCGATCCTCTCAATGATCTCATATGGGCCTATATACCTTGGGCTAAGCTTGTCCTTCTTGCCAAACCTCAAAACACCTTTCCATGGAGATGCTCTAAGAAACACCTTCTCACCCACTTCAAACTCCATCTCTTTCCTATGGGCATCTGTGTAGCTCTTCATCCTATCTTGAGTGCTTTAAGTCTCGCTTCACTAACTTCACCTTATCCACAAGAACTGCACCAATTCAGTCCCAAGCTTCCTCTCACCTTCCTCATCCCAACATAAAGGAGTTTTGCATCTCCTACCATACAAAGCCTCATAAGGTGCCATCTGAATTCCCGAGTGATAGGAATTATTGTAAGCAAACTCAATCAAAGGTAGGTGGTCATCCCACTAACCTTTGAAATCCAACGCGCAAGCTCTCAACATAGCCTCCAATGTCCGTATCGTCCTCTCCGACTGTCCATCAGTCTGTGGATGGAAAGCTGTACTGAAATGCAATCTAGTCCCCAGAGCCTCCTGTAAGCTTTCCCAAAACCTGGAGGTAAACCTAGGATCCCTATCAGAAACTATCGAACTCGAAATCCCATGAAGTCTAATTACCTCATCCACATACTTCTTAGCCAAAACATTCAAAGAATCATGCTGCTTAATTATAAGAAGTGGGCTGACTTAGTCAGCCTATCCACAATCACCCAAATAGCGTCATGCTTCCTGCTAGTCCTCGGTAATCCCATCAAAAAATCCATGGTAATCTTCTCCCATTTCCATTCCGAAATCGACAAAGGATTAAGCTTGCCTGAAGGTGCTTGGTGTTCAGCTTTAACTTGCTGACACACTAACCATCTTCTAGCATACTCTGCCACATCTTTCCTCATTCTGTTCCACCAGAAATGCTCTTTCAAATCCCGATACTGTTAAGTCAGAATGACTTTACATAGAAATGATTTTGATGTATAACAAATATAGTGAGATCAAAAACAAGAAAAACAAAACAATCACAGCATTTAAGAAGACGATATGCATTTAAGTCCGAAGATGACGAAGTTTGAATAAAGCGAGATAAAGAGATGAGGCGAAGTTGCAAGACATCACCAAACATGCGAAGTTTGTAAATCAACACAGAAGCAGATGACACAAGACAATAAGCAGACGCAGACGCAAAACAAAGCAGACGCAGACGCAAAGCGAACCAGACGTAGAAGCAGGCCTTAAGCGAAAGTTAAGCAGACGCAGACGCAGAAAAGAAACAGACGCGAAGAGTCGATTCGAGTTAATTCTGTAACTCAACCGATTAACCGTTTCTTTAAAGATTAAAGATTCAAGATTCAAGATTCAAGAAGCGATTCTGAGCGAAGGCTATAAATACAAGTCAAGTCAAGACCGCAGAGTTAAACATTTTGAGGAAAAATTACACAAAGTGAAAAGCGATTAAGTGCGAATTAGTCAACGCTATCTTATCAGAATAAAGTGTTCAAATTCTTTTACGAAAAGAAAGAGTTGCATGATAGCCTCTGAGGCTAAGTGTGAAAGAATCTTGGTGTAGAGACCAAGAGGCTCGTGAAAGAATACTTGTAAAGTTTGAAGAGATAGTGAAATCTCGGAAGAAACTCGAGGATCGGACGTAGCCCACGGTTTGGGGTGAACCAGATAAACCGCGTGTCTACTACTCTCACTCTATCTCACTTTTAGTTTCAAAGTTGATCTTTATTTACTATTCATATACTTAGCATTGAAAAGTTTTGATCAATCAGATTAATAAGAATTTCAGAAAGAATTTTTATTTCTAACAAGTAATTCGAAAAAGATATTCAAAAAGGAGAATACACAATACAACCCCCCCTTCTCATGCATTTTATTATCATTTTATAAGTGTTGTATTAACTTGTGATTTACTTCAGATACATCTTAGAACTCCCTGGGTGCATTGCATAAGGAGCATTATGCGCCTCATCAAGGATCTCATTCTTCAGCTCTAACACGTTTGGAACACACAATCTCTCACCCACAACCATCAATCCATCTTCCTTTACCTCTACATCAGAAGGCTTGCCATCCTTTATCTCCGCTCTAAGCTTACTCAAGTACTCATCCTGTTCCTGCAATTCTTTGATCTTCCCCCTCAACACTGGTCTCACTCTGAAATTTGCCAAAATACAGTCAAGCTCAACTTGCCTCAATGACACATCAAGTCTGGCTAATTCCTTCAGCAAGGGAAGGTACATTGTCTCCACATGTTCCATAGTGGACTTTCTACTCAATGCATCAGCTACAACATTAGCTTTCCCCGGACGGTAGTCTATCACCAAATCATAATCTTTCAACAACTCTAACCATCGTCTCTGCCTGAAATTCAGTTCTTTCTGAGTCAACAAGTACTTAAGACTCTTATGGTCCGTAAATACTCTAGTAGTAACTCCATACAAGTAATGTCTCCAAATCTTCAATGCGAAAATAATAGCAGCCAACTCCAAATCATGAATAGGGTAGTTCATCTCATAAGGCTTCAATTGCCTAGAAGCATAAGCAATCACTTTCTCTCCTTGCATCAATACACATCCTAAACCCTTCCTAGAAGCGTCACTGTACACAATGTATCCATCATCACCATAGGGTGATGTCAAAATCGGCGCAGTAGTAAGCCTATTCTTCAATTCCTCAAAACTACTCTGGTACTCCTCAGTCCACTCAAACTTCTGATTCTTTCTCGTCAATTTGGAAAGTGGAGCAGCTATCAAAGAAAAGCCCTCCACGAACCTCCTGTAATATCCAGCTAGTCCCAAGAAACTTCTTACTTCAGCCACATTCTTAGGTGCTTCCCATTTAACCACAGCCTCTATCTTTTGCAGATCCACATGCACTCCATGCTCTGAAATCACGTGCCCGAGAAATACTACTTCCCTTAACCAAAATTCGCACTTATCGAATTTGGCATACAACTCGTTCTTTCTCAAAGTCTCCAAAGCAACCCTCAAATGATCCTCGTGCTCCTCATCACTCTTAGAATAGACCAATATATCATCAATAAAGACAATGATAAATTGATCTAGGAAAGACTTAAAAACTCTATTCATCAAATCCATAAAGACTACAGGAGCATTCGTTAACCCGAAAGGCATAACCAAAAACTCAAAGTAGCCATACCTCGTCCTAAAAACAGTCTTTGACACATCGATCTCCTTAATCCTCAACTGATGATAACCCGATCTCAAATCTATCGGTTCTTAATGTAGGAAAATCCCGGGAGGTACATCACATGTACCAGGTGCGGAAAACAAAAATTTTTATCGTCGGGACCTTCCCGAAGGCCAGGATCTATGTGTCGGTATGAAGATTCAAACCTGAATAGCCAATAGAGACTATCTCTAAAGGTATCCACGCAGAGACCAAAAAACCTAACCGAGACAAACCCTTTTGACCCGGGAATAGCTAGAACAAAGTAAAAGCTGCTAGACCCTACCTCTGTTCTTAGAGAGCTTGGATCAACGATGGAGAAAAGTTGAAGCTTAGTGAGGAAAAGAATAAAGACTTGATGATCGATGATGAAAGATGAGAGGAAAACTCTTTTTCCTTAAAACCTTTCTTTCTCCTTCAAAGGCACGAAGATCATCTCGCCAAGATCAAAAGAAACTCTTTCTTTTATTCTTCTTGTCAAAAGCAACGATCATCACTACTCTTTCTTCCATGTTTTTGTCTTTTATCATTAAATGAAGTAATGACTAAGCTTAAAATGGAAGCTTCCTCCCAAAGCCACGTAAATGCATATATATATATATAATAATTAATTAATTTCTAATTAATTAATTATATATATATAAATATAATTACTAAAGTGGTCCATCACACTGGGTCGGTCCTATCGCTATTAGGCCCCGATCTTTAAATGACCTTTAAACCTTTCTTAGCAATATTGATGTCGCGATCTCATCGGGACATATCCCAATCTCATCGGGATCCATTTAATCATAATGCTCTCCAATAATTGAAACTCAGTCCAATACTATTTTACAGATTCTCTGAATCACTCTTATACGTGTGACCCTTTAGGTTCCCGGTTATGTTGGCCACTTAGATTAACAATTAATCTGAGCAAGTCATGAGCGCGTCTAGCAACACATCATGACCCCAATTGACCGGAAAGTAATTGGTTTGATGAATTCATCACGAACCGGATCACGAACCCTTCCATGTACAATTCTCGTGCAATTCGTCCTTTCACCATCCTATACCCCACTTGGTTATGAGTATGGTCAAAGTGTCAACTCTTACTAGACCGAGTCTAGCCCAAGTGATATCGGTTCTCGCCTTAGTTCTCATTACTTAATATGTCAAGGAAGACGGTCTTTCATGACACATCTACTCGCCGAGATTTCAAGTAATGATCCCGACAAGAGGCTATGGGTATCTCTTTCGCTATCACGAAGTGATGAATCCTTTATTGGCTACTCAATTACCTTCAATACCTCAAATCGTACTCCAAGCACCACCCTATGAGTAACCTCTCGAAGGCAACAAGGAATGGAGTCAGCACGTAATCAAGATTCAAGATATCCTCGAGTACCTCAAGTCTAAGGATACTTGCACCATTGCTATGATGAGATTATCACCGACATTTAAATAGGGCATCCATGTGATGATCTCATGGCAGGTCATCCAATGTACTTACTATCGCTAGTAAGCATCCACATGTCAAATCTAAATATCTCAATATTTACAGCTTCGAGATCCACCGCTGATCCAATCAAGGAGTATGACATGAGTTAGTCTATCCGGATTAACGATGTCCATTCTCGTTAATCCTATGACTAGGATAATTTAGATATCGACATAATTGCACATGATAGGAATCTCGATAGTATGATCACATCATAATTTCCTTCATGCTATGTCATATATCATGGACTTCATTAATTCGATTTAAAGATCAATATCAATTCATAAACAATGTTCATGAACATCAAATTAATGAAATATGCCTTTCTTTATTTATTCATAAAGTCTGCACATGACTTTGAATAAAACGCGCTAAAGGGATTGCCTTTAGGGCACAATTAATAAGATCGTCTTGAATAAGTCGACTTACCCAATGTACAAGTCGACTTTATCTAAGATCGATATGTAAGTCGCCTTGCATAAGCACACAAGTCGACTTACACTTACAAATCTCCCACTTGACCTAAAGCCAATCGCCTTAGTATCTAATACCATAAGCGAGTCTATGAGAATCACAATTCTTCTGTGACAATGGCTTTGTCAACGGATCAAGAACACTTGCTCGTGGAATTCTCTCTATCGGGATATCATCTCGACCAATGATCTCCGAATCATTGAAATCGGTGAGTACGTGTTTAGATGGTTGATGAGACCTAGGTTCCTTTGCTGCAAGACTAGCCCCATTGTATCACCATACAACCTTATGGGCCCACCATGCCTAGGAACCAAACCAAGTTCATCCAAACCGCTTCCTTTGTTGCATCCGATGCGCAATGTACTCTACCTCGGTTGTTGAATCGACAGTCCTCCTGTTTGGAACTCTTTCCAACCGACCGCCTCGTCGCTCAAAGTGTGAATGCATAACCCGATTGTGATTCGTAATCATCCTTATCGATTAAAATTAGCATCTGAATGCTCGCCACATGGAGATTTCCATCTCCATATATCAAGAAAACATCCTTAGTCCTTCGCAAGTACTTGAGGATATTCTTGATGACCACCCAAAGGACCTCACCAGATCCGATTGGTATCCGCCGTGACACTCGTGAGCATACGATACATCGGGCCTCGTACATAACATAGCATACATGATCGATCCTATCGCAAACGAGATACGGATCTCGATGCATGCGATCCTCTCATCTGTGTCTTAGGACACATAGATTTCGAGAGTGTTATCCCATGAGACATGGGAAGAAACCCTCTCTTGGATTGCTCCATGCTAAACCTCTTTAGCATCTTGTCTATGTACGATGATTGTGAAAGACCAAGCAACCTTTTGATCTATCTCTATAGATTCTTATCCCAAGGATATAAGTTGCTTCACCAAGTTCTTTCATGGAAAATTGTCTGGACAACCAAATCTTAACAGATTGCAACATAGAGACATCGTTTCCCAGTGACAATATGTCATCCACATATAGCACAAGGAATACGATTGCAGTCCCATTAACCTTCTTGTACACACAGTGTTCATCCGAATTTTGTGAGAAACCAAACTCTTTGATTATCTCATCAAAATGAATATTCCAACTCCTAGATGCTTGCTTCAATCCATGGATGGATTTCTGAAGCTTACATACCTTTTTGCCACCATAGGAGGTGAAGCCCTCTGGTTGTGTCATGTACACATCCTTGGGTAGATTTCCTCTCAGGAAAGCTGTCTTCACATCCATTTGTCATATCATCATAATGAGTAGCAATGGCTAGGAGTATCTTAATGGATTTAAGCATTACTACTAGACTGAAGGTCTCGTCATAGTCAACTCCTTGTCTTAGACGAAAGCCTTTAGCCACAAGCCTTGCTTTGTAGGTAATCACATTACCATCCATGTCGATTTTCTTCTTGAAAACCCATTTGCACCTTCAGATGCAACAACCAAAGTCCATACTTGGTTTTTGTACATGGAATCCATTTCGACTTTCATGGCACAAAGCCATTTTCGACTCGAACTTTTCGTAACCTCTTCATAGTAGCAGCTTATCACCTTCTATGAGCAATACGTCATTACGCTCACTTACGAGAAATTCACATCTCTCGAACAATGCGATCCTACTTGACCCACTGAACTTCATGTGTAGTAGAAGGTTGAACTCATACTTCATCCGAATGAGTGATGATCTCGTGTTCAGTAGTTGATCAGGTCTGTTTGAGCATCTTGAACTTCTTCAAGTTCGACTTTGTTCTAATCGCCTTCTTGCAGAAGAAACTCTTTCTCTAAAGACAGCATGCTTTGAAACAAACACCTTTTGTTCCTCAAGAAGGTAAAATTGATATCCCATGGTCTCTTTAGGATATCCTACAAACAAACACTTGTCGACTTTTACATCAGTGTATCTCGATCGTGTCCGCTTCACGTAAACAGGACAACCCCAAACTTTCGGATGAGAAAGATAGGATTTTCTGTTAGTCCACATCTCATATGGAGTAACATCAATCGACTTTGATGGAACTCGTTTAGCAAGTAAACAAATTGTCTCGAGCACATACCCCAAACTTTGCAAATTTATCATCTATCGCACCATGTCTAACAAGGTTCGATTTCTCCTTTCAGCCACACCATTATGTTTGCGGCGTGCAAGGTGGAGTCCATTGAGATAAAATCCCATTATCTACGAGATAATCTGAACTCGTTGGTCTAAGTATTCCCCACCACGATCGGATCGTAATGCCTTGATACTTTTACCAAGTCGCTTACTTCATGTCCGAATTGTTTGAACTTTTCAAACGCTTCAGTTTGTATCTCATCGATACAGTACCCATACCGAGAATAATTATCGATAAATGTAATGAAGTAAAAACAACCAATTCGGCATGGATGGACATCGGACCACATACATCCTGAATGTATCAGTCTAATACTCCAATCGCTCATCCTTTCCATTGAAGGGTAACTTAGTCATCTTGCCTAATAAACAAGATTCGCATGTGTCATATGATTCAAAATCAAATGACCCTAAACCGCCACTCTCATAGAGCTTAGCGATGCGTGTCTCATTTATATGGCCAAGGCGACAATGCCATAAGTAAGTTGATTTTAAATTATCTCATTTATGTCTTTTCGCGTCATTGACATTCATAATTGGATGTGACATATCTAATATGTCAATTCTATTGCATAATGTACTAGTACCATAGAGTATTCCATTCGAACTAATAGAACAACCATTGCTACTAAAAGTTCAATGGAAACCTGCTCTATTTAAACAAGAAATATCTAATATGTTCTTTGTTAAAACCAGTACAAAATGACAATCATCCAACTTGAGTACAGGCCCACCGGGGAGGGACAAAACATAAGTGTCTACGGCTAATGTAGCAACTCTTGCTCCATTACCAACACGAAGGTCAAGTTCCCCTTTTATGAGCTGTCTACAATCTCTGAGGCCCTGCATATCATTGCATATGTGTGAGCCGGTTCACAACCGGTATCTAATACCCATATGTTGTGATCAGAAACAGTATTAACCTCAATGACAAACATATCTGAAGGAGTTGAGGCATCTGATGCCTTCTTCTGCTTCAGGGACTCCAGATAGACTTTACAGTTTCGCCTCCAGTGGCCAGTCTTGCCACATTGGAAGCAAGTTCCTTTTGGGGTAGATATTTTGGTTTTTCTTTTGGCTGCACTTCCTACTTTCTGATCTTCATCAGAAACATCAACAGTAAGTGTATCAGGAAGTGGAACATCAAGGACATAGTCCAGTTCCTCAAATTTGAGAACAATTCTCTGATTTCTCAGCCAATCGAGAAAATTAAGTCCAGAAAAGGTGAGCGTAAAAACACACTGAAAGACATCTTCAACTAACCTAACCGGAAAGAGAGAGAACGAATGCTAGAATAGATAAGAAATGCCTGCATGCTCATAAGGACTTGCATGACATGCATATGACTCCCACTAGTTTCCAAGAATCCATAACCCTCTTTACGAATCCAAAGAAAATTATGACAAAATGTCCTAGTGAGTCGATATCCGACATTGCTAAGAATGACCTTGGGTTTACCCAACAAGCCACTTCTTAGGTCAATCGGTAGGTATCAGTCATACCAATTGCATCATCGATAACCGACATTAAGAATGACCTTGGGTTTGCCCAACAAGCCACCTTATATCTCGGGAGGTATCGGACATACCAATTACATCTTAGACATAACTATCGCCCAAAGTGCTATCAACTTGTTGATGTATGCACTAACATTGGGTTATCAACACTTGATGCGCGTACATCTAATGTACACTACCCAACTTCGCCTCTGTCCACGTTGACCTTGAGTTTGCTCAACAAATCAACGCTTCCAGGAAAACCGACCCATTAATCAGAAAATCTTATTTTTATGGTTCGAACATATTCGTATAGAGTGAGCTTGAAGTTAGCTCAACAACCCAACCCTATAAGAACTCTGGTTCTTACCATATTAATGGAAGGCGTTAGTTTTCATATTCCGAGGAGGGATTTGAAACTCTAGTCTCATCTAAGCTTTAGGATTATAGTCATCATGACTATATGGAATGATTTAGGTTTCATCAATCGCATTGAATCTCTCCTTATAATCATCCATCATCCCACCTACGCATGTTATAAGTCGAGTTACATGAGAATGTAAGTCGCCTTATGCCCCGTGCTCCATCAAGTCGCCTTGTATCCTACAAGTCGACTTACGATCTGGTCCTGTATAAGTCGACTTATTATGATGTGCAAGTCGACTTATACAATCGCGCCAAAGACAAGTCGATTGTTACGATGTGCAAGTCGACTTATACAACTCATGCAAGTCGACTTACACTAAGAATTGCTAACAAATCGGCTAATTTCTCAATCCGCATTTCAATTCACAATACCAATATACTAAGTATATTATCCTTTATATTGATGTGCTAATGAAACATTTTCATTGTATCATGCTTGCCATATAGTCATATTATACAAGAAAATCTTGAAACAGATTAATCCACTATTAATCACTTAGAATTCCACATAATTCAAAAACATCAAATAATCACCCTAAGCATCTCTAGTTAGTCTACACACTATCAAAACTACTTCGGCACTTGTCACAAAAATTTGTGACGGCCAAAACAATCAAGACAACGAAATATACTAACGAGACACTAATGTGACCTATTTGACATCCGAAAATTATTGGAAAACCAATTTCAAGAAATTCAGTTTGGCAAGCATACCACATCAAGATAACACATTTCTAATCACATTAAAAATGGTCCAAGGCATTGGAACTGAAAATTACACAAACAATCATGCCAAGAAAAACAGTCCCAGCAATTTTCACAAAACTGCCCAGTTCTGCATATTGCTCGAAATGATCATTGAAAAAATTTCAATAAATTCTTAGAAAATTACAAAGGTTCCTAAATGTTCAGAAAATGCTTCATGAATTTTTTCAGGATTTATAGCCATCAAAAACTCAATCAAGCTAAGCAACAAAACTGATTCAGAATCTGTGTTCACTAACACAGAAATTCCCAACAGCACACAATAAATTCGAAAATAAATAGTAAATCACCTCGAAAACAATTTTCCTTTCTCATAGACATTCATAAATATCTTAGAGGCATATAGGTGAAGGAAAATCCGAAAAAAAAAATTTCAGAATTTATTCTCGAATTTAAAGTCATGCCTGTTCACAGAATCTGTCAAAAAACAGCATCTAGAACCTAAGGGAATAAATTAGCAAAACTGTATCAAATCAAATCGATAAATTCTCATCTTTCACAGACATATTCTATAACATGTTATGAACAAATCTGGGCAGAAAAATTTTGAAAAACATATCTCTATATAGAATCGAAATTCAAACAGATCAGATGCATCAGCTACAACTTCAAATAGGAATTCTGACCTAGCTAGGGTTTTAGCTTCATACACGACACAAGTGGCTCTGATACCACTGAGAATGTAAGTCCCGGGAGGTACATCACATGTACCAGGTGCGGAAAACAAAAAATTTTGTCGCCGGGACCTTCCCGAAGGCCAGGATCTATGTGTCGGTATGAAGATTCAAACCTGAATAGCCAATAGAGACTATCTCTAAAGGTATCCACGCAGAGATCAGAAAACCTAACCGGGACAAACCCTTTTGACCCGGGAATAGCTAGAACAAAGTAAAAGCTGCTAGACCCTACCTCTGTTCTTAGAGAGCTTGGATCAACGATGGAGAAAAGTTGAAGCTTAGTGAGGAAAAGAATAAAGACTTGATGATCGATGATGAAAGATGAGAGCAAAACTCTTTTTCCTTAAAACCTTTCTTTCTCCTTCAAAGGCACGAAGATCATCTGCCAAGATCAAAAGAAACTCTTTCTTTTTATTCTTCTTTGTCAAAAGCAACGATCATCACTACTCTTTCTTCCATGTTTTTGTCTTTTATCATTAAATGAAGTAATGACTAAGCTTAAAAATGGAAGCTTCCTCCCAAAGCCACGTAAATGCATATATATATATAATAATTAATTAATTCTCTAATTAATTAATTATATATATATATATATAATTACTAAAGTGGTCTAGTCACACTGGGGTCGGTCCTACCGGCCTACCGGGCCCTCGGTGTTGAAACAGCCCCGAAAACCTTTCTTAGCAATATTGATGTCGCGATCTCATCGGGACATATCCCAATCTCATCGGGATCTATTTAATCCTAATGCTCTCCAATAATTGGAACTCAGTCCAATACTATTTTACAGATTCTCTGAATCACTCTTATGCGTGTGACCCTTTAGGTTCCCGGTTATGTTGGCCACTTAGATTAACAATTAATCTGAGCAAGTCATGAGCGGCGTCTAGCAACACATCATGACCCCCAATTGACCGGAAAGTAATTGGTTTGATGAATTCATCACGAACCAGATCACGAACCCTTCCATAGACAATTACTGTGCAATTCGTCCTTTCACCATCCTATACCCCACTTTGTTATGAGTATGGTCAAAGTGTCAACTCTTACTAGACTGAGTCTAGCCCAGTGATATCGGTTCTCGCCTTAGACTCATTACTTAATATGTCAAGGAAGGCGGTCTTCATGACACATCTACTCGCCAGAGATTTCAAGTAATGATCCCGACAAGAGGTTATGGGTATCTCTTCGCTATCACGTATGATGAACTTTATTGGCTACTCAATTACCTTCAATACCTCAAACTGCACTCCAAGCACCACCCTATGAGTAACCTCCGAAGGCAACAAGGAATGGAGTCAAAGCACGTAATCAAGATTCAAGATATCCTTGAGTACCTCAAGTCTAAGGATACTTGCACCATTGCTATGATGAGATTATCACTGACATTTAAATAGGACATCCATGTGATGATCTCATGGCAGGTCATCCAATGTACTTACTACTGCTAGTAAGCATCCACATGTCAAATCTAAATATCTCAATATTTACAGCTTCGAGATCCACCGCTGATCCAATCAAGGAGTATGACATGAGCTAGTCTATCCGGATTAACGATGTCCATTCTCGTTAATCCTATGACTAGGGATAATTTAGATATTGACATAATTGCACATGATAGGAATCTCAGTAGTATGATCACATCATAATTTTCTTCATGCTATGTCATATATCATGGACTTCATTAATTCGATTTAAAGATCAATATCAATTCATAAACAATGTTCATGAACATCAAATTAATGAAATATGCCTTTCTTTATTTATTCATAAAGTCTGCACACGACTTTGAATAAAACGCGCTAAAGGGATTGCCTTTAGGCACAATTAATAAAGATCGATCCTTGAATAAGTCGACTTACCCAATGTACAAGTCGACTTATCGGTACTGGACATGTGTAAGTCGCCTTGCATAAGCACACAAGTCGACTTACACTTACACTTAATGGTGGCATGATTCAACTTCCTATAATCCACACACATCCGCAACGACCCATCCTTCTTCTTCACAAAGAGCACCGGAGCTCCCCAAGGCGAAAAGCTTGACCTAATGTAACCTTTCTCCAAAAGATCCCCCAATTGCTCCTTAAGCTCCTTCAATTCTGCCGGAGCCATCCGGTAAGGCGGAATCGAAATCGGTGTAGTGCCTGGAAAAAGCTCAACGGGAAACTCAATTTCCTTCGGAGGAGGTAGTCCTGGCAATTCCTCGGGGAAGACGTCTGGGAATTCCCTGACTACAGGAATATCCTCCAACCTCCCTCTATCTGCCTCCACGTCTAACACATAGGCCAAATACACTTCACACCCCTTACTCATCATTCTCTCCGCTACCATAGCCGAAACAATCTGATGCGGGCTGACTTTTCTATCTCCCATGAATACCACTTTTCTGCCATCCTTTAGCTCGAATTTCACTGTCTTCTACTTGCAATCTAAGTTGGCATGATACTTCTCTAAAGTATCCATACCTAGGATCACATCCAATCCTCCCATCTTCAAAGGCATCAAATCCACCACAAACCTCCCTCCACTAATCTCTATCTCACAGTCTCTATACACTTGACTGATAACAATAAACTGGCCGATCGGAGTACTCACCATTAACGGAGTATCCAATGGGCTCAAGACTCTACCACATATAGTTCTACCCGATGACACAAAAGAGTGGGTAGAACCCGAATCAATCAAAGCAAGAACACAATCATCAAACAATTTAATCATACCTGTCACCACTTCTGGAGCTGTCTCTGCCTCCTCTCGATTCATAGCAAACACTCTAGCTGGTGCTTGCCCCCTAGATCTGTCTGGAGGATAAGCTCTCTTAGGTACACCAGAGCTACCCACTTCAGTCACAACTTTCTGTCCCACTGCCTCTGTCCTTCTGGAAGCTTGCATCTGTGATCCCTCTCTTTTGTCTGGTTTAGACCTTTGCACATGTGTCCTCTCATCCACAATTGAAGCATGCTCCGATGCTCAAACATTCTCTCTATGATACCTCCCACAGAGCTCACACTTAGGAAGAGGTGGCCTCTCCCCATCTCCTCTCCTACTGCCGCCCACCGTTGAGGCTTGGTGAGAAACAGTAGAAGTTCTCATCGGTCTAGGCCAGCTTCCACCGGTGCTCCTCTCCTCAGACTGCACAGGAAAGGTTCTGGCACTTCTCTCAGGTATAGAAGTACCACCTCCCCTCCTGAACTGCTCTCTTCCCTTCCTCTTTCTGCTAACTGCACTCTTGATGTTTTCAATACTCTCAACTCTCAGAGCCGCTTCAACCAGCTGCTGAAAGTCGCCAAAGTTCTGCACTACCACCTTCTCTCTGATAGCTAGGTGTAGGCCCGACTCAAACTCACAGGACTTGGCAGCCTCATCAACATCACTTAGAAGCATACCTTGACAAGCTGCGCAGAACCGCGCCATATTCAGCAATCATCATCTCTCTCGGTGAGACTCAGAAACTCTCTCGCCTTCACTGAATGTACACCTCAGACAGATACTTCTTTACAGAAGCAGCTAGGAAGTCTCCCCATGTCAACCCTACTGGTCTTGTCTGACTCCCCGGCACAGTCTCCCACCAATGCAAGGCATCACCCTGAAGCAGACTGGCACATAAACTACTCTCTCATCATCCTCGCACTCCATCTGATCCAAAACTCTCTCAATCTTCCTCAACCAGGTCTCAGCTTCCTCGGGGTCTGTGGTCCCGTGGAAATCCACCGCTCCATACTTTCTCAGCTTGTCAAACTGTCTCCCCCTCTTAGCTAGGGCCGAACCAGAAGCCTGGGGCATTTGACCCATAGCCCGAACAAAGGCTTAGGTAAATGCCTAAAAGAGTCTCGGGTTTAGAGCAGGCACTTGCTCAGACTGACTAGGCGACTGCTGAGTCTGAGATCGAAGGGGCTCCCTACTCTGCCCTAGAGAAGCCTCAGCTGCGGCCACTCCTGGGGCTACGGACTCATCCATGCTCTCCTCTCTCAGTGGAGAGTCAGGTGCAATAGAACCTTGCAGAACTCCTCGTGTCCTTCTACGAGGTGGCATCTTAATCCTTCAATGAAAACATTTACTGATTAGCTACATTTCTTTTCAATCGTAGTTCCTATATGTATGCATGAGATGCATGTCACTTAATGCAAACCATCAATTCATAATGCAAACATTTAATCATATATCACAACAAAAGCCTAGGAGTGAAACCTAAGCTCTAATACCAAATAATGTTGGACCCCGTCTCCGAGGCCCAACATTCGGACCCATATAAGCATGGAAGACCCAAACCGAACACATACCGACCCCAAATAGAGAAACTTTTAATAGAAAATTTGGGATTCAATTTTTAATAAAAAAAATGTTCCTCATGATCTCACGATTCTAACACCACTGAAATCGTTCAATTCGGATTAGAAATGAAAAAGTTATGGCAAAAATACTGTCTTAAAGAAAACAGTGAAAACAGTCTCTCTACCGAATTCATGTCAAAATTTGAAAACTTTAGAGGCTGAATTACTAATCGGCTCCTTCATAAAAAGTGTAGATTTATGTCTCTAGTTTCATTTAAAATAAGAATCTCCTCGATCCGAGCCCTATAACTCTAGATATTTAAAATTTAGTGAAGTATATTCAGACTTGATCAGCCGACCTCCACACTTTGTTTCAAACCACCTTTTTTCAATTTAAAAGCAATACTGGTAAATTAGGTTTACAAAGATAGAAAATTTTCTTAGGAATCCATCGCTTCGAAAATGGGGTCAATCGGAGGTCTATGTAAAAAGTTATGGCCAAAAGAAGGGAGAGGAGTCGGTCGACCAAAACCGACCCCCAAATGCGAGCGAGCTCGGCATGGCCGAGCGGCAGACCAGCCCGTCGCTCGCCTCGCTCGGCCTGCCGAGCGCCTTGGGCGCTCGCGTGCCGAGCCGAGCGACCTGCTCGACGATCCGACCTATCAGACTTTTAACCTCAATAACTTTTGCCTCCTAGCTCCAAATCAGACACGGTCGGAAGCGTTGGAAAGCTAGAAGAAAAATCTACATTTTTCAAGAAGGATTTAAAGACAAGTTCAGCCATTAAGGGAATCCAAATTTTACTCAAAGGCCCATTGACTAGCTCTCCCTAACAACACCAGAACTTGCAACCTCCATAACTTTTGACCCAGAACTCCAAATTTAACAAACTTAGTGTCTATGGAAAGGTAAAAGAATTATCTACAACTTTCATGAAGACCACCAACCTATATCCCAACTCTATGAGGGTCAAAAGTGGACTCAAAGCTCTGCCTGATAATCTGTCACTTGGACAGCACCTGCATTTAAATCCAACGACTCATACCTACCAATTTAACTCATCATAAATGGCTCATAAATCATCCTGTGAGAGTCCTATAGCTCGCCTACCACTCTCCATGAATCTAAAAGATCCCATACGACCTATATCAACCCAGAAATTTTAGATCTTCAACAGCACATAACTCATAGCAAATTTTTCCAGCGAGCTCTCCCAAAGTTAAAAACCTAGCAACAACTCAAAAATAAAAATACTCATACACATACTATTTCAAGGCCATACACAGATCGGAAATCAACATTTTCACAATATGGAGAGTACTGAAGCTCTCATTCATAATCCAAATCATAACAAAGATTCATGCATAGCTTTGATTACAAATTGGCATATTCATCAATATCAAGTACAAAATACAAAAGATGAGATGTTCAATGATCAATATGCTTACAAAGCTATTCCAAAAGCTAGTTACTAACTTAATACAAAAGTTTCTAGAGTTCTTGGAGTTTTGTCCGATGCCTTGCAAGGTTCCGAGTTCAACTTGAATTTGCACCTGAGGAGGGAGAATGGGGCGAGCTAACACGGCTCAGTGGCTAACATGTTTATAGCCATCGCGCAAAGAGCCACACAACACATCATTAATAATCCGAAACAACAACAATTTATCATATAAAGCTCAAATAACCCACCATCATCACCTAAGGCATAACATGAGAATTTATATCAATCAAACACATATTATGCATCATAAACATAATTAAAGACTAGAATGCACACAATAGGCTCGAGAGTTCCATAACACAACGAATAAACCGAAGTTTATCGTAAACACAACGAATCCATTTTCGGATCTCGTGGGCCACAAGCGGGCTGCCGGGAGAAGGCAAGGGGGTCAACGTGCACGTGACTTATCGAAGTAGGTTCTCTCTCGCCCAATCACAACCAATTTATGATCACATATTCAAGCACAAGACTAGCATTCTATGCTTCTTTCATTCTTTCTAATCATCATATTTTCACACTTTACTTTCAAATCCAAGGAAAGTACATGTTCAATATGCACATAATTATCAAAGATGGCACACATAGGGCATTTGCCCATTACACAACAACTATAAAAATGTTACCCACCTATCGTCAGAATCCGAAGTCAAGATTGCCCTTCCTTTTTATTTTGAGTAGGGTTTTCTTAAGTTCCTTCAAACAAAACACATCTCCAATAAATTTCTAAATTTATAGGAAATGTCATAATATTCAGAAATTAAAGGAAAACTAACATTAACCTAAACCTAACCTACCCATGGCTCATTTAAGCTAGAATAATCAAACCCTAGTTTAGAAATCACAAAATCCACTTAATCTCACTTTTCTTTCCTATCTTTCGTCAACCTCTACTCAACCCTAACCTCCATCTTACACCATTCTTGAACCTAACTTAAGAAAGATGAAAGCTTACCTTTCTCACTTGATTTCTCTTCTTTTTCTCCTTCTTTCTTCTTCTCCACAAGCCTCCCACGATTTTTCTCTCTTCCTTTCTTCCTTGGCCGACCACTCTTCCTTTCTCCTCTAGCTCGCGTTTTTCTCTCTTCTCTTCTAGAATTTTCGATACTCTCCTCTCCTTTCCATCTTCTTTAATTCATTTAACTCATCCTACACCAAAACTATGTAGTTTTGGCTTCTCACTTAAGTTCCTTTGGGCTCTCCTCCTCCTCTCAAGCCCACTACACCTCACCCATTAATTTCTAATCCTCCTCCTCTTATTCATTCATTCCTAAAACCCATACTTTCCAATATTAAATCCAAGCCTTCAATTAATTTCTAACTTCAAATCCCAAGCCCAACATAAAAATATTTATATAAACACATAATTAAATCAATTAAGGCAAAATAAAATAATTAACGAATAAATCCATACATCAATAAATAAATAATTAATTCAGATAAATAAATAAAAAATTCGGGGCCCAACATATGTGGTCTTATAAGTACCCCTTAGATATACAGATGTAGATGATTACTAGGAACCATAACTCTGTGTAATCTAGACCATTTGGATTATCCTCAACTTTTTGTACTCTAGATGTAAATATATTTAATCAATGAAATCTTTATTTTTGAAAAAATTACAGCATACCTATAATGAAAAATAATGATTATAATCTCATAATTTAGGGATATTCTAATGTTGAATATTTGATGCCATAAATTAAGAGATACTCTCTAATCCACAATTTGTGGATATTCTAACATAATAAGAAACACAATCAAATACAATCAATCAATATAAATGATTTTTCCACATCTACAATGTGGAAATAAAAGGAATTTGACATAGGTAGCACAATGGTGCAACAAAATCATTACAACTCTTCTTTTTTGGTGAATGATAATCTAAAATATCTTATATTGGTTTCATGAACTAGGAAATAAGAACACATGTTTATGCATATCCCGGCCAAGAATTATAGGTTCATCCTCCAACATGGGACAATGAACAAAGAAAGTCACTTTGAATGTGGCACATGAATAATTGTAAAATATTGTCGCTGTTAAAAATCTTAATGAAATAGGAAAGGAAATTGGTAATTTTAGTTAAGCAAGCAAATGGATATACATGCTTCAAAAATAATTGCATGCAATTACAAGCACAATGAAATCCCAAATAATTTGAGATGAAATTATATAAAGGAAATATAGAATGACACTCATTTGATTATAAACCATCCAAATGAAATGAGTAAAAATTCATAATTTTCCATATACATCGTTAGTCTATGTCATCATAAGAATGATTTATTATGATCCAAGTTCCTGTTGCAAAAGAGAAAGAATACATGAAGGTTTTTGTTTCTCTTTTCCTTACAAAAAAAACTAAGAAATGGCATTTGAAATTTTTTAAGCTAAAAATAGTTACACTAAACAAAAGGCCTCTTACGCTTCCTAGAAAACAAGTTAAAGAAATTATCCAAACAACAAAGCTAAATGAGACACATGTATCACAAACTTAATGTAACATCCCAACCCACTCATTTTAATAAGACACATGTCCTACACATTTTAATGCTTAATGAGACACATGTATCACAAACTTAATGAGCCAAGTGTCCTACACATTTTAATGCTTTTGTTTTATTCCCAACCCACTCATTATAGGCAACTCCAAATTTAAAGAAGGAAAAGATGACTTTTACTTGCTTTATTCTCTCCCATCCGAAGCTTCATCCTCTCTTCTCTCCATTGAATTTTCTTCAAGTTTTCTAGCTACAATTGCTTTTCTCCTCCACCTTCCACTTTTCTCTTTTTTCTATTAACTCACCTAAAAGGCTTAGCATAACCTTGCTTCCTTGGAATGATGATGTCGTGGGTGTTATGTGAGAGTTAGGAAGTTATGATTAGTGAAGGATTGAAGGATTGGAAACTTAGTGTGGTAAGACTATGCTTTAAGCTTTGATTAGTCATTAGTGCATGAATTGGTAGTTAGATGCATTAATTGTGATTTATTGTACATTAATTCCATGAGACTTGTGGTTTAATTGTTTGGGTATGAGTTTATATTTGTGTGAGGATGAATGATGAAGGTCAGTGTCATAGGTGTTGTTTGAAAGTTTGAATGGTTTGAAATGAATTTTGTGATTCAAGATTAGTGGAAACAAATGAACATTTATTATGTAGTTGCTGCCATTTTAAGGCTACTTGGTTAAGTGAACATCTTGATGAAATTTTGGCAAATTACTTGACTAATTGGGATGTTTATTGGTTTGGAAAAAGTATGGAAAGGATAGGATTTGGTTTAGGTGTAAGATCTGGAAAATGCAAATTGATCATTGTTTAATGTTTTTGCCATCAATAGTTGTGTGGTTAAGCAATTGAGGTGAGGTTTGTCTTAAATTAAAATTAAGACATGTGGCTACAATTTTTGTGAAGGAAGTTCTGGCCAATTTTGATTAGAAAAGTGTTGAATCTTGCTTTGAAAGTGAAGTTTAGGTGCAGTATGAACAGTAATTCGAGCTTAATGACCTGAAACTTTGATGAGTTTTCTAGGTTGAATTAGGAGGAACTAGTGAAAATGGTCTTAAAGAAAGCTTAAGCCTATCTTTTTATCTTTCCATTGCCACTGATTTTGCAATTTTTCTATTTGTATGTTGGGAGTTATGAATTGTTGACTATTGACTGGTTATGTGCATTTTGGTGAAACCTAGCCATAAGTGTAGTTTTGTGAGTATTGTGATTGGAAGAAAATTTAGAGATTTCTGTGATTTGAATTGGCTCAAGTGATCTTCAGAAAAGTTGTATAGGAAGCAATTATCTTGAAAATGAGATATACTATACTATTTTTGGATATCATAATTGGGATTTATGAATTTTCAAATATTGGACTTAAGTTAGGTCATTGACTAGTAATCAGGGCAGCCACTTGCATGACAGCTCTAAGTTTGTTAGAGATGGAATTGTCTGTTAAGCCCTTCATGAGAAGTGTATTATTCTTTTTGAGCTTTTCATGGGTATAAAGTATGCAAATTTTTGACATTTTTACAAGGAGTTATGCTTTTTATAAAATTGTTGTTCAGTTCAGGTGATTTCAGTGGGTAGAATCGTTCATTGAATTGTTTGACTTTCTTAGCAATTGAATTTGATTTCATGTTGTTCATGAAAGTTGTAGGTCACATTCTGATATTTCATTTGGCATAAATCTTCTAATTTTTAGCAAAGGGAATGAGAAGTTATGGATTTTAGAAGAATGTTGCACTGTTTTGACAAAATGTTGCATTGTTTTTAGAGGCATTGTGAAGGCAGTAATTTTGAGTGCAATTTTGACACCCTTAGAGGTGCAACTAGTTTTTGTGTCCTTCATGAAGATTGTAGAACTCTCTTTTCCCTATGAAATAGACACTAATTTTGTCCAATTAGAAGTTTGAAGTAAGGAGTTATGCCCTGTAGAAGTTGGTATGTTGGAGAAAGTTGTGCAGATCTGTCATTGTAGCAGTATAAGTCGACTAGCACTTGCACAGTAGTGTGAGTCGACTTGTAGTCTCAGGTAAGTCGACTTACACATGCATAGGAGGGTAAGTCGACTTAGGATCCTCCGCCTAGTCAACTAGGACATGTAACTTGTCCGTCCGACCTCCAATTGACCTGATTCTCGAGACATCGGATTCGTGAATCATTTAATTTTATTTCTATGTGAAATTGGGAATTTTAGAGGCGAAATTGATGGAAATGGGTTAGGTCAAAGTGATGGGATCGGGTAGCGATTTTTGGAACTTTTGACGTCCGAATTGAGCGATTTTAATGTCTATGGTTTCTTTAGACATAGGGGAACATTTTTATAGTGTGATTTATGGAATGATACCGGGAATGTCACGAACATACATTGTACAGATTTTCATTGATACATGTGCATCTTTAAATAGTTTTGCCTGTACTTTTGGTAATGTGTATGCAATTGCACTGTTATAGAGACTCATTTGGAGCGTCAATCCACCGACGTTACTGAGACTTCCAGGTATTTAGCTCGGAAGTACAGGTGAGTAACCTAGATGGTTCCTCAATTATTATCTGTTTATATTTTGCACTTATACAACTGTGGAGAATAATGGTGGGATTAGTGACTGTGTTCTTGATGTGATAATTGTGAAATTGCTTGCTATTACTGTGGTCAATTGCTTGCTATTAATGTGATCAATTATTGTGCCTCTGTGGTGACAAAGACTGTGATGCATTGACAGCTAAAGTGGGCATATGCATTTCATACACAAATGCATGAATTGGTAATAACAGTTGTGACCAGAGTCGCCACTAATACTGAAAAAGAACCTCGAGCTCGAAGGGAGATAGTGCATACCCAGAGGGCTCTCCTACTCCCTAGACGCGTCTACTGCCTACTATTTACTGTTTAAGTGCTCGGTCACAACACTGAAATAAAATGGGAAAGTGTCACATATGCATTGCATACATATTGGATTGAACATTTTGAATGGGTGAAAAGCAAAAATGCCTTTTATATATATACTGCGGAGTGTGCTAATGTAAAATAAACTGTGCTTTGCTTATGTGCAAAAATGTGGTATTTCTGAATGTGCAGTTATGCCCTTAGATATAATCATGCGGTACTTTTGAACATGGGTTATGTCACGTGGTGCTTCTGAATGCAGAATATGAAACAAATGTGTTCTATTTGAGTGGTACATAAATGCCTTTGGTTATGTATGACTAATTGGATGCTGTGTATAAACTGTCTTTACTGCTTATGGTCAAGGAAAATTGTGAAATGTGATCAAGTTCGTAACAGTGTGAGTATACGTTATATGACATGGCATGTTGCATGAATTGGGCGAACCATCGATGATGGTTCCTCACTGAGTTCACAAAACTCACCCAAAATTTGCAAATATTTTTCAGGACTCAGAAGAATACCCCGTTAGGTTCACAGGAGTATGTCTACTACATTCAAATGAAGAATAGAGGTCAGGATCAGTCCACGTCTAATTTAGTGTCGTCCTTATGTTATTCATAAAATTGTATTCCGCAAGGTCTGTAAATTAATACTCTATATTTATAGCGGTCCCAATTTGGTTATGGATTGGTATACATTAAATGGCTATTTTAAATTATTGTTGAATGTTTGTAATGATTGGGAATGACTGGAATGGTATAGAAATTAACGCGGGCTCGATTGTCTACTGTTTTTCGCGTGCATGAATGTTTAAAAAAAACTTTGATACTGAATTTACTGAGTGATGTAGCACGCTACCCTCGCGGGGCACGGATTCGGATATCACCATCGATTTTGGGTTCGGGTCACGCAGGAGTGGGGTGTTACATTTATGTGGTATCAGAGCGCAGAAGTACGATTGTACATGGGCATTTTGAAATTTGTGTTAAGTTACATGCATTCTGGTCATGTCAAAGCAGACAGTAGTAACTGATCCCTAGTTGAGTCGCATGAGCATGTATAAAGTGTTTAAATTGACATAAATAGGGCAAAAAGTGATCGTATAGCGTAATGTGCCAAAAGGAAGGTTGTGGATGTGTAGAAATGAGAAATTGTACATGATTTGATATGGCAGATAACGATATGAGCCAATGAAGGTGTATGGGCCATTAGGAATGGGGAAGAAACAATGGACAATGATATTCATGTTATAATGTGATTGTAAACGCTTGAAGATGATATGAATGTAAATACATGGGTATGGGCTGCTTCAGGAAAGAAGTGATATCAAACCAAATACTGAGACATAAAGTGTATAAAGCGAGTTGAATGAAAACGAAAATTTCTATAACCAGAAGAGGTCGAAGTTACACATGAGAGGAATATCGGTTAAAGTGATAAAAGTATGATGTGATGCTAAATATGCCTATACGAGATTAAAAGTCCAGGCTAACTATGTATTTACGATTTTGAATTGTGATTTTATATGCATAGAGACACAATGAAAGTCTCGAGGGCTAAATTGGGTACATGGTTTAGAATTTTTATCATAATGATTGGTTGAGAATTTGGAAACATTAGGCATACCAATACATTTTGAAACTGTACGGATCAATCCAATTCGAAGATAAGAAGAATATATGTTGAAAGAACAAGATTAAAATGTACAAGCTCAGTTATAGGAACTAAATTTCTCTTTATAACCATGAAAGGTTAAATTCGGATACAAAATGAATGTTGTATACTGGTGTTATTGAGACCAAAATTTTAGAATGTCAAGTCTCCGTGTCTGAACTGATTCTGGACGATAAAGTGTGGATAATTTGGCAACGAGAAAAAGTATATGGTTCGACAAGGTGGATAGACATTCACTATTTTATGTTGGTGTGTACCTTAGAGCATAATGATATTAATATGGTACTTGAATGTTCTACCTCGGAATGTGAAAAGAACATAGAAATACGTTTAAGTTTGGGATTTTTAATTATACACACGATTAAGGAAGAAATACTGAATCAATAGAAGAGGAGTGACTGCGCTTATAATGCTATATGAAATGATGTTGTTTTCGAAGAGGTAAATGCTGGGAAATTGAAATAGAATCACTGGTAAGATATGTGTTTCCATGAGAAAGAAAGTACGGGGCATGATGATGGCCTACACAAAATATGATTTTGTGATGATCATACGGGAAAACCCCATTCATGGACAGGAACTGGGATAGAAATGTTATCTAGAAACAATTGGAATGTATATAGCATTAGCGAATGTTCTTACTTGGAAACTTGACGTGAATGCAATTAGGTGAGATGTAAGGATTTTGGAAGGTATATTCATTACCTAATACCTTATGGCGAGGGTGTTTTGACATTCTTTGTCATGATATGTCTTGATCTTATCGAAACTCTAGGAAATCTTATTGAGATCCTATGCAATGTGGAAGCTAATCTTTGCGAAGTGCTGCAACTGATTAATAAGAAAGTATAGGAATTGGAATTATGAACAATATGGAGGGAAAAAGAAAAAATGACTAATTAAGGAACAAACCCAAATGACCAAATAGTGAGTTAAAAGTGAATATTGGAGTTGCATTCGACGCAAAGAGTCATGCATAAGAATCAGAAGGGGCTATTGAGAGTGTATACAGTTTGTTGATATAACATATCCCACTATATAAGTGGATTTGTGAATTTGAGAGAAAATTTGGTTCATTTGCTAATTAAAGAGATGAATTATGAGCACAAAGACCCCAAGTTGTAGAGTAACGTGATTTCAGTTACATGATAGCAATTAGTGATTATGATCATAGACTGTATTCCGATTGTGCTTTAGAAACATAAGATGAGATTTTGACTAATTGTGATATCATATGTAAGTCGCGTCAGTGAGGAGATCCCAACAAATGTTTGAGGAATTTATGACCTCCGTATTGATGATACTGTTTTGAATTGGAGATTTTGTAGGAAATATATCACGTTTCCTATTAGTGATTTCAATACGATTGTTTGCAACACTATAAAGTGATTCGTGTACTTAGGACAATTTTTATCTCGGGAGCTTAAGTCATCTATTCAAAATCTTGAAATGTGGTATACTAGTACTTGGTTCAAAAACGTGGAGACACCGATGAGAGTAATATCATTTGTTATTTGAGATTGGAGATATTATAAGTGCAGGGGAATTCATTATAAAGGTTGACAGAACTGAATCTTTCATTGAGACAATGAATAGAGGTATAGAAAGATGTTGACTAAGCAAATGAGTACTTCCCGTAAAACTAGTGTTGTACATCGGTGCATTGAACATAAAATTCGATAATGGTATAAAACAAATTGTGATATTGAGGTCACCATTACTACTGCATTAAAGAGCACAGGAAGTCGAGTTGAAGTTTTGACAACCCGAAGTACTTTCAAAATTTGAATTTAAGCTTAGTCTCATATGAAAGTTGATCAAGACCCCAAATTGACGATTCATAAATTTTGGCTCTACCTGTGAACTGACAATGATTTCGGATTCTAAAGATAATGAATTCGGATTCTGAAGATTGAATACAAAAATGTGACTGTGTGATTAAACTACAGAGGACATTGCCTTGACTAAAATAGTCAAGAACCGTATTAAATCGAAAGTCTTAATGGGTGGCGAACATGTGATTAGTTTGCAATCAGTTATGTATCAAGGAACTGATAAAGCCTAAATCGAGGAGTTATAACTTGTCAATTTTATCGGGGACTTTAATTGAAAAGAGACCCAATTTGCGATTAAATGATATTATAGATGAGGATTAAGCACTGTTAGTAGAGACATCAGGAACAATTGAAGCTCTATGGTCTAGTAAGAGTACGCCGAAAGAACAATTTTTGATAAAGAATGTAGAACGGAGTGACTACACATTTGATTTTCCAGTAGTTCTAATTATCATAGATGAATGTACAGCTCATATTTTGGAGGTCTTAGGAACATGGGAGTGATTTGTCATGTAAGTGACTACAGATACATGGTGACGCCATTAGAATTCTCTATGAGGCATTGGACGACAAAAAGAGTCCTTCACCATTACATTGCAAAAGAGAGACCCTAGAAACATGATCACCGATAGTGAGGAAAACGAGTGAATCAAACTGAAGTGACTTAGGAAAGCTGAATGGGTTAGATAAGGTGGAACCAAATCGGATAGATGAAAGATAGTAAAATGAATATACGAATTGAGTGCGTGAACACTACAGAATAGGGAATTGGCAAAGGAGAGATGAATATGAAATAAGAGTCAAGTGAGATAGTTAAGATAGTGAGATAAGTGACTGAAAGACTGACTGAGTCTGTCTACTTGATCTTTCAGAAAATGAGTAATTGAGCGATGAGATGTATGGGAAATGTAGGGGGTTATGACAAATGATCATTTTCTACCATAGTGAACCATTGACTGAGAACTTCGAGGACGAAATTTTTATTAGGAGGGGGGAGTTGTAACATCCCACCCCCAATAGGAAAGGTAAAATAGTAATTTAGAAAGGGGCCAAGAGTGTTTAGTATTGGGTTGCAACATTTATGCATATCATTGCACATGTATAGTGAAATTGCACATGAACTTGACTGTACATGCATTCATGACATTTCCCGATATTTCTGTCTAAATAGAATGTGGTTGTGAATTACGTGGTAATTGTATTTGAAAAATTATTTGGAGTGAGTCTTTGTGTGTTTTACATTTTAGGACAATTTTATGAATTTTTTTGAAATTTTTTGGGGAAAATTCCCAGACCGGGAAAAATCGCCAAGTGGCGAACCGATCGATTTTCGATATCAAAAATTTCTGTCCAATGGCACTAAAATATTGGGTACATGATTTTGGAATTGTAAGTAGGACCATTGGAATTGAATGGGTCAAATATTTATTTCATTAGGGTTTAATCTTATTAAATATAAATTTTGTCTTTCTCTTCTTTGTCTTTTTCTTATCACCATGTCAAGTTTCCTACACATTTTAATGCTTTTGTTTTATTCCCAACCCACTCATTGTCGGCAACTCCAAATTTAAAGAAGGAAAAGATGACTTTTACTTGCTTTATTCTCTCCCATTCGAAGCTTCATCCTTTCTTCTCTCCATTGAATTTTCTTCAAGTTTTCTAGCTACAATTGCTTATCTCCTCCACCTTCCACTTTGCTCTCTTTTATATTAACTCACCTAAAAGGCTTAGCATAACCTTGCTTCCTTGGAATGATGATGTCGTGGGTGTTATGTGAGAGTTAGGAAGTTATCATTAGTGAAGGATTGAAGGATTGGAAACTTAGTGAGGTAAGACTATGCTTTAAGCTTTGATTAGTCATTAGTGCATGAATTGGTAGTTAGATGAATTAATTGTGATTTATTGTACATTAATTCCATGATACTTTTGGTTTAATTGTTTGGGTATGAGTTTATATTTGTGTGAGGATGAATGATGAAGGTAAGTGTCTTAGGTGTTGTTTGAAAGTTTGAATGGTTTGAAATGAATTTTGTGATTCAAGATTAGTGGAAACAAATGAACATTTATTGTGTAGTTGCTGCCATTTTAAGGCTACTTGGTTAAGTGAAGATCTTGATGAAATTTTGGCAAATTACTTGACTAATTGGGATGTTTATTGGTTTGGAAAAAGTATGGAAATGATAGGATTTGGTTTAGGTGTAAGATCTGGAAAATGCAAATTGATCATGGTTTAATGTTTTTGCCATAAATAGTTGTGTGGTTAAGCAATTGAGGTGAGGTTTGTCTTAAATTAAAATTGAGACATGTGGCTACAATTTTTGTGAAGGAAGTGCTGGCCAATTTTGATTATAAGAGTGTTGAATCTTGCTTTGAAAGTGAAGTTTAGATGTAGTATGAACAGTAATTCGAGCTTAATGACCTGAAAATTTGATGAGTTTTCTAGGTTGAATTAGGAGGAATTGGTGAAAATGGTCTTAATGAAAGCTTAAACCTATCTTTTTATCTTTCCATTTCCACTCATTTTGCAATTTTTCTATATGTATGTTGGGAGTTATGAATTGTTGACTATTGACTGGTTATGTGCATTTTGGTGAAACCTAGCCATAAGTGTGGTTTTGTGAGTATTGTGATTGGAAGCAAATTTAGAGATTTATGTGATTTGAATTGGCTCAAGTGATCTTCTGGAAAGTTTTAGAGGAAGCAATTATCTTGAAAATGAGATATACTATACTATTTTTGGATATCAGAATTGGGATTTATGAATTTTCAAAGATTGGACTTAAGTTAGGTCATTGACTAGTGATCAGGGCAGCACTTGCATGACAGCTCTAAGTTTGTTAGAGATGGAATTGTTTGTTTAGCCCTTCATGAGAAGTGTATTATTATGTTTGAGCTTTTCATGGGTATAAAGTATGCAAATTTTTGACATTTGTACAAGGAGTTATGCCTTTTATAAAATTGTTGTTCAGTTCAGGTGATTTCAGTGGGTAGAATTGTTCATTGAATTGTTTGACCTAATTAGCAATTGAATTTGATTTCATGTTGTCATGAAAGTTGTAGGTGACATTTTGATATTTCATTTGGAATAAATCTTGTAATTTTTAGCAAAGGGAATGAGAAGTTATGGATTTTACAATAATGTTGCACTGTTTTGACAAAATGTTGCACTGTTTTTAGAGACATTGTGAAGGCAGTAATTTTGAGTGTTATTTTGAAACCTTTAGAGGTGCAATTAGTTTTTGTGTCTTTCATGAAGATTGTAGAGCTCTCTTTTTCCTATGAAATAGACACTAATTTTGTCCAATTTGAAGTTTGGTGTAAGGAGTTATGCCCTGTGGAATTTGGTATGTTGGAGAAAGTTGTGCAGATCTATCATTGTAGTAGTATAAGTCGACTTGGATAAGTCAACTAGCACTTGCACAGTAGTGTGAGTCGACTTGTAGTCTCAGGTAAGTCGACTTACACATGCATAGGAGGGTAAGTCGACTTGGGATCCTCCGCCTAGTCGACTAGGACATGTAACTTGTCCGTCCGACCTTCGATTGACCTGATTCTCGAGATATCGGATTCGTGAATCATTTAATTTCATTTCTATGGGAAATTGGGAATTTTAGAGGCGAAATTGACAGAAATGAGTTAGGTCAAAGTGATGAGATCGGGTAGCGATTTTTGGACCTTTTGACGTCCGTATTGAGCGATTTTATTGTCTATGGTTTCTTTGGACATAGAGGAACATTTTTACAGTGTGATTTATGGAATGATATCGGGAATGTCACGAACATGCATTGTACACATTTTCATTGATACATGTGCATCTTTAAATAGTTCTGCCTGTACTTTTGGTAATATGTATGCAATTGCACTGTTATAGAGACTCATTTGGAGCGTCAATCCACCGACGTTACTGAGACTTCCAGGTATTTAGCTCGGAAGTACAGGTGAGTAACCTAAATGGTTCCTCAATTATTATCTATTTATGTTTTGCACTTATACAACTGTGGAGAATAATGGTGGGATTAGTGACTGTGTTTGTCCATGACTGGGTTTCAGATACAGATGGTCCGATGAATTGGAAAATCTGACATAGAAGTGTTCTTGATGTGATAATTGTGAAATTGCTTGCTATTATTGTGGTCAATTGCTTGCTATTAATGTGATCAATTATTGTGCCTCTGTGGTGACAAAGACTGTGATGCATTGACTGCTAAAGTGGGCATATGCATTTCATACACAAATGCATGAACTGATAATAACGCCAGACCAGAGTCGCCATCGACATTGAAAAAGAGCATCGAGCTCAAGGGAGATAAGGCACACCCGTAGGGCTCTCCTACTCCCTAGACGCGCTTCATCGCCATCGCTTACTATTTAAGCGCTCGGTCACAACACTGAAATAAAATGAGAAAGTGTCACATATGTATTGCATACATATTGGATTGAACATTTTGAATGGGTAAAAAGCAAAAATGCCTTATATATATATACTGCGGAGTGTGCTAATGTAAAATAAACTGTGCTTTGCTTATGTGCAAAAATGTGGTATTTCTGAATGTGCAGTTATGCGCTTAGATATAATCATGCGGTACTTGTATAGATGGGTTATGTCACGTGGTGCTTCTGAATGCGGAATATGAAACAACTGTGTTATATTTGAGTGGTACATATATGCCTTTAGTTATGTATGACTAATTGGATGCTGTGTATAAACTGCCTTAATTGCTTATGGTCAAGGAAAATTGTGAAATGTGATCAAGTTCGTAACAGTGTGAGTATACGTTATATGACATGACATGTTGCATGAATTGGGCGAACCATCGATGATGGTTCTTCAATAAATTCGCAAAATTCACCCAAAATTTGTAAATATTTTTCAAAACTCAGAAGAATACCTTGTTATATTCACGGGAGTATGTCTACTGCATTCAAATGAAGAATAAAGGTCGGGATCAGTCCACGTTTGCATTAGTGTCGTCCTTCTATTATTCATAAAATTGTATTCCGCAAGCTCTGTAAATTAATTCTCTGTATTTATAGCGGTCCCAATTGGTTATGGATTGGTATACATTAAATAGCTATTTTAAATTATTGTTGAATTTTTGTAATGATTGGGAATGAATAGAATGGTATACAAATTAACGTGGGCTCGATTGTCTACTATTTTTCGCGTGTATGAGTGTTTAAAAAAAACTTTGATACTGAATTTACTGAGTGATGTAGCACGCTACCCTAGCGGGACACGGATTCAGATATTACCATCGATGTCGGGTTCGGATCACGCGAGAGTGGGGTGTTACACTTAAACTTGAAAAAGACAACAAAATTAAGAAAACACACAAAATAATACAAAAGCAAACTCTAAGAAACAACGTACTCGTTTTCCATTTGAAGGTACAAGTGTTGCCAATATTCTTCCTGTGTGAATGCAATGTGTTAAATATGGATCACCTGTCTTCCAAAACTGTCCATGATGAGCTCTCTTGGCAAATACAATAGCCTTTTGCACCTGCCTTAACAAATTATTGCATTTTAGTGACAGAAAATGATTCATGTAAATGGATGCCAATTGAGACAGTAAACCTTAGCCTCATTGAAAATAGAGTACCCAGTCACATCAACTCCATCCAGTATAAAGAAGCCTGTGCAAGATTTTGATTGCAATATGGTGTGAGTAGAAGGGAGTGTCTACATCCTAATATAATGAAAAGAATATTCTTTCATAACAAATTACACAATTTTCAATTATTAGACAACTAATCATTCAGGGAGTATATGGGTATAAGTAGTTGAATCATTCTGCAGCTGAAAGGTAAAGACAGGAGTAGTCTTTTTCCTATCAATAAAAGGTGATAATTTGATGGAACTTATACAAATGGCAAGGCATTGATAAAATATGGGAAACAAAGAATAAAGGGGTAGGGTACACGTTCTTTGGTTGAAACCCAAGTTGATAATATACAGTGGGTAGAATTGCTAAGTTAGCATCATTCCAATCAAAACCAGTTTCACTGATAATATGAGCTGCAGTTGTCACAATATATATACTTCAAGAGGGTGACATAATACTTATCATTTGCATCCACGATAACAAGAATATGAAATTACCATAATCAACCTAGTTTAAATCACAATAACTAATTCTACAAGATCGCCTTATATTTCCAACAATGAGACAAATGTTCTTTTTTAATGGTTCAAGTGAAATGGATCATATATAGTGTATGTCACCTTATGCTCTTAGCTAATTTCTTTACAGATGCTTTAGCCTCGTTTACACTTTGACAATTATTGTCTAGAAAGAAAAACAAATATAGACTACTAATAAACTCAACGAAAAAAAATATTTTTGATTTAATGGATATTAATACCAGGTTGCTCTTCCACTTTAGGCCACAAAAAATCGACCTTGGTGGAAAGGCAAGAACTGGAGGCAATAGCGAAGGCCATGACAGCAACTTGTGTAATAGTGGAGGAAACGGCGCTATGGACAGAAGAGGAACCGGAGGAGGCTGCAGCGGCGATGACGTTGGCAGAGGTTAAGACAGAGGAGAGGGAGGAGGAGACGACAATATTGTCCAAAACGTAACGAATTTTATAATGATGGAAGGGATGGCGGTGGCGGTTGCTGTGGCTGTGGAGTTTGTGGAGGAACGGAGAGGTCTTATGAGTGAACATTGTTGAGTACTTCCGGTGGCATGAGGCAGTGGTGGAGGGCATAGGAAACGGTTTCCCGCGCCATGATTAGAAGGGAAGCATTTAAGAGAAACACAAAATGTAGAGAGAGAGAGCGCGGGTGTTGTCGATGGCGGGTGACATCCAAGGCCAAGCGTTTGGTGCTTTTTGGTGGAAGCGACTGTCTGATTAAGAAGGTGTCTGATTAATAACCATGAGTCCGTGGGATGTTTTTTATGTTACTTTAAAAATTTCCCCTAATTTTGGCTCCAAAATTAGACCGCCTTATATTTCCCCTAGTAATAATTTCACTTTCTTACGTGATTTTTCAATTTTTTTTAAGTTACTACAGCAAAAAGCATCTATCCCCTATCATATCCACGTCATTCTCACTGTCACCTCACTCTGCCTTCATCTCTCGTTGTTTGTTGCCAGTTCCAATCATAGTCTCACCTCAATGCCAGTTCGAAGCATAGTCTCACCTCATTAAGTATATATACTAAGAGCGATCGGATTGACGATCACGCAATCCATCCTAATCGTTCATTTAATCTAACGGCTTACATTCTCTTTCTTCTGTTTATTTAAATATACACGCAATCTTTCTTCTGTTTATTGAAATATACACGCAATCTTCTGACCCAAATATTTTGTCATTTTATTCAGATACGCACGAAATCTTTCGAGCCGGGTTGTCACACTACCGCCGCTTTATGATGACTATTTAAAGAGTGAATAGCGAAAATAGATCTCTGTCTTTATTTTTCCTCTCCGTCATTGCTTTCCTGTGCTTTTTCCATTCTAGCTGTGGTTATCGTAGCTGTTGTTGGTGTCGAGAGACAATCTAGCACGTGAGAGCGAAAATAGACCGCCATTGCTTTCCTGTGTTTTTTTCATTCTAAATTTGTGGTTGTTGTAATTGTTGTTGGTGTATCGCCTCGCTTGCGGTTGTTCTTTACTTGTAAATCTTCTTAAAGTTTTTTGTTTTGTTTGTATGATGAGGAGATTTATCATAAATTGTAAAGTCGCTACTTCACCACCGCATCCTCTTTCTCACCTACTTTAACTGAGCTAGCACGTTAACCTAGCATAAGGTTGTTCAGCCATCGAGTTTCGTTGTTGTTGCCGTCATCATTGTTGTTGTCCATCGTTGTTGTTCGCCTACAATGCACTCGATATGACGAGATTTATCGTGTTGTCATGTTGCCGTGGGTAAGATAAAGGTAAGTGCAAGTCGACTTGTACATCAGGTAAGTCGACTTACACGTATTCAAGATCGATAAGTCGACTTGTACATGGGGTAAGTCGACTTATGCAAGGATCTGCATCGTTTATATCAGGCCCTAAAGGCAATCCCCTTTAGCTGCGTTTTGTTCAAAGTCGTGTGCGGACTTTATGAATAAATAAAGAAAGGCATATTTCATTAATTTGATGTTCATGAACATCGTTTATGAATTGATATGGATCTTTAATCGAATTAATGAAGTCCATGATATATGACATAGCATGAAGGAAATTATGATGCATCATACTCTTTCGAGATTCCTATCACGTGCAATTATGTCAATATCTAAATTATCCCTAGTCATAGGATTAATGAGATCGACATCGTTAATCCGGATAGACTAGACATGTCATATTCCTCGATTGGATCAGCGGTGGATCTCGTAACACAGTAAATATTGAGATATTTAGATTTGACATGTGGATGCTTACTAAGGGTAGTAAGTACATTGAATGACCGCCATGAGATCATCACATGGATATCCTATTTAATTGTCGGTGATAATCTCATCATAAGAATGGTGCAGTATCCAGACTCGAGGTACTCGAGGATATCTTGATCTCGATTACGTGCTTTGACTCCATTCCTCGTCAGCTTCCGGAGGTCGCTCATGGGTGGTGATTGGAGTGCGACTTGAGGTATTCGAAGGTAATTGAGTAGCCAATAAAGGATTCACCACTTCAAATAGCGAAGAGATACCTCGCCTCTTGTGCGGATCATTACTTGAAGTCTTCACCGAAGATAACTATGTCATGAAGAGTGTCTTCGTGGACAAATAAAGTAATGAGTCTGGACAGAACTAATATCACTGGGCTAGACTCGGCCTAGTGAGAGTTGACACTTTGACCATACTCGTAACCAAGTGGGGTATAGGATGGTGAAAGGACTAATTGCACAAGAATTGTACATGGAAGGGTTCGTGATCGGTTCGTGATGAATTTATCAAACCAATTACTTTTCGGTCAATTGGGGTCATGATGTGTTGCTTACGACGCCATGACTTGCTCAGATTAATTGTTAATCTAAGTGGCCAACATAACCGGAACCTAAAGGGTCACACGATAAGAGTGTTTCAGAGAATCAGAAATAGTATTGGAATGAGTTCCGATTATGGAGAGCAATCGGATTAAATGGATCCCGATGAGATCGAGATATGTCTGATGAGATCGCGACATCGATATTGCTGAAAAAAGGTTTTAGGGGTTTTCCCATAAGGACCTGTGAGGCCGGTAGGACCAGGCAGCAGGACCGGACCACTTCAAGATTTATTTATATATATATATATAATTAATTAATTAAAGAATTAATATATATATATATATATATGCATTACGTGGAAGGAGAGGAGAATGCCTTATCATCTTGTCTTTATTATATATATATATATATGAGACTAACGTGGAAAGGCTAGTCATCTAAGAATTAATGAGTCTTTTAATTGTAAAAGACACATGGCTTACTGGTGATATAAAAAGAAAAGAGAGGATGGTCGTGTGTCTTGTGATGAAAGAAGAAGAGTTTCAAGAATAAAAGGGTTTTAATCTCTTCTCTCACGATCATCTTCATTGATCTTCATCGATAATAAGATCTTCTTTCCTCCAAAGCTCCTCTCCATCGTGCTCCAAGCTCTCCAAGACGGAGGTAGGGTCTAGCAGCCTTTAACTGTTTCTAGCTATTCCCGGTCAAAGGGTTTGTCCTGCTAGGTTTTCGATCTCTGCGTGGATACCTTTAGAGATAGTCTCTATTGGCTATTCGGTTTGAGTCTTCATACCGACACATAGATCCGGCCTTGGGAAGGTCCCGGCGACAAAAATTTTTATTTTTCGCACCTTGTATATGTGATGTATATCCCGGGATTTTCCTACAGACAGATGGCTCGAATACAGAAGATGTTGTAACCGCATCGTCAGTAAATCTTCTTAAAGCTTTTTTGTTTTGTTGTGTGCATGATGAGGAGATTTATCATAAATTGCAAAGTCGCTACTTCACCACCGGCATCCTCTTTCTCATCTACTTTAACTGAGCTAGACGTTAACCTAACATAAGGTTGTTCGCCATCGCACGTCGGATCTTGTTATCTCATCGCCTCGATTTGCAGATGCTTTTTTGTTTTGGTGTGTACAGATGTTTCCCACTTTCGTTGTTGTTGCTGATTGTTGTTGTTGTCCACCGTTGTTGTTCGCCACAACAGACTTGGATATGACGAGATTTATCATGTTGCCATGGGTAAGACAGATGGCTCAATCCGAAGATGTAGTCGAGACTTCAAAAGAGTCGCCAAACAAAGAAGGCCTAGTGGAGAGTTGGATATAAGGAGATTTGTGATAAATTGTAAAGTCGCTACAACAGATTTATCATGAATTTCAAAGTCGCTACTTCATCACCGACATCCTCTTTCCTTGTACATCTCTTTTATCATGTCGAAGGAACTCCTCCGCCAAAGCAGAGGTTCATCTACTTTAATGTGAAATAGGATGCCCAAACAAAGAAGGCGTAGTGGAGACTTGGATATGAGTACATTCATCGTTAGTCTATGTTGATATAGCAGCTACTTATGATGCAATAGGAAGATTGTTAATGTGTTCACCAAGATTTTCTTGTAGTCATAAAGTTTTAGAAGACGACAGATATGAATAATATAGTAATCGCACATTTCGCTTCGTGCTATTTTTCAAGAATGTGATATATCGCTTTGTAAAGTTTTATGTTTTTTACTTTCGCTCGCTTCTTAATTCGGAGGTGATTTGCTTTCGCCTGTTTTTCCATCGTCTGCTTTTCCTGCCATTTCAAGAATTGTGATATTAGATAACATAATAAGGTAACTGCACATATCGCTTCGTTCTAATTGAAAAGACAGACGAGGAAGAGAAAAACAGACGGAGTAGGCAAAGTAGACGAAGTTAAAAATAGATGGAGTTGAAAAAGTTAACCAACTTATCAATATAGACGGAGATGAAAAAGTATCATGTTGCCATTTGAAGAATTGTAATATTAGATACCATAATATGGTAACTGTACATATCGCTTCGTGCTAAAATAGTTGACCAAGTTATCAATATAGACGGAGTTCAAAAAGTAAACAAAGTTAACAATACATGTGGAGAATACAAAGGTTAGGCGAAGACATAAAGATGCATTTAAAAGCGGACGATACGAACAAAAAGAATGAAGCCTAAAAGCGCATTTAATCGTAAAGGCGGCCTTAAGTTCAATTTCCTTGTGATTTGTTTTCACTGCTTTTCCATCGTCTCGCTTTTCTGTCATTTCAAAGCAGAGGTTCATCTACTTTAATGTGAAATAGATGCTGGAACAAAGAAGGCGTAGTGGAGACTTGGATATGAGTACATTCATCGTTAGTCTATGTTGATATAGCATTACTTGTGATGCAATAGGAAGATTGTTAATGTGTTCACCAAGATTTTCTTGTAGTCATAAAGTTTTAGAAGACGATTGCAGATATGAATAATATAGTAATGCACATTTCGCTTCGTGCTATTTTTCAAGAATGTGATATATCGCTTTGTAAAGTTTTATGTTTTTACTGCCGCTTCTTAATTGGAGGTGATTTGCTTTACTTTGTTTTCCATCGTCGCTTTTCCTGCCATTTCAAGAATTGTAATATTAGATAACATAATAAGGTAACTGCACATATCGCTTCGTTGTAATTGAAAAGATAGACGAGGAAGAGAAAAACAGACGGAGTAGATAGATGGAGTTGAAAAAGTTAACCAACTTATCAATATAGACGGAGATGAAAAAGTTTGATGTTGCCATTTGAAGAATTGTAATATTAGATAGCATAATATGGTAACTGTACATATCGCTTCGTGCTAATTTAGTTGACCAAGTTATCAATATAGACGGAGTTCAAAAAGTTGACGAAGTTAACAATACGTAGGGAGAAAACAAAGGTCAGACGAAGACATAAAGACAGACGAAAAGCGGACGATACGAACAAAAACAGACGAAGCCTAAAAGCAGACGAATCAGAAAGGCAGACGCAAGTTCAATTTCCTTGTGACAGAAGTGGCGAGCTGTGACGAACTACATCAAAGTTCAACATGGTTAAATATATCATAAAATCAAAACGAAAGCCTAATATTTTTAGGACAATAAATTCATTTTTAGGTGAACTTGAAAAGCAGACGAAGTGTGAAGAGTCGAAGTCAACGTATTATTTATGCTTTTGCATTCTCCGTCTAGTTTTCTACTTGCCTCATTATTGTACGACGCCTCAAAAGTAGACGGTTAACAATACACACGGAGAATACAAAGGTCGACGAAGACATAAAGATGCATTTAAAAGCAGACGATATCTTAACAAAAACAGACGAAGCCTAAAATAGATGAATCAGAAAGGCGACGGAAGTTCAATTTCCTTGTGACTGAAGTGACGAGTTGTGACGAAATACATCAAAGCTCAACATGGTTAAATATATTATCAAATCAAAACGAAAGCCTAATATTTTTAGGACAATAAATTCATATTTAGGTGAACTTGAAAAGCGATTTAAGTGTCAAGAGTCAAAGTCAACGATTATTTATCCTTTGCATTCTCCGTCGGTTTTCTACTTCGTCTGTTATTATACTTCGCCTGCTTTTTTTCTTAAATCATTATTCATTAAAATCATATATCTCAAGTCATTTTGACTTAATATGCTTTTCAATAGTTTCCGTGTGTTTTTCTTCTTTTCATCATTATTTCGTTTTGACTTAACAATGTCATCCTTTTTAAGTGCACAGATTTTCTCTGTCACGTAGATTGAGTTTTCAATTAATAGGTGCAATCTTCTAGCCGTTATAATAATCTCAAACACCGCCAATAGCGTATTGCAGTAGACCGAGCGTAGATTGACGCTTCAATTCATACGCTAACGTATTGCAGAACTAACCAAACATGAGGACCGCAAAGAGAAGAAGAGGACCGTAATGTAGATTGACGTTTCAATTCATACATGATAGATTTCTCACCTGCTACTCCTAACAGGTTGACCTTCTACAATTATTTTATCTTCTTTGGAAATTAGTGCGATTGCTTCCCTTGACTCTTCTTGCTGACAGGATGACCTTCTACAATCATTTTCTGTTTTTCGCAAGAAGAAGATGACCAGAACAGAACATAGATTGCTTGAATCTTGAAAGAACCGCTTATTCAATTGAGTTTTGTGACTAACTCAAAATGATTCTTAATTCACGCGTGGTTTGCTTCATGTACTTTTGCGTAACTTCGTCTCCTTTTGCTTTAAATGCGGTTTTGCTTCTATCGTTTGAATTCATAGGTGAGAGCCACATAATTTTTTACCAAACCAGAGCACAGGTTGACGTTTCAATTCATAGGTGATAGATTTCTGACCTGCTACTCCTGACAGGTTGACCTTCTGCAATTATTTTCTCTTCTTTGAAAATTAGTGTCATTGTTTCCATTTACTGTTCTTCCTGACAGGTTGACCTTCTACAATCATTTCATGTTTTTCGCAAGAAGAAGATGACTACAACTACTTTGGTATCCTGCTACTCCTGACAGGTTTACCTTCTACAATTATTTTCTCTTCTTTTTCCATTTGCTTTTCAACTTCCGCCTTTTCAACTTCCGTCTTGTTTTCATCCTCTCCTTTTCATCATTGTTTGTACTTCATCAAAATCAACAGCTGCGAATAGCGATTGCGAAGTAAGCAGGAGGAGAGATTGACATTTTCGTTCATAGGTGAGAGCGACATAATTTTTTACCAAACCAGAGCAGAGGTCCACGTTTCAATTCATAGGAGAAAGAAAGACAGACGGAGAAAGAAAAACAGACTAAGTAGAAAAACAGACGGATAATGAAAAAGCATAAAGTAGAAAAGCGAGCGGAGAATAAAAAAGCAGGCGAAGTAGAAAAGAGAGGAGAAAGAAAAAAGAGACGAAGTAGAAAAGTAGACGGAAGCCAAAAACAGACGTATATGTTACTCTAATCTATTGCGACAACACCAGTTCAATCAATCCGGCTTCGTGTACTTTTGCAGAACTTACGTCTCCTTTTGTTTTCGTCTGCTTTTGCTTTCGTCTGGTTTTGCTTCTATCGTTTGAATTCATAGGTGAGAGCCACATAATTTTTTACCAAACCAGAGCAGAGGTCGACGTTTCAATTCATAGGTGATGATTTACGAACTGCTACTCTGACAGTTGATTTTACGCAATTATTTTTCTTCTTTGGAAATTAGTGTCATTGCTTCCATTCTTCGCTCTTCCCGACAGTTGACCTTCTACAATCATTTCTGTTTTCGCAAGAAGAAGATGACTACAACTACTTTGGTATCCTCGCTACTCGATGTGTTTACCTTCTACAATTATTTTCTTCTTTTCCATTTGCTTTTCAACTTAAAATCGCTTTTCAACTTCCGTCTTGTTTTCATCCTCTCCTTTTCATCATTGTTTGTACTTCATCAAAATCAACGCTGCGAATAGCGTATTGCGTAAGTAAGCAGGAGGAAGCAGATTAGCGTTTTCATTCATAGGTGAGAGCGACATAATTTTTACCAAACGAGCAGAGGTCGACGTTTCAATTCATAGGTGATAGATTTCGAACTCGCTACTCTGACGATGTGTTCACTTTACGCAATTATTTTTTCTTCTTGGAAATTAGTGTCATTGCTTCCATTTACTCTTCTTCCTTACAAAGTTGAGCTTCTACAATCATTTTCATTTTTTCGAAGAAGAAGATGACTAAAGCGCCAGTATCCTTTCCATCGTCTGTTTTGACTCCGCCTCTGCATTTAAAAAGCGATTTATCTGAACAAAAATGTATTTAAGCACAAAAGGCATTTAATCACAAAGGTTTTGTAAAAAAGCTCAAATGTTTCCCATTTCTTGCATTAAGTCATGCAATTCTAATGTGTTTTAAAGCATGCAGTTCGTTGAAACACAGTATCAATGGGTGCACATCTTCGTTAAACCATTAAGTGAAGAAGGGTTCAGGGAAATCAGATGAAATCTGAACATGGTTAAATATATCATAAAATCAAAACCGAAGGCGAATATTTTTTGGACAATTAATTCATATTTAGGTGAACTTGAAAAGCAAATAAAGTGCGAAGAGTCGAAGTCGACGTATTATTTATGCTTTTGCATTCTGCGTCTGTTTTTCTACTTCGTCTGTTTTTGTACTTCGTTTGTTTTTCATGGTTTGTTATTCATTAAAATCATAAAACTCAAGTCATTTTGACTTAATATCCTTTTCAATAGGTTCCGTGTGTTTTTTTTCATCATTATTTCGTTTTGACTTAACAATCTCGTCCTTTTTAAGTGCATGATTTATTACATCGTCGTAGATTGAGTTTTCAATTAGTAGATCGTAATGTAGATTGACGTTTCAATTCATACGTTAACGTGTTGCGTAACTAACCAAACATGAGGACTGCAACTTGCGTCTACTTTTGCTTCTATCTGCTTTTCAACTTATGTCTGCTTTTCAACTTGCGTCTTGTTTTCATCCTCTCCTTTTTCATCATTGTTTGTACTTCATCAAAATCAACACTGCCAATAGCGTATTGCAGAAGTAAACATCAGAACACAGATTTCTTCCTCTCTCATACCGACTTGGCGTATCCATCCGGCCTTCCTAGAGAGGGTCTCACCAACTGACGGACAATCGGTCACCTTCTTTATTAACTCCTTAGTCACAACAACGGATAGACCATCTCCGATGATACTAGAGTGTTGTCTACTAATGAGCATTCTTCCAAAAATCGAAAACCTCGTTTAGATAACGGTTCTTGTACCTCAAAGAAGTTCCTCCAACCAGCTCTTACAATCTTTGCTTCCACATCCATACCATCATTCCTCAATGACTCGAAACTCACATGTTTTCCGAATATCATGGCTGGCTCCATTGTTTCAGAACGAAAAACTGACTCTCGTAAGCTTTTTAGGCTTGGATGTTTGAGAAAATTGGGAAAGCAAAATCAACTGTCGCGAGATGATTTTGCTTTTACACAACTTGTAGAGATATAATCCGGTGTGTTCTAGAGTCATTAAAATCCTCGAGATTATCAGACTTTGCCTCCACAAGTGTCTTGTGAGAGAAGTTACCAGCTGTAGCTAACTGTTCCTGACGCCGTTAGTTTTGTCATTACTTTACCTTGACTGTTCAGTTGACATAACGATTATGACATTGCGTCTTATCTTCTGAAACCGTTCTTCACTTAATGGTTTTGTGAACATGTCTGCCTACTGATACTCTGTTTCCATGGACTGTAGACGCACCACCTTCCTCTGAACATAACCTTTTAGAAAGTGATGTCTGACTTCTACCTGCTTCACTCTTGAATGCTGAAACGAATTCTTTGCCGGATTGATTGAACTGGTGTTGTCATGATAGATTAGAGTAACATATCGCCTGCATTTTTGGCTTCCGTCTACTTTTCTACTTCGCTCTTTTTTTCTTTCTCCTCTCTTTTCTACTTCGTACTGCTTTTTATTCTCATCGCTTTTCTACTTCGTCATTCTTCATTATCCGTCTGCATTTTTCTACTTAGTCTGCTTTTTCTTTCTCCGTCTCATCTTTCTTTCTCCGTCTCTTTTTTCTCGACTATTTGTTCTTAATCAAAGTCATAAATGTGAAGTCATTTTGACTTAACAGATGGTTCATCACCTTCTAATGTTATTGTTATTTGCAATATCGGTTTCTAATGATTTTATCATGATTATTCAATTCATTATTATTTTTAACTTCATTCATATATTTATTCTCATTTGCAATATCACTTTCTAAATATTTTTATCGTGATTATTATATTCATTATTATTATTCAACTTCATTAATATATTCATATTTTTTATACGATCATAATAACGGCTCATTCCATTTTTGTTTTTATTAATGTAGTTTAAAAATTTTATTATACCTAATAAGAATAATACTATTTACATTAGGATATTAAATAATCTGAATCACTAATATATATATCTCTTGTGATAATATATGTGTCTTCGCGATATAGACGCAATCTTTGACACGATCTTCGATGCAATTTTTGTCGAGGCGTGCGCCATGAATGCATGCCCTTATGACTATCGATATCTGTTTATATCTTTTCATTCATTCATATTGTCATTCATGTTGTGTCGCTTTCTCTATATACACAATCTCTCGACCCAATCTTGATGCAATATTTTGTCGACGACCACGCACGCGGCCCCACAATCCATGCCCTTGTGACAACTTATATAGTGTCTTCTTGCTCATTCTCAGTATATCGCTTCCTCTTACTTTTATTGCTCTCTTACTTGTAAATCTTCTTTCAGCTTCTTTTTGGTGCATGCATGATGTTTTCCGAAGTTTATTTGTTCTTCTTGCCCACTTACATTCTTTGTCGAAGGAATATAAATGTTCACCAACTCTTGCCGTATAGCAGACTTAGATATGAGCAGATTTATCATGTTGCCGTCCTGAAAAATGATGGCTCAAATAAAGAAGACGTACTGGAGACTTGGATATGACGAGATTTATCATGTCTATCATTCTCCACGTCCGTCGTCAATGTCCTTGTGATCCAATAGGAAGATTGTAACAATCTTGATCTTTCTTGTGGTCATTCATAATGTGTGAATCAGTTTTTGGGTAACACTCTGAAGTGTCCTTGTCTATAAGGTACTTCTGTAGGTTGTATCTCAACAGACTTGGATATTGACATATAAAAATTTAGAAATTAAGCATAGAAAGTATAGTCATGAATGTGGTTTACTCTCAATGGCCAACATAGTTTCAATAATGAGACAGAAAAAGAGAGAGAAGAGGGAGTTGAAAACCAGATGGAAACAAAAGCAGACGGAAGTTGAAAAGCAGAGGAAAGACGAAAAACAGACGCATGTTCAATAGTAGAGGGAAGCAAAAGCAGACGGAACTCCTAAAAGGAGACGAAAGAAGTAAAAGCAGACGGAGTTGAAAAGCACACGAGCAAAAGCGAGAGGGAAGCAAAAAGCATGATGCAAAAGTTGGCGAGAGCAAAACATTATATTTTATTTTTTCACTAGGACTTGTGAAAACAAGAAGTTTCTTTTAATTAAGCGTTTCGTTGCTTTTTTTTAAAAAAAAGGGAAATACACAAGGTACAATTTGTTTGATTGAAGTCTCAACTTCTATCGTCTTAAATAACACGATGTAATAATATTACAATTCTTCAAAGTACAATCTTCATTAACGTATTTACAATCTTCCTCATATCCAAGCCTGCAGTACGCATTCTTTATTTGCGGCATCCTTTTTGAAATTTGTCTCTCCTTAATGTCTCTCCTTTTCGCCATGGCGTTGAAGAATTTCCATTAGATTATTTGTGCAGTATTGTCTCGTTTTCCTTACGTCTGCTTTTGCTTGCGCTCGCTTTTGCTTTAAATCGCTTTTGCTTCCGCCACTTTTGCTTAAATGCGCTTTTCAACTGCTATCTCTTTTCTTCTTTAAATACGCTTTTCAATAGCTTCCTCTTTTTCTGCGTCTGCTTTTCATCGCTTTCTTTGTCTCATCATTATTTCTACTTCAACGATCCCAAAGTCTAGCGTGTCAGATGCAACCTCTGAAGTACCTTATAGACAAGGACACTTTGAGTGTTACCCAAAACTAATTCACACATTATGAATGACTACAAGAAAGATAAACATTTATCCATCGATGTCGTCTCGTTTTGCTTGCCTCTCCTTTTGCTTGCGTCGCTTTTCCTTTAAATGCCTTTTGCTTCCGTCTTCTTTTCAACCGCCATCTCCTTTTCACAATCTTCATTAACGATTTATAATCTTCCTCATATCCAAGTCTGCAGACGCATTCTTTATTTCATGCATCCTTTTGAGATTGTCTCTCTTAATGTCTCTCCTTTTCGCCAAGGTGTTGAATAATTTCCATTAGATTATCTGTGCGATGTCGTCTCGTTTTCCTTAAATCGCTTTTGCTTCGTCTGCTTTTGCTTTAAATGCCTTTTGCTTCCGCCTGCTTTTGCTTCATCGCTTTTAAGCTGCTATCTCTTTTTCTTCTTTCGTCTCCTTTTGAATAGCTTCCCTCTCTTTTCTGCGTCTGTTTTTCATCGTCTGCTGCCTCATCATTATTTCTACTTCAACGATCCAAAAGTCTAGCGTAAGAACCCGTAGAAGGACTTGATATCAGGACATTTATCATAAATTGCAAAGCTGCTACTTAACCACCGGCATCCTCTTTCCTTGTACAAACATTTTTCTCATGTCAGAAAGTAACTCCTCTGCTCCACAGATCAGTCAACAGATGACCCTTGTTTGTCATTTTTTCGCCAACTATTGAAGATTTTCCATTAGATTATCTATCCAGTATAACCACTGCTTTTGCTTTCGTCTACTTTTGAACTTCCGTCGGTTTTTCTTCTTTCGTCTCGCTTTTCAACCTCTTACTACTTCAACTCTTTTTGCTTCTTTCAGCTTGCTCTTGTACTTCTTCATTTAAGCGATTCAATTGATGTCATTTCAACTCGGTTAAATTTGATTACCAATTCCTATGTCTTCTTGAGTATATCAATTGACTAATCCTTCTTCGAAAACATTTAACCCCCAAAATCTAAAAAGCAGATATCGAGACGTCTTTTCGTTATATACAATAATCTTGTAACTGCTATAATAATGTCAATTACGACCAATAACGTATTGCAGAAGTAAACATAGATTCACGTTTCAATTGATCGCTGAGCTATGTTTTTGCCTATATGTAGGAAAATCATTTCGAATTCAGTCAGATCTGCTTCGTCCATTTAATCCAGCGATTTATATTTTTTGCTTTTTCATTTAATCTGACGGCCTATATTCAGTCAGATCTCCTTCTTCGTCCATTTATTTAATCCAGATTGTTTATTGAATGTTGTGTCTTCGCGCGATATACACGCAATCTTCTGATACAATCTTCAATCTTCAGATGCAATCTTCTGTTGTAATATTTTGTGAGGCGACCGCACAGACGACCGCGCAATGCGTGCCCTTGTGACTGCTTATATGTGTTCATATCTGTTCATTCATATTGTGTCCTTTCTCTCTCTTTGTTTTTCCTCTACGCCCTTGCGTTCCTCTACTTTCTCCAGCTGTTGTCGTCGAAAGAGTATCAGTGGTTTCCTCTGTTCGTGTTGTCGTAGTTGTTGTTGCTGTTCTGTTGGTCAACAACATCCGACGTCCGATTGGTGAACACTGATACTCTTTGGCATGAACAATAGCTGCGATGACCACGACAACTGTCACAGAGATAAGAGGAAAAGAAGATTTACAAGTTACAGTTTCCAGTTGCTCTTAGGTTTCGCTTCGTGTTACTTGTAAATCTTCTTAACGTTTTTCTTATCCTCTCTTATCTCTGTGTCGGTTATCGTGGTTGTCGTAGCTGTTGTTCCTGTCGTTCCTGTGGACTGTTGTTGCTGTCGAAAGAGTATCGGTCTTCACCAACTTGACGTCCGATCTTGTAACCGCTTAGTCTCAGTTTCCAGTTGCTATTAGTTTTTGCTTCATGTTGCTTTTTGTCCTCTGTTGCTTGTAAATCTTTTTTAAGGTTTTTTGTTTTGTTTTTGGTGTGTACAGTTGTTTCCGGATTTCGCTATTTTTGCTGTAGTGCAGACTTGGATATGAGGATATTTATCAGATATTGTAGCTTCATAATTTACAAAGTTGCTACTTCACCAGCAGAAAGGAACTCCTCTGTCAAACCATTTCTCATGTCAGAAAGGAACCAGGAATCATCTACTTTAATCTGAGAAAGGATGCCTCGAACAAAGAAGGCGTAGTGCGAGACTTGGGACAGTATCGGTGGTTTCGGCGTGAACCTGGGGCGTGAACCTAGCATAAGGTTGTTTAAGGTTGTTCACCAACTGGACGTCGGAGGTTGTAATCGCATCGTCTCCGTTTCCAGTTGTTCTTCGCTTGTAAATCTTGTTAAAGCTTTTTTTGTTTTGGTGTGTACAAATGTTTTTCGAGGGCTACAACAGACTTGGATATGAGGAGATTTATCATGTTGCCATCGGTAACACAGATGGCTCGAATAAAGAATGCGTAGTCGAGACTTCTGAAAAAGAGTGCCCCCAAACAGAGAAGGCGTAGTGCAGACTTGGATATGAGGAGATTTATCATAAATTGCAAAGCTGTTACTTCACCACCAGCATCCTCTTTCCTTGTACATATATTTTTCTCATGTCAGAAAGGAACTCCTCTGTCAAAACAGAAGTTTTAGGATTATCACCAGGAATCATCTGCTTTAATCTGAAAATGGATGCGTGCAACAAAGGTGGTGTAGTGCAGACTTGGATATGAAAGCGATTCATCGTCAACTCGTCCATATAGCTACTGAATATCGCAGCTTTGTAAAGTTTTATTAAGTATATATATTAGAGCGAATGGGATGGGCGACCATGCAATCCATCCCATTCGTTCATTTAATCTGATAGAAGGCGTAGTCTGATTTGAATAATCTAGTAAGCGTGTTATTTTTCAAGAATGTGACATGCCGCTTTGTAAAGTTTTATGTCTTACTTTAAACTTCTGCATGCTTTTTCGCTTTATGTCTTACTTGATCGCTTTTCACTTTTCAATATCTTACTTTGATCGTTTCACTTGTATCGTCCTCGCTTATGAATTGGAGGTGATTTGCTTTGCTTTGCTTTCAACGTCGCTTTCTCACCTCTAATGACGAAGAAGAGAAAAGCAGTGGAGTTGAGAAACTAGGCGAAGTTTAAAATCGATGGAGTTGAAAAAGTAGACAAAGTTTAAAATATAACCGGAGTTGAAAAAGTAGACAAAGTTAACAATACAGACGGAGAATACAAAAGTGAGGCGAAGACATAAAGGCATTTAAAAGCGGACGATCTGAACAAAAGCAGGGCGAAGCCTAAAAGGCATTTAATCGTAAAAGCGAGGCGGGGTTTTCACTTTTCAATATCTTACTTTGATCGTTTCACTCTATCGTCTCACTTCTTAATTGAGAGGTGATTTGCTTCTTCACCGTCGGCTTCTAAATTCGGAGGTGATTTGCTTTGCTTTGCTTTCAATCGTCTGCTTTTCTCACCTCTAATGCACGAAGAAGGAAAAAAAGGCGAAGTTAAAAATCGTTGGAGTTGAAAAAGTAGAGCGAAGTTATAAATATAGGCGGAGTTCAAAAAGTAAGCGAAGTTAAAAATCGATGGAGTTGAAAAAGTAGGCGAAGTTATAAATATAGATGCAGTTGAAAAAGTAGGCGAAGTTAAAAATATAAGCGAGTTGAAAAAGTAGACCAAGTTAACAATACAGACGGAGAATACAAAAGTCGAGCGAAGACATAAAGGCATTTAAAAAGCGATTTATATCTGAACAAAAGCAGACCATAAGTTCAAAGTTTTGTAATTTATATTTTCTCAAGATAATATCGATACACAACTGAAAAATCTCATATAGAAAGTAAGTGACTAATTTTACCTTGTCATCGTAAGTACTTTAGAGACATGTTTTGGACCCCATAATCTACTACGTGTGTATTGGGATGGTAGTTGAGAAAGTAGAGCGAAGTTAAAATCGATGGATTGAAAAAGTAGGCGAAGTTATAAATATAGGCGGAGTTGAAAAAGTTGTGAAGTTTAAAATATAAGCGGAGTTCAAAAAGTAGACGAAGTTAACAATACAGACGGAGAATACAAAAGTCGACGAAGACATAAAATGCATTTAAAAGGCATTTATCTGACAAAAAGCAGGCGATGTAATGTGTTTTCATTAAGTCATGCATTTGTAATGTGTTTTCAGAAATGGAAAGTTCGTTGAAGCAGTATCGATGGTGTGGTTATTATCTATCGATCATGTACAAAACTTGAGGCTAAATTGCTGGAATTTTAGAGATGAAGTTAGAGTGAGAAAATGTTGAAGCAGAGGTGAGCAGTATAAAACAATATGTATACAACACGTAAATCCACGATACTTATATTTGCTTATTAGCGTCATCTAACAACTAACTCAATGACTTTTCTTGAATTCTTTATTCTTTCGTCTTCTTTATTTAAATGCGTCCTTTGCATGGCTGAACATATCGTCTTTTATGTCTAAATTTCTGAGACAATGCTACTACAGATGGGTGGACAAGCAGTTGAACACGAAGGTTATAAATAAGAGTCGAAGTCAACATATTATTTATGCTTTCGCATTCTCCGTCTATTTTGTTAAATGCTTTTTATTAAAATCATATATGTCAAGTCATTTTGACTTAACATGCGATTCAATAGGTTCCGTCTCCATAGATTTTTCCTCTCGTGTAGATTGAGTTTTCAATTAATAGGTACAATCTTCTAGCCGCTATAATAATGTAAAACACTGCCAATAGCGTGTTGCGGAAGTAAACGTAAGTAGATTCACGTTTCAATTCATACGTGATAAGACTTTTGGACACCGTCATATTTATTTATTTGTGGCAAGGAAATACGGTAACCCCAAAATGTATGAATCACTTTCAGATCTGTTTTCTTCTATGCAATAATCTTTTAGCGGTATGATAATGTCGATTCTCGCCAAATACCAATAACGTTTTCGAGTAAGCAAAATGAGGACTGCAAAGAGAAGAGGACCAGAACACAGATTGACGTTTCAATTCATAGGTGATAGATTTCTTACCTGCTACTTCTGACAGGTTTACCTTCTACAATTATTTTATGTTTTTCGCAAGAGGAAGGCGACGAGCAGATTGCTTAAATGTTGACACAACACTTTCACATCTGCTTTTCTTCTATGCAATAATCTTCTAAGTGGTATGATAATGTCGATTCCTGCCAAATACCAATAACGTATTCCAGAAGTAAGCAAAATGAGGATTGCAAAGAGGAGAGGACCAAGACAGAGATTGACGTTTCAATTCATAGGTGAAAGATTTCTTACCTGCTACTCCTGACAGGTTGACCTTCTACAATTATTTTCTGTTTTTCGCAAGAGGAAGGCGGCGAGCAGATTGCTTGATTCTTGACGAACATGTTATTCAATTGAGTTATGTAACTAACTCAAACTGATTAAATAATTCACACATGGTTTGGTTTAAATCATTTTGCATCGTCCTTTTTATTCCGTCTACTTTTGCACAACTTTAAATGCCTTTTGCTTCCATCGCTTTTCAACTTGTGTTTGCTTTTCAACTTCCGTCTTGTTTTCATCGTCTCCTTTTCATCATTATTTGTACTTCATCGAAATCATTTATGTTAAGTCGTTTTGACTTAACAATCTCCTCCTTTTAGCTGCAGAGATTTCTTACATCGGGTAGATTGACGTTTGAATTAATAGGTAATGTCAAACACTTCCAATAGCGTATTGTAAGTAAACACCGAGCGTAGATTAAGAAGACCTGCTTTTCTTGTATGGAATAATGTTCTAACTGGTATAATAATGTCGATTCCTGCCAAAAACGTATTGAAGAAGTAAGCAAACATGAACAGAATTAGAGAAGAAGAGCAACAGAGTAGAGATCGACGTTTCAATTCATAGGTGATAAAATTATTATACACGTGCTACTCGGGACAGGTTGACCTTCTACAATTATTTTCTCTTCTTCGGAAATTACTATCATTGTTTTCCTTTACTTTTCTTCCTGACAGGTTCACCTTCTACGATCATTTGCTCTTCTTTCGAAGCTCGCCTTTTTGCATCCCTTGATCAATCAATCATTCAAAGGCCATTTCTTTGGCATCAAAATAACTTAGAACGAAATTTGATCTCGTCGACGCTTGCGGTAACTCCCAAAATGTATGAATCATTTTCACATCTCTTTTCTTGTATCCAATAATCTTCTAAGCGCTATGATAATGTCAATTCACGCCAAATGCCAATAACCTATTCGAAATAAGCAAAATGAGGACTACAGAGAGAAGAAGAGGACCATACAGTAGATTGACGTTTCAATTCATAGGTGATAAACTGATTAAGTAATTCACACGTGGTTTGCTTTAAATGCCTTTTACTCGGTCTACTTTTGCATAACTTTAAATGCCTTTTGCTTTCGCCCGGTTTTGCTTCCATCGCTTTTCAACTTGTGTTTGCTTTTGAACTTCCGTCTTGTTTTCATCGTCTCCTTTTCATCATTATTTGTACTTCATCGAAATCATTTATATCAAGTTGTTTTGACTTAACAATCTCTTCCTTTTAGCTGCGAAGTTTCTTGTGTCGGTGGATTGGCGTTTCAATTAATCGTATAATGTCAAACACTGCCAGCAGCGTATTGCAGAAGTAAACACCAGAACAAAGATTAACGTTTTAATTCAAAGGTCAGACCGTCATAATTTTTTACTTGTGGCAAGGAAAGACACGGTAACGCCCAAAATGTATGAACCAGAAGACCTGCTTTTCTTGTATGGAATAATCTTCTAACTAGTATAATAATGTCGATTCTTGCCAAAAACATATTGAAGAAGTAAGCAAACATGAACAGAATTAGAGAAGAAGAGCACCAGAGTAGAGATCGACGTTTCAATTCATAGGTGATAAAATTATTATACACGTTCTACTCGAGACAGGTTGACCTTCTACAATTATTTTCTCTTCTTCGAAAATTACTATCATTGTTTGCCTTTACTTTTCTTCCGACAGTGCACCTTCTACAATCATTTCCTTTTCTTAGAAGCTTGCCTTTTGCATCCCTTTGTCAATCAATCATTCAAGAGCAATTTCTTTGGCATCGAATAACTTAGAGCGAAATTTGATCATCATCGCGCTCCAATCGACACCTTTATATTCTAACTTCTTACTGTTCTCTCTCTTAACCCTTAAACCAAATCTATCCCAACCATTGAAACATTTTCTCCACCCAAACTTTACTTCTCTCAACTACCCTCTTCTTTTAGTTATCAAATTCAACATTATATATTCGATTGCATTTATACTCCATTTTGTGGGTTCAGTGCTTATTCTCTTTGCATTCTTGGAGTACTAAGGTATATATGTTTAGGTTAAATAAATTTTTGTAAAATTATCCTGTTGTTAATTATTAACTGAATAGAGCATATTCTCCTTTCTACGTTGTATTTGCATGTATACTCTATTTTTGTAGTTAAATGAAATAATTTTTTAATATAAATTCGCTTTAGTTATTTAAATCGTTTGTATTCATGTTTGCTAGACATATTGTTTATTAGGTCATAAACAAAATGTTTTTTTAATGTTTCTTGTGATACGCTTTATAATATATATTCAATTTTATTGTTTCTAGATATATATATATCGATATAGCTATATAGATATATATTGATATATATATATATATACATATATATATCAATGTATATAGGCACTCATATATATATATCGAGAATTCATTTTGACCAAAGATCATGAATGGATAGATCAAGGGCGTTTATATTATATCGATTCCTCGGTATTTACATATGGATAGAAATGCTAAAAGGCGTCAAAATTATGCTCAAATGCCAAATGAAAAAAACAAGAATTGTTGCGACGGCGTAGAAAATCGAGCTGCGAAAACACAACTTCCACTTCATCTACACTTGAAGAAAGAATTCCTCAATGAAGGAATCTTTCATTAATATCGAACCTTCCACGAGTTAACTTCCAAGTTATGAACCCTCTTACATAAATGAAGGTACCTTTTTACAATATATTGAAACTATTTCCAACCTAACTTCTCCACATCATTATAATGTCCTTTTATCGTTTGAAGGGATAAATCATCGCACATCTCCTTCAACATTAACATTCTTGCAGAATTTACGAGTTGAAGTGAACAACTCCCTACATTCCAGATTGTCAATATTGTAGCAAAACGATTTTACCTTAAACCTCCGTCGTTTTGTTGTTCGTCAGGACAAATTTCTATTGTTGCTCCTCAGATGCCTTATGCTTTAAAGTCTTTGTTTCTAAATAGCGACGAAGAATCCCAACATTTCAGAAAGAATGTTCGTACATATAATAACAATGTAGCTTTCACTTCCTATGGAGCCAGATATGATCGTGAGTTGACAAAAAACACAATGGGAGTTTATACATTCCGTGTTCAAGGACAAGTTTACCATTTCCTTGACAGTTTAGTGTCGACAAGCAATAAAGTATCTGGAATCCAACTTTATTTCTTTGATACGGATGAAGAACTACAACAAAGGCTCGGTAGTTCTGATAAACTTCGTGAAAGTACGTTGAAGCTGATTATGACAATTCTTCAAGATAACCCTTATGCTAGGTTCTTTCGCCGTCTTAAAGATATTCTTTCCCTTGAAAATCACCAGATTGTTCTGAGATGTTATCCGGTCTTGATCGGTAGCGTTTACAATCTTCCCTCTTGCATCACAAGTAGCTGCTATATGGATCAAACCGATGATGAACAACATGATAAATCTCCTCATATCCAAGTCTCTGATACCGGTCGGTCGGAGCTATAGAATTCAATCTTATTATGCATACTACGACCCGCTTCAATACCTACTACATTTCCACGGGGTGAATCGGGATGGCATCCTCGCATTAAGCGGTTAAATTCTCAAACAAACGGACCAATGGTTACGATCAAACAAGCGGTGCTCCTTTAAACACTTTCTTCAAGCAATTGAATTATTTGCTCTCGAAAACATAGGTTAGTTGTGTGCTTATTGCCTTGGTTAGAGATATTGTCTAATTGGGCAAAACTAATTTATCATTTTTTCTTACTATTACTAATTACTCGAGGACCGAACTCCAAACATGGCGTAGTATCGCAGAGAGTATTATCGCTATCGACTTCAAATGAGAAGTTATGATGAATCCATGCTTATCCACAGCTTAAGACTACTACAACAATTCGTTGTTGGTTCTTATATAAAGATTGAAACATCACGGCTTGAATTCCATAGGAAAAAACAGAACCAAAATCGATCAGAAATTTTGCAGGTGTTTTAGATAGCGTTAATATTGGTCAAAGCTGAAGCTTCTACAATTGGCGGTGAGTTGTCCTCCGGCTTCATTTATCGGCGCCCGAGGACATGAAGCGGCGTTATCTAGATGCAATGGCTCTGGTGCAAAAATATGGCAAACCAGATATTTTTCTCACTATGACTTGCAACCCTATGTGGAAGGAAATACAAGAGAATCTTAAATTCCATGAAAAAGCACAAGACAGAGATTTATTGTCCGAGTGTTGGTGAAATTTGAAATTCGAAAATGACTTGATCAAAAAGGAATATTCGGAGATGTTGCGCGTTTGTTTACGTAATTGAATTTCAAAAGCGTGGATTCCCTCATGCTCACTTGCTTCAATACTTGACCACAATTTAAGTTGTTGAATCCAGATTCCTATGATCAAATCATATCGGTGAAATACCTAATCGATCATAATTCAGATTATATTCCTTGTCATTAAGCACATGATCCACGGTCCTTGTGGTTTTATGAACAAGCGGTGCCCTGCATGAGAAATGGTGTATGCAAAGTCATTACCCCAAGGTTTTACTCCTTTCACCGTCCATGGCGAAAGCAGTTATCCGTGCTATAGACGTAGAGATAATGGAAGAAAAGTTAAAATATCCAGACATGAGGTTGATAATAGATGGGTGGTTCCTCATAACCCGTACCTTCTGATGTTGCTTGACTGCCACATTAATGTTGAAATATGTTCCACTGTGAAGCTTGTTAAATATTTATACAAATATGTATTTAAGGGCCACGACCTTGTCAACTTTAGCGTCAACGACCAAGAAACCAGGTCTGATATTGACGAAATCACTAATTTCCAAGAAGGCCGTTGGATTTCACCCCCCGAAGCTTTATGGCGCATATATGAATTCCGCCTTGCAGAGATTAATCCATCCATCTATATACTCCAAGTTCACCTTGCAGATCAACAATCTGTTTCCTTCGCAAAAGATGCTAATTTGTCTTATTTATTGAGGAATATTGACTTCTCCAAAACAATGCTTACGGAATTTTTTAGGACCAATTCAACAAATCAAAAGGCTGCAGAAATGAAATGTTTGTATGTAGATTTCCCTCAACATTTTTTTTGGAATCAAAAAACAAGGATGTGTTCGGAAAGAAAGCGGAGAAAAATCATAGGACGATTAGTTACTGTTGACCCTCGAGAAGGAGAAAGGTATTACTTGAGATTATTGCTCGCAAATGTTAGAGGACCAACGTCGTTTGACAACTTGTTAACTGTTGATGGTGAAAAGGTGAAGCTGCTTTGGGGATCTTTGCGGTGCAATTAGGATTGCTAGCATCGACTCTTACATACAACAAACACTTGATTTAAACTGTCATATTTCAAATGCCAACATCCTCAGTTGTTATTTGCTACACTCTTGTTCTATTGTTCACCGGCAAATCCTAGGGAACTCGGGAAACTTTCGAGACCACCTCCTGCTCGACTACCTATATGCTTATTCATCCTCTGTCGTATACATATGATGATATTACAAAATGGCTCTTCAAGATATCAATAAATCTCTAGAACAAATGGGAAAAAGCTTAGCTGATTATCATTTCACTGAACATGAATTTCGTACTGATTACCGCCGGCAACAAACTAAGGAGGTAGAAAGTGAGATGAATATAGAGATTGATGAACAGGACTTCTTATTACAATCAAAACTAAACAGCCAGCAAAAGCACGTATTTGATTTAATAATGAATTCAGTTCTCACTTCAACGACTGCAAGTTATTTTATCGATGGTCCCGGGGGAACAGGTAAAACTTTCTTATATCGAGCTCTTCTTGCAAATTTACGATCACAGAGACCCATTGCAATAGCAGTGGCGACATCAGGCGTTGCTGCGTCAATTCTTCCGGGCGGTAGGACAGCTCACTCAAGATTTAAAATCACCCTTGATTTATCAAAGCAAAAAGTTTGTCAGTTGAGCAAACAGAGCAGTGTTGCAAAATTGATATTTGAATCAAGCCTTATTTTATGGGACGAGGCTTCCATGGCAAAACAAGAAGCCATCGAAGCATTTAACGGTTTACTACAAGATATAATGAACTCCGATAAGCCTTTTGGAGGTAAAATTGTTGTATTTGGTGGTGACTTTCGCCAAACATTGCCAGTTATTCACCAAGCAACGAAACAACAACTCATTGATTCAAGTCTTCTAAATTCACATCTCTGGCGCCATATCTCTAAACTCTGTTTGACGACAAATATGAGAGCTATCTCAAATCCACTTTTTTGTGATTTTTTATTGCGGGTTGGAGAAGGCTCGAACGATGGATGAACAAGATCAAATATGTTTACCGGATGAACTCATTATTCCTTACGACAACAAGGATGAATCTATTCATAGGTTGCTTCTTTTTTCATTAAATTACATACTAATCTTTTTTTCCATTACGTTATACTTTCCTAATATACAATTGTGCTTACTAGGTTACTGGAAAACGTTTTCCCTGACCTAAGCTTATATTCATCCGACCGTGTCGGATGATAAGCGGATCGTGCTATGTCCAACGAATAATTGTGTTGATGAAATTAATGACATCATGATTCAAAATTAACGGAGATTTGCATTCATATGTGAGTTTTGACAAGGCGGTTGATCGCGGACATCAAGTCGATTATCAAGATTTTCTCAATTCTTTGAACCTAAAGGACTACCTCCTCATAAACTTTTCTTTGAAAGAAGGCTCTCCAATTATGCTTCGAGAAATTTAAATCCAACGGAAGGATTATGCAATGGAACAAGGTTGATATGCGACGGCTAAAGATCATACAATTTCAGCTGAAATTGTTTTGGACCTCACAAAGGAAAAATCATTTTATACCTAAGATTCCCTTGCAATCTCCGGAGAACGAAAAAATGGAATTGCTTTCATCGAACACAATTTCCAATTAAATGCATGTTTTGCAATGACTATAAACAAATCCCAAGGTCAAACACTTGATCATGTTGGAATTTATCTCCATCAACTGTATTCTCACAGACGATTATATGTAGCTCTGTCAAGGCGCGAACTCGTAATCGTTAAAGTTCTTATTATTCATGGAACTTTTCAATCTTTAGACTTGAAAAAAGACAAGGAATATTGTTTTCCGTGAAATTTTGAATTAGTCAAATTATAAAACATCAAATTTCCTCACAAGACAAGGTATATTATTTGTTTGTTATCTCAGTTCACATAATTTGATTTTATAGGCATAATTATTTGTCTTCGCTTAACCATCCAACATTTTCTTTCAGCATGGATAATTGTTTATTGATGAAGAATATTTTGCCTGGAGTGCAATCATGGTCTTGTCAAGTGATGGTCCAACAAAAACAACAGGTCGTTGCTTCGGTTAATTCACCGACTAAAAGACAAAAGTTTGTCTTGTGCGATTCTCAGGTATATCAATTACACTTTTTTCCTTTCACATTTTATCAACTTACCTATCAATAATTTCTTTATAATTAACAGGGATCGCAAGTTGAGGGTATCATATTCAACAATGATATACAAAGAATTGGAGACATCTTACAGCCGTGTCAGGAATATATCATTTCTAATGCAATTGTCAAATCAATTCCCCTTCAGTATCAAACTGAAAATTTGAACATACAGTGGATTCTCACAAGTCGCACGGTCATCGAACCTGTCACACAAGACGATGCAATCATCCCTCTGATTTTCAACTTCACACCTTTCCAAAGTCTTATGGATTATGTGGACGACAAGCAAAAATCTGTTGGTTAGATGCTTAATACATTTTTTCATACAATCTTACAAAAACTTTCCACTTAGTGATTACATTAATCTTTAACACATGATAGATATTATAGCCGTCGTCGTTGAAGTGTTGGAAAAAAAGATGTCATGAGAGACGGAAAAGCTTCAACTGTCCAAAAATTTGTTATCATGAATAAAGAGTAATTCTCACTCTGTATCTTTGTTACTATTTTGTGTCAGAGATGAACAAATTTAACATCTTCTCGTAATCTCTTGTTTTTTTTAGGGATCAAGCAGTCATACTATCGCTTTGGAATTGTTTTGTTGAGAACGAGGGCGTAAGATTATGGAATTACTTCACTCTCATCCAGATTATTGTTTGCACGAATCTCAAAGTGAATTTCTTTAACGGTATTTTTCCTTGCTCATAATAACACATCTTACTCTGTCCCTTTTCATTCTATCTCAAAAAATGATTTTGAAATGTTAGCTGTTGCATTGTCAACGTGGTTCGACTTAGCCATCCTCGTTGAGCCACCCATACAAGAAGTTGCCGATCTCAAAAATTGGTAATCCATTATATTACGCATAACCT